>OZ024724.1:60392693-60783116 GCA_964016875.1 Fallopia convolvulus | reverse complement strand
CTTGAAAAGTGAAATTCCGGGTTTTCTTGCTGTGGATTTCTATTGTCTGAACGAAATTGGGGTGGTGGTTGTGTTTGAGTGAAACCCATTTCCCCATTTCTCCCAATTCCGTTCGGTTGCTGTTGTCGTTGCTGTTCATACAGCAAATTCCCATCTTTGTCTGTAATTTCTCCTCCTTCCAATCCCTTTTCTGGGTCTGCAACTCTATTTACCACCTACAAGAAGAAAAAGGATCATAAGAACAGAGAGAGGGGGAAGAAGAAGAACACACCTTTATTGAGTTTGGAGGAGGGGAAATAGACAAAAAAGGTGGAATCTTTATTGGACTTACTGGTTCTTGTGAAGCACCCATCTCACGAAAGTGGCTATGGAGGTCACCGGCGGCGGAGAGGCGGCGGTCGGCGTTGGTGGTTGAACGGAGTTGATGAAGAAAGATTGGGGGAGAAGAAGAGAGACGTTAAGAAAAGGTGTGTTGGTGATAACTCCCATCCCCTACACAAAGACAGCAATTTAGTAAAGAGAGAGAAGAACAGGGACAAAACGTACGAGCCACTTGGCAATATTTAATTTTCCTACCCAAAAAAATTGCTATAATTAATTATGTCATATTTTTGGGAGAAATTTAAATATTTTAGTACTATGTTTTTTTATGGAAAATAGGATACCTTCGTGATCGAGTACAATATGACGGCATTCTTCAGATTCTAATTAAGAAAGTAGCCAAAAATAACCGCCATAAATTACACAAAACTACCCCTAAATTAGTTTATTTTACATAAAATCGCCATATTTACATAAAATGCCACAATTTGTTTAATACAGGAATATTCTTCTCACCTAACTTGAAAAGCTAAAATAATTGATCGATCAGTAGAGTCACTTTGCTAGTTTTCAAACACAAAATTATGAGTGCACAATTATATATTTCTAATTTTTTAATGCTGTACAATAAATCGTTTATGCTCTATCATTATTGCCTCTCTTACAAGCAAGATCTTTGAAATAAATTATGATATACTATGAGATACGCCATTATTTTACACGGTATCTTATAATGTTACATGAGGTAACTAACTACTGCCTAAAATTTCTATATTTCCCCCTAAATTACAGTAAGACTAAATGCAAAGGATCTTTGAAATAAATTTGTCCCTGGGCTTGTAATTAGGTAGACTGTTGACTGAGGATGTGTTCATACAAACTCAAGTTTTTTTTAGTCTTCATTTAGCTCGCTCGGATCAATCAGTCATTACCGATCATTCGAACTCGAATCTCCTAAATAATACTTAAAGAGTGTAGCAATACTTTACCACTAAACTAACTGAGTATTGATATACAAACTCAAGTTCATGGCTTGCAATTAGATAAGTTGAAGACATGTTTATAATAGTAAACATGTACACATACTTATCACATAAGTCTCATGATTATTTAATCTAAAATTATTTTTCAATAGGACAATTAATCAAGAGTTTATATTATAAGTATGTTTTTGTTCAGACTATAAGGGATACTTTAATCTTAATTTTTTTATATAAAAATTAAAAGAATTTAATTTCCAACCTCATATTGTTCCTACTATAATGGAGTATGATTATTGCACATAAATATAACTTGAAAATCAGACCCATCTTGTTCAAGGAATCTGAATTGGGTCAATGACTCATTGGTCATCACATATAGCATAAACTATAATTAAAAAATGTGTCACGAAAGTGATAATGACATAATATTCATTAAAATTTCATGAAAGGGAAGCCCAACATGAGAAAATTAAAATAAGGGGTCACCCAACGCAATAGCAAATTGATTTTAACCGATAAAATTGCTAAGCTGGGCCACAATTTTCCTCACGACATTCTATTATATCATCCAAAGCTTCAAGCTCTCGTCCAAAAGGATGCTTTAAGACGCCCTCCTTAGGGGTCTCCTAAATCCTTACCTTATTAAAAAAAAAAAAAAATTGATAATGTTTGGAATTTTTTTGGTCACGTGGTTACTTAAACTTACTTTAGATTTGATTTTGTAATGAACTTTTTTTTGTAAGTAATATGTTACTGACTTACTGAGTTACTGTGCAGTATCTGCGCGGGGACCACTTAGCCAAGATATGATAACGTTCACCAACAGCATCATCATCATACCATCATCCTATCTATCTGGATTTACTTCACTGTCACAGGTGACAGGCCACAGCCACGTCATGAAAAAATTGACCTTTTTCTTAGCAAAATTCATTATAAAATACAAAAACAATTACTGGTCATTTGAAAATAAAATTGCAAGTGGTCATAAATTATTAAGTTAGTTAGTTTTTTCCCTTAGATTTCTCGCCCGATTCGATTAGTTAGAGTCAATCTATATCCGGATCCGAGACTTTAGAGGTCCATTATTGGAGACCAGTAGACGACTCTTCTAGTTCAGTTTTTTCCATACACACTGTTAGAGAGATTTGAACTCCAAACCTTCCGAACAAATATTTAAAGTGTCTAGCATCTCATCCCACTAGACCAACTATCAAGTCAAGAGGCCGAGTAACAGACATGAATCAAACACCATAAAATCATACTCACGACCAAGGATCACAACGAAATCAAAACCGGACCATTATGGACAAACCAAATTTGGTCGAAGTTGTCTAATATCATGCCAAATTTGGTCGAAGTGGTAATTTTGTACTTAATAAATTTTCCAACCTAAAAAACCAAATCACACATTGGAGATCTCTTCCGACTATTACAACTTATATGTTGGATGAATTTTAAAAATGAATATTAACGAATCACATTTTTTGTTGCTAAATCGAATCACATATTTTAATCTTACGATGCAAAGTCACTTCCATTTTTTTACCCAGAAAATTTTCAAACAGTTAGCATTTTTTTGAAGGCAAAAGGTTAGCATTTTATTTTAGATAAAAAAAAGGTTCGCATTTTATAAATAAAAAACATGACTGACGTTATATTATAAATTCATACGTGCTGGTGAAGCACGTGCTATCCAGAGTTGCAAAACATATCAACTAGACAGGTGGGGGCACATGTCCATAAATCTTTGCACATGCTTAATTTCAGCAGCAAACAATGATCTTTCACCTAAAAATCCACTACATTGAAGTGGAAAAAAATATCATTGTCCATCAACAATGTTGTGTTTTTATGAAAAGAAATAGATCATGTTCATCGCCAATTGAAATGACTATAACAAACTCTCGTATGAGTATCAGACTATACTACATTTTAAGGCTGTACGAATCTAACATGGACCTCATCAATGTAACTCTATTGTTAACACAGCGATTAAATTTCAACATTTCTCTATTTACCATCAGATCAAACAAAGCACAGAACACATCAATGTAACTCTATTGTTAACGCAGTGATTAAATTTCGACATTTCTCTATTAACCATCAGATCAAACAAAGCACAGAACACAGAATTTCGTGTCCTCATCCATAAGAACAACCCAAGATGAAATCTGTTTTCACCCTAAACCTAAAAAAAAAACTAAGAACAGATAGTAAACCAATAGCCAGCATATTAAATAAATTTGAGTGAGTGATTGTACGCAAAATAAATTTGCTCCTATGAGTATAGAACTAAATTTGATCAGTTAAAATATTCAGAAAAAGAAAATTATCTAATCATAAAAAGCCAGCTTATTATAACCAGACACTGCAACTCAAAAACCCTTCTTTTTTGAACCAAAATTAATTTGATTTTCCATCAGTGATTGCACTTGATCAAACTTTGCACAAGCAAAATCTCGAGGCAATAAGCAAGCACAACATTTTGCATCAATCCTTTAACCTTTAATCATGTTCCTGAACAAACAGTTTTATCTTCTATATAGCATGAATGTGCTACTTCTTTGAATTTGATTTTTCCTCTTCTTTTGCTGATTTTATAATGCTTAGCTGACCTCCATCCTTGCATGCCTGCTTTGCTGCTTTCGCCTCATTGGCCTGGTTTATAAACTTGCTCACCTCCTGGTAAGTAAAGAATAACATCAAACACAAATCTCAAAATTGCATACAAACCAAATCTTTTTATAGAATTCTGCTACCAACTTGTTATGTGAGAAAAATGTTTATAAATCCATAGCAAACTGGGTACTAGTTATGGATTAAGATTTTGCTGATCAAAGACTGGATATTTACATGCTGCTGAGATGCTCATGCGATGCATAATGTACACTCAACAGGAATTTGTGACAATAGACATTACGAGTCACTTGAATAGTGGACGAAGTCAATCTTTACAGCAAATAGCAAATGCTCAATTATAAAGGGCTAACTGCATTAATTGACATAATCGGGGTGAACAATGAGTAACAAATAGTACAAGTTACTTCAGCAATAACACGAGTGAAAGCTGCATTAGAGAGAACCATAATACTATCAGAAAATGGGACTGTGTCGCAATAAGGGTTCTTCCACATCGTATTTCCATTAAGCATGTCATATTCAAAATGACAGCTTTCCAAGTGCCATTTGTGGTATGCACAACATGTAGCACAGCATCAATAATACAATCCATTGATCTTATGCTACTTATAACACAAGTAGAGAATGCGTTGGAAAATTCCATTAAATTTTTAGAGAATGCCGAGTGTCATATTTTTAGAGAATGTGTTTAGGGGGTTCTTCCACAACATATTTCCATTGATCATGTCATATTCAATTGAGGTATACATAGCATAGCATCAATAGTTCATTGATTAGTGTGATTAACTTTCAATAATTAATGCCATTTATTGCAAAATAGGCCTTAAATATATGGACAAACATAAGCATTACAAAGGCCGAATCACACTACAAGTTGAGGACAATTACAAAGCACTACTCAGCTAAACTGGAAAACATTGAACTCTAGAACAACAAGAATGCAAGTATCTCAGTTAAGATATAAAGGGAGTTTAATCCCAAGAAGTATCAACTTCTAATGAACAGATCGGTTCAATTCACCGAGTATATGAATGGAGGAAATTCTAAACAATACTATGAAAGAAAACAGGAAGATGAAGGAGAAGAGAAGAAGAAAGAACATACACGATCCACGTCCATTTCTTTGGTGGTCTTCGATGGCTTCACAGCCCTCTTCCCTGCAAAATTAACATAATCCACTTCAGAATTGAGCACGGTGACGAAACAGATAAGCTCAAACAGAAATTTACACTACCTTTGCGAGTTTGAGGGACCTTCCCATGGCGATTCAGTGGAATTTCCTTCTTCTTTTTGCCCTTGAACATGTTCGCTTTCTGTGTCATCTTCGAGACTTGGACGCTAGATTCCGGTAGAGTTTCAGAAGAGAAAAGGAAGAATGGAAGCTACTTCTTACTTCGATTCCTAGGGTTTTTGTCCGCAACGTTTACTCTGCTGATTTGGGGACGGTTCAATTCAATTACTGATTTTGCTTCATCGCGTATTTTAGGGAATTTATTGAACGCCCACCAATACATTGGGCCAGGCCATCCCTTGCTTAAATTGCGCTTTTTCCATTGGGCTTTTGCATCTTTAGTCACAAAATTGCCGAAAGGTTAAAAAAAATCATTTTTTTTTATTTTTTTAATCCGATAAGATTTAGGATAGCCAAGTACAACTTGGACTAGCCTAGAGCACTTAGGGCTGAGCATCGGTTCAAAATCGAACCGAACCAAAAACCAAAATTCCATTTTATGTGAACCAAAAACCGAACCGAATTGGTTCGGTTCGGTCGGTTCGGCTCAAAATTTCGGTTTGAACCGAACCGTGCTCAGCCCTAAGAGGCTAAGAGCACCCTTGAACGGGTGAGAACTGTTACAGTTCTAGAGAAATAAATATTATAGTTTCGTTACCGGTGGATGTCGAACCGGTGACCTTGGGGTTCTTCCCCCAAGGACAAACCAGTCCAACTGGGCTCTACACCGGAGTAAAAAACATTTTATTTTGTACATAATGTAGACTTATAAGATCAGAAAAAGATAATTTTTTCCTAAATTTTTTTTAGTAGGTAAAAATTAGTGAAAACATCAATTTAGATTAGAGCATCTCTAGACAAGGATACTAGAGTTTAGAATAGGTCTGAATTTCATTAATTCTATTCATATTGATACTATTGCCGTAAAAAAGAAATCAAATCAACCTTCTCGTTATACAATTATGAAACACATTTTAAATTTGAATTGTTTTAAAAAAATTAAGAGTTGAGAGTATCGGCTATTAGCATCTCAATTTATTAAGGATAATAATTATTTCATAATTTTTTAAATTAGAGATATTTTAAAAAATCAAGAGGTGCTTCTAGAGTGTTATGTGACATAAAGGTCTCACTCAAGCTCAATGGCAAGTTCTATAAATTTGTAGTTAGACCAATTATGCTTTACGGGCGAAGTGTTGGCCGATTACTAAGGCGCAAGAACAGAAGTTGATGGTAGTAGAGATGAGGATGTGGATGTGGATGTGCGGACATACAAGATTGGACAAGATCAGAAATGAAGCGATTAGGAGCAAGGTGGGGGTGGCTAGTTTAGGTGAAAAGCTCAGGGAGTCGAGACTTAGATGGTTTGGGCACATATAGAGGAGACCCCCAGAGGCCCTAGTTCGGAGTATTGAGAGGCTGATCAAAATTGAATTTCGCAGGAAAAGGGGCAGACCTAAGAAAAGTTGGAAAGAAGTGATAAAACAAGATCTTTCCTCGCTAGCAGTCTAAGTAGATATGGCCTTATGTAGGAACCAGTGACATCAGAAGATTACAGTGACAGAGCGTCAGAGCGGTAGCAGAGAAGACCTCGAGGGAGTGTCCTGGTCTTTTCCTTCTATTTGTTCTTAGTTTTTCCGTTATTCTTATTGTTTGCTTGAATTTTTAGCGGACTTTTTTACTCTCGTTTCATTTTCTCTTCTAGCTTGTTACTTTGGACCCTCCTTAGATATCCTCCCGATATCAAGTCGGAGTAAGAATGCGTACATCTCGACTGTTCCAGTGGATAGATGTTGTTATTGTTTAAAACATGATTCATATTTTATATTTTTGTAAAGAGGTACACGGTATCATTTTTTATTGGCAGAAAGGATAATTTTTTGTAATGTTTTTTTTAAAATAAAAAAAGAGAGGTTTTTGACATAATAATGTACAGGTGGAGCAATTGGATTGGTGGACTCGGCTTCATACCACCTCCAAAAAGTCAGATGTCAAACTTGTCAACCCCGCTTCTTCCTTCCCTCCCTCTTCCCTTCTGGCTTTCCCAGTTTCCCCCATCATTTCCCTTTTCAAATTAACCAGTCTTTTTCCCTTTTTATTTTAGGATATTTTATTTTAATATTCGATCTTTAACGGTTTACGATTATATATGATGATGATGATTCATACACCTTCTTTATCGGAGCTCAAAGTATAACTCTCTCCTCGTCTCTCGATCTCTGGATCTCTGAACAGCGAACGCCACTCTGCAAAACCCCCAAAGGAGGTAGAGAAGATGTGTGGGATCTTCGCCTACTTGAATTTCAATGTCAACAGGGAGCGAAGTTACATTATCCAGGTGCTCTTCAATGGCCTCCGAAGGCTAGAGTATAGGGGCTACGATTCAGCCGGGATCTGCATCGACGCTTCTCTCTCGCCCTCCCTCCGCGCCGATCTGAATGGCGGGGCCGCCCATTTCCCTCTTCCGTCTCTCGTCTTTCGACAGGAGGGCAAAATTGAGTCGCTTGTGAAATCCGTGTATGAAGGTGACCGAATTTGACTGATTCTTGTTCTCTGAATTTTTTTTAATTAGGCTGAATTTTGGATTTTGAGATGGAGGTGGAAAAGTCAAGAGGGGACTGCGCAATTTGGTTTGTTTTTAGGCGGGAGATTCGGAGAGGGGTTAGGGTTTTGGCGTGAGATGATTTTGATTGTGATCTGTCGGCGTTGTGGGGAGAAACCGGGTTTGGTATATTCTTTTTTTTCTTCTGAAGTTAACACTTGCCAGTTTTTGTGGGCAATCCAAAGAATTTTTTTGTTTTTTTGCGGTAAATTGAAGCACATGCAGAGTTCTGTGCGGATTCCCAGAAGTTGTTTGTGGTTTGAGTTGATGTGCTTGTATTTTCAGTTAATTTTGTTATAGTAAATGCTTCAACTACTAGCATAAAAGAGAGCATGACATGACAAATTTTGTAAAAGATTGCCTTGTTCTTTTCTATGATTGGCTCATCCTACAAAATACTTATTTATGGTATTCAGATGTTGCTGACACTGAGTTAAATTTGGAGGAATCATTTACTACTCATGCTGGAATAGCACACACTCGGTGGGCAACTCATGGGGAGCCATCTCCAAGGAATAGTCATCCTCAGACATCTGGTCCTGAGAATGATTTTGTGGTTGTTCACAATGGTGTGATTACTAATTATGAGGTGCACCTTCTAATATTCTGTTTTAGCCTTTGAATCAATTTACATGGTAACTGAGTACTGAACACATGATTTGAAACTCTAGAATAACCTTCAGTGATTTTACTAGTGAAATTTTGGATAACATAGTCAACCACTCTCCTCTTGTAGTGATTTTGATGTTGTTTATTTTCTCTGGATTTTGCAGGTATTGAAAGAAACTCTTGCTAGACATGGATTCACCTTTGAATCAGAGACAGACACTGAAGTTATTCCAAAACTGGCAAAGTTTGTCTTTGATAAGGCTAATGGAGACGGTAATATATCTGTGCAATATTTTCCTTTTTTGTGTATGACTTCTTCTTAGGATGCATAAGTGCGCCTATTCATGTATAGTATTTATTACAACTGTTTTGTTTTTATTGCAAAGTGACATATAAGTTGGATCATTCCTTGCTGCAGGAGAACACGATCTCACTTTTAGTCAAGTTGTCCTTGAGGTTATGAGGCACCTAGAAGGAGCCTATGCCCTTATCTTTAAAAGCCGGCACTATCCCAATGAGTTAATTGCTTGCAAGCGCGGTAGTCCATTGCTTCTTGGGGTCAAAGTGAGCAACATCTGAATTTTATTTACAGTATTTGTGTTTTCAGTAAAACTGAACTTCCAATATAATATTTCTTATGGCAAAATAGATATGATTGTGATTATGTCAATTTAGTTGGTTCAATTTTAGTTGTGGTGATCATTTTTGGTATTTTTATATACACTCTACAGAGCAATGACCATCACCGAGTCTAGCCAAAGAATCACAATCAATTCTGGTTTGTAGATTTAAACTTATGCATTGAAAGAGATTGTCTAAGAAAAAAATCTAATGCTATATTCTTTAACAGCCCATTTTTCACTAGGTGTCTTCTGGAACATGTATTTCATTTCTGTTTTTCTTCCTCCTTTTTTTCTGAGCCTGTGATTCTCTTCTAGCTTGGACGCTACATATTTTTATGTATGTATGTTTCTAATATTTAAGGTAATAATATTTCAACGTGTATATTACTTGATACAGGAGCGAACAGAGGAAGCAACTGCTGGTATACAGTTTCATGACATAAATGTTTTGAAAAATGACCAACCGAAGGAGCTTTTTTTATCCAGTGATGCTCATGCCCTAGTAGAACACACCAAAAGGTATATGGTGATTGAGGACAATGAAGTTGTTCATCTTAAGGTATATTTTCGCTCTGTCAGTCTGTCACCACTATAGATTTCATAATGATAATTCTGTTGCTTTCTGTCGATCCTATCTAACTATCATGAAATTAGCACTGGAATTTTCTTGTTGGATGAGGTTGCATGTGTTTACACTACTTGGTCATAAAATGTGAACTAAGAAAGTCATTAGGCTTCTTGGAAGAAAGGAAATTCAAGGAACTGAAAAACATTGGTTTTGCCGGTTTGATTGTGACAACATGTGCTGAATGTGGACACCATCGAAGGAATAATTAAGATATGAAAGTGTGTTGTTTGGAGTTGGTAACTAGACCTGATCAAGCTTTGGCCCATCCAATTTCACCATAGTAGAAATTTCCAAGATAGCTGTGTTCAAATATGTAGACCTTGAAATATGTTTTTAAGAAAAGTTAGTCCTTGGCTCTTAGCTGAGTCTTGGTATCACTTCATGTCTATAAATTTTTCATGCGAAGAAGAAATGCAACTTTATCACTGATCAAACTAAAATTATGCTACAGGATGGAGGTGTCACAATCCTCAAGTTTGAGAATAAGAAGTTGAAGAGTCGCGGGGCTCTTTCTAGATCTGCTTCTGTGCAACGTGCTTTATCCGTCCTTGATATGGAAGTTGAACAAATAAACAAAGGACATTATGAGCATTACATGCAGAAAGAAATTCACGAACAACCAGAGTCACTGACAACAACAATGAGGGGAAGGCTTATACGTGGAGGCTCTTGCAAAACTAAATCTGTTCTTCTGGGTGGCCTCAAGGATCATCTGAAAACTATCAGGCGTAGTAGACGCATTCTTTTCATTGGATGTGGGACCAGCTATAATGCTGCTTTAGCTTCAAGGCCTATCTTGGAAGAGCTCTCTGGTAATTATTCTGGATTTATCAGGTGCAATTGATTCTTTCTTATAGTGTGAACTGCAAATTTACCAACTTAATTCGAACACCCTTTTTACTATTTTAATTGTTGCAGGTATACCAGTTACGATGGAAATTGCTAGTGATCTAGTGGACAGGCAAGGACCAATTTACAGAGAAGATACTGCTGTTTTTGTTAGTCAGTCTGGTGAAACTGCAGACACTCTACAAGCATTACACTATGCATTGGAAAATGGGGCGCTATGTGTTGGTATAACAAATACTGTGGGTAGTGAAATTGCCAGAAAAACTCATTGTGGTGTCCATATAAATGCTGGTGCTGAAATTGGTGTTGCAAGTACTAAGGTAGCAATTGTAGCATCCTTTATTTAGATCTGCTGTTCTTTTTCTTTTAATTTTATAAGACCAATTTTAATTTCTACTGTCTGTATAGGCATATACGAGTCAAATAGTTGTCATGGCCATGTTAGCCCTTGCAATTGGGGATGACACCATTTCAAGTCAGACCAGAAGAGAGGCCATAATTGATGGCATGTTTGATCTACCTAGTATGTTTTCGTCTGCCATTCTCTTTCAAAAAAGTATTTCCATTTTGACATTGCTGGTACTGAGTTTTGGTTTTAAATTTTATCACAGACAAAGTCAGAGAGGTTCTAAAACTTGATCAGGAAATGAAGGAACTTGCACAAGAACTGATTGCTGAACAATCTCTTCTAGTTTTTGGTAGAGGATACAACTATGCCACAGCCTTAGAGGGCGCTCTAAAAGTGAAGGAAGTTGCTCTTATGCACAGTGAAGGAATGCTTGCTGGAGAAATGAAACACGGGCCTCTCGCGCTTGTTGATGAAAACCTTCCCATATTCGTTACAGCCACTCGCGACAGCTGTTTCATGTTGGTTTCTAATACCAAATGCAAAGCTCCATGTCACCAGAATATCTATTCCTATGTTTTTTACTGATAAAATTGTTTTTTTATTCAATTCAGCAAGCAACAGTCAGTAATTCAGCAGCTTCATGCTCGTCGTGGCCGTCTGATTGTCATGTGCACTAAAGGGGATGCACAATCTGTATGTCCTGGAGATTCATGCCGAGTTGTTGAAGTTCCTCAAGTGGAGGATTGTCTTCAACCTGTAATAAACATAGTTCCTCTACAGGTATTATAATTTTTGTATTATGCATTTCTTTTTACACCCCAAATCTTAAATTTATATTGAGTTTGATCTTTCTTGGTGGCAGTTATTGGCATATCATCTGACTGTTCTTCGAGGGTATAATGTGGATCAGCCCAGGAATCTTGCAAAGAGTGTTACTACTCAGTAGCTGTACAAGACACTGTAGAAAGGAAGTAGCCCATTTGATCTGCTGCAGGCAAAATTATTCAAGGATTTGAATCTAATAGAGTTTTTTTGTATAATTCTATGGATAAAATTTCATAAGATCTAGACACTTTCCTAACTTGTTATATGACACTACGCCCACAAAAGTATCAAAATATGAAATGGCTGACTTGACTGTAATTTTGATGTTCAAGTTTCACATAGGCTATAGCTTGAAGAATGTGAATGAATTATTGTTATTGCTTTACCATTTATTTTTGATTTTTGCAGTATTCAATTTGATGGCTTGCTATGTATGTGAGATCTTTATAATAATGAAAATGAACTGAGTTGTGCACTGAATTGCAGTTTGAATCCATAAAGCAATCATCTATTGAAGAGATTGAACATTAAACACCAAAAAATAAGTTAACTTCAACTATACTTCCAATAATATAAACCAATTAAAACAATCCAAACAGATGAAAACAAAACAATCAATGTAAATGAACAATGGAAAAAGTAAAGGCACCTATAACCTATACTACTATATAAAACTAGTTTCCTAGAGACATCTAAGCTTTCAACAATTATGATATAAATAGTAGAAAAATTAACATTTTTTTCTTCTTAAATTTGTAAACTAAGACTTGATCAATTGGCTCTTTGAAACACCAGGAAGAGGTGTTCCACCAAGGAAGTGCATTATCATTGAGAGAGACCTAAGTGGCTGGTAACTTGGTACTTGATGTCCTGATCCTCTTACTGTCACAAATGTCAATCCTTCTTCATACTCTTCTGTGTACCCACCAACCTACCATACCAAAAACGAAATCGATCATAAGGGTCTGTTTGGTTAACATGCGGAAAACAATAAGGTAACTGGGTCAATGCAAAATCCATTAAATCCTGCATTATAATACAGACTTTTGCATTATAATGTGCGATCCAAACTGGCCCTAATGTGAACACATTGTTCAAAGCTTTTCGGGTATTTTACCTCGCGTTGGAGGAACCAAGGATGCCACTTGGTCTTCACTTTGAGTTTCATGCTGGCCAAGGAGTACCTAGTTGATGTCACCGGCACTCTTCCATCTGTGTCACCACTGAAATTTTTACCAAAATTTGGATCCATTAGTCAAATAATTAAACAAGACAAAAACAAATCATGATATTAAATCATAATAAGTTCCTTTTCATGAAATAATGGTGCCAAAATAAGATTCACATGCTAGAAGATGGTCCATGGAATGGGAGCTATGGAGTATAGTGTTGACAATACCAAAAAAAGAAGAAACAAAACTCATCAAACTTCTTATGACTATTCACTACTAGTACTAATAAGTAATCACCACATGGTGATAGTGAAAGATTGGTAGCAAGTCACAATCTAAAATGAGTATGTGCCCATACCCAAAATGTCTTTGAGATATGAAGAACTTACCTAAATACCCAAACTCGAATGCCATTCGCCATGAACTCGCGAAGAAGAGGGACAATAGTAGCTGGACTATCCAACCAATTTGTGAGTATATTACTGGAGAACAAATTCATCAAATGAGATGTCACAAATTTATCTTCCAAATCTTGAATTAAGATGTAACAAAAAAAGTTAAGATATAGGAAATTAACCTGCAAGGCTCCCAATCATGGGTGAGATTGGTAACATTAGCATGAATGGCTTTTTGAACTTCAGGAGAGTTCAAATAAGCATAAGTGTAGTAATCACTACATGGGTCAATTTCATCCTGCAAAGAAAAAAAAATAGATCTTTTATCATACAAACCGCAAAAATTGTACAACTAGGGTCTGTTTGGATTACTCGGAATAATGCATTATCTTGCATTAAACTACATCAAATCTTGCATTATAATGCAAGATAATGCATTATTCTGTGTAATTCAACCAAGCTCCTAAGACTTGAAAAATTGATCATTTTTTAGTTACTTTGGCGCGTCTAGGCATGGAGGTGAGGTTGGAGTTGAGACAAGTGGGAGCATAAATGTTGTAAATGTCGATGTAATTAACGCCAATATCAGCCTCATTTGCTGCATCTGTGCAAGCTTGAGATTGTTGCGACGACGAAGAAGATGGTGAGAAATCACAAGTGTTGATGATTGTGTTCCTCACTTGGTCGGAAATTAGAGCATGAGTCCAGAAGTAATCGTACATTCCCTTCTCATCCGTCTCGTCGTTAATCACAGCATTACCAATCTGCAATAGTTACACAACATTCATCAATTCAAAACATTATACACCAAAAAATTTCCTTCTCAATGTTCAAATAATGTATTTCAAAGGGAAGTATACAAGTATTGGTGGTTATTGTATGGTTTTGTTTGATAGTAACGTGGACGTGTTTCTAGGAGAAAGATAACATATAGTATGTTGGACCACACTTCTAAAACTATATATGTGTGTGTGTTACATATAGTAGAATTTATAATGGGTCAATTATATGAAATTAAAATCAGAATAAATAACAAATAATAATAGTAGTAGGGATTATTGCTAGTTGCACATATGGGCTTTTTCTAGTGTGGGCATCATTACACTTTTGAGTACGGGATTTATTGCTACTTGCTACTTGCTAGTGATGTAGAATTGGGTCAAATACATATCATTTCAGCTAAAAAAAATTCAAATCGCCCTCTATTTCTTATTATTTCTATTATTCTGTTAATATTATTATATTCTATATGTATACGATATTATTCTATTTCTATTACTCTATTAATATTATTATATTCTATATGATATATGATAAGTTTTTATGTTCTTATCTTATATCATAATTATTCTTATCTTATATGATTATTATTATAAGATAATTGTCTAACTTATTTTCTTCTAGATAGACATAGAAAAAGATAGACAATATATAAATGAGATCTCTTATGTCTATGTCAATGAGATCATATCAACATGTTCTTAAATTCAGAAATTTAGTTAAAAACTTAAAATACATCGAAATTGATTTAGGGACTATGTCCATCTCAAAGTCACTCCAAAAATCAATGAGAATAATTAAAGGGATACTCCGTACTAAATGAATGTAAGAAATAGGTATAAAATAAATTATATATGAAAGTGATCTTACAATAACGCCCTTGAGGTTGATCATATGCCTCTTGGGAGCAATCTTGTTATGGTGAAGGATATTGTGGGCAAGTTGAGGCACATAATGTCCGGCATAGCTCTCTCCGGAGAGGAACAGATCTCTCTTCTTGAACTCGGGGAACCTCTCGAGCCAATTCAGTACGAAGCTCAGGTTGTCGTCGGCCGTGAACTTGTCGCCACTCTTGGCGTAGTCCGACATTGTGTTCGAGTACGAAAAGCCGACTCCGGCGGGTGACTCCACAAATAGAACATTTGCAACTAAGAACAACAAAATTAAGTTACACATGCCACCAAAGTTATAACTTTTGAACTTAATTTGTTATGTAAGAATGAAATTGATAATGTTTATGTATTGGAAGGGTTTAATTTTGTTACCTTTGTTCCATGCAAAATTGTTACGGGACAATGTCTTGCCATCGCTATGAACCCTAAATGGTCCGAGTTCCGCCATTGCACCATAGGCTAGAGATGAGCAACCGGGACCTAAACATTGAAGCAATTTGAAAATATTAGTTATAGATAAATTTGATTATGAATGGTTTTTCCATAATGTTTAGGAAACATAATAAACATATTTAAATTAAAATAAAATAAATAAATTCTATAAAAAAAATTAACAAAATTCCTATAAAAACAAATTTAATCAAATATTTTTATTTAAAAGTCCATATAATATGCATGCCCTATGAATACGCTATAAAAAAAACTTATTCAAATTACATACGTTAATAGTTACGGTATATCTTAAGTCCATTTATGCCAACTTGGAAACGTATCCACTAACCGAGATTCAAGCCCCATCCATAACATGTGATGGGCAGGAATTAGCAACACTTAATTAATCTCACTCTCTTAAAAAAATAATTTAATCAAGAAGCAATAAAAGCTATAATCTGTTTATCAAAAAAAAATTCATAGTCAATTATTCAATTTTAAGCTGTCCACCTGTCAACATTATCATAATAATATATAAACACATTGCCGTATAAAAGTATTTTTTCTTTTCAAAAACTATATTTTAAAATTCCAACTACTTACTTTTTATATTTTTCAAAACAAACTTTTTACCAAAAATACATTTTCATAGTTGGTTAGGCTACCCTAAAAGGCTAAAATTGAGATGTTTCTATAAATTCTACACCTTATAGCATGCATAAATGTATGTATTTTATTCTACTACACATCGAGACTGTAAATTGTATTCATATAAGCCAAGAAAAAATATCCCATCGATACCAAATAATATAATAACACTAATAAAAAAACGTTCCCGAAAATCTAAGTAACACACAACTAGAGCAGTAGTTAAAAATGGAGTTAACAATCAGTTAAGAGATAAATTAATTAACAAAACAAACCTCCATTAAGCCAAATCAGAAGAGGGGCAGATTTCGGATCCTTCTCGGACTCAACAAAGTAATAATAGAAAGCGCGGCCGGCCTTCGCGTCGACGGTGACATAGCCACCGTACTGGGCGAAGTTAACAGGCGGCTGCCCCGGCATGCTCTGAATCCTGTCTCTCTCCTTTGAGACATCGTTAAAGCAAAGCTTTGGGGTGTTCAACTTTTGTTGTTGAATCTTGTTGACTTGGAAAAACGAATCGTCCAAAGCGACGCCGTTTTGGTTGTTGTTGAAGTATTTTTGCTTGTAGAGGTTGTTTAGGGCCGAAGCTTGGTTTTTCAAGACCTTGGCTTCGAGTAAGGAAGAAGATGAGATGAGGAGAAGAAATGTTAGAGCCAAACACGGCCTTAGGGATTCCATTGGAGAGGGATTTTAAATTTAGGGTTGGATGGGAAATGAAAAGGGGGGCACTATGTGAGTTTATATAGATTGTGATCGTCCATGGATAAATAGTGAATTCTAGGGAAATATTATTTGATAGAGAAAGAATAAATTAAATTTGACTATTAAATTATATATTTGAATGGTTGAGATTTATTAAATTTATCGATAGAATTTTTGTTAAATTTCATCGTAACTAAACTTATGAAGTCTTGTTATTTAGAATTTTTTTTAATCTAATTTTAAAGATAGACTTTGTGAAGTAATTTTTCTAATATGAAGGGTAATCTAGGAGAGTAAAAGATGGGATTTTCCTTTGAAAGTTTTTGGAGTGATGAGTTGTTATCGTATTATAATTGAGGTGATTATAATAATTTGAGATCTAGCAAGTTGGTCAATGGGTTAATCATGAATTAAGGTCACATGGGTAATTAAATCCAAGACGTGATTTGATCGTGATTCATGACTTTTTGGTTATTATTTAATTTAGTTGAGCTTGCGGTTTTGTGAGATTATATTATTTGTCTTTGAGATTCGTATAGTGTAAGCACAAGTTTATCAAGATACTAGTACATTAGTAAACTTATGCAATCAAGTATGAAGTATCAGTGTATAAAACAATAGGTAAAATAGTTAGGGTCTATTTATGTTCTGGGTCCTAGCTTTTAATTTATTTCGAAAACAGTCCTTAATATCTATCTGTATTCATTTTGTCCCTTTTTTTGGTTGAAATTATTCATTTTGTCCCTAGTCTTGTGTTTGATGTTATTTCACTTTATAATTTTACATTGTTAAAGAACTAAAACAGACCAAATTACAAAGAAAAAAGGGAAATTTCGCGTGGTGACAAAGAGGTTTCGCAAATTCTGCGTGGTACATAATATTTTCTTAAATTTCGCATGGTAACCTTGAGGTCTTAGAAATACCATGTGGTAACCTTGTAGTATTATACCATGTGGTAACTTCGATGTTTTAGAAAATATTGTGTATCACTCAGAATTTGCGAAACCTAGTTGTCACCATGCTAAATTTCCCAAAGAAAAAATAAGGATTATTTTTTAACGATCTAAAAGTTTTTGACTGAGATATCAATAGAGAAATGGAATTTAAACACAATACTGCATATAATAATTTTTTGATTGCTATATAAAATGATAACAGACCTTTAACTTGATGAATAGTAAAAAAATTCTTGAATCTGTTAGTAGAGATCAAGGAGATGATTTTCTTATCCAATTTTTTTTTTGGATGCGAATCAAATGTCAGTCTATTTAGTAATAAACTATATGTTGCAGTTATAATATTTCATATACTTCGTATTATATCTTTAAGAAAAATAAAAACAAAAAAAACCGTTGTTGGAGGAGATATGAAGAGTAACTTATGTTGCCATTAATTTTGATGTGATTTATTTTACATGATGATTAAGAATTCACAACGAGGAAAGCCTAGATTTGATCATTTTCGAAGAAGATTATTTGTTAGAAAGATACAAAAAAAAATGGTGGTGGGGTTTGCTGACGATTGGCGTATATTTTTTTTTTGATTGGCTGGGCCTCGCCCGGTTCGGCACTTTGTGCCTACGTCCGGACCGGAGTTGAGTTGGATCCCGTTAGGGGTGTTGCTCCTCCCAAGCCTCTCTGCTGCATACACACCGCCAGAGAGTCTCGAACTCGAAACCTCTGGACAAATGCTTAAACGACCTAGTACCAATTACCACTAGACCAAGAGGTACTTGGTATATGGGCAAGGTGCATAGAATTAACCACGTTGGTATATGACGATTGGCGTATATGTTGTATAAGTATGTAACCACGTTTATGGGCAAGGTGCATAGAATTAAAGTGCACTTTTTTGGTAAGTAAAGTACATAATATAACATACATGCTCCAATGTTTTTCAAGATAAGAATAGAACGCAAACTAATTAATTTTCCAAGTAAACAAGTATACTACTCCGTAGTATAAATCTAAATCTTAAAATCTTTCGTGGGATTAGCATCTCTGATCCCTAATTAATGCGTTATACGGACACCTCCTCATACTCACATGCAAACATGGTGGAAGTAAGGAAAGAAGGAATGAGTGTAATCATATATATATATATAGAATGAGATTTTATATATCCAATTAATAAAATATTATTTTTTCGATAGTGTTATGAATAAACAGAACCTTTCGTGAAAATTTTAGTTTTCGGTTTAGTTAAATCTTATTCATATTTATCTTAATTTATAAAAGAATTGACTTGAGTCTAATTTTAAAATTCGAAAGATAAATGAATTGAGCTTGAACATAAGATAGCTCAGCTCGTTTGTTCATGAGCAAACTTGATTATACGCACATAAAAAATTAGATTATACGTTCATAAATAAGCTCTATTGTATTATATATATATATTATATGTAATATATAGTTAATGTTAAAATTACATAGTTTTGGAGGTCTATCTCAAACTACGAAATTTAAGTTTTAGTTTCATTTGCTTTTATAATCGAACAAGTAAACAATTTGTTTTAGATTTGTCTCACAAAAAAACTAAATGAGAGGTTTACGAGTTAAACTTGAGCTCGATGAGCATTTGATGAACCAAGCTCAAACTAAGCTCGCGTTCAAGCTCACCTATTTTTAATCAAACCAAGTTTGAGCAACTCAAAGCTCGGCTCGGCTCGGTTCGATTACAGTTCTACTTTTCGACCTCGATTAAGTGTTGTATTAATACTTGAATATTGATCAATTTTATGTGTTGTTTTAGATTTTTTAGATAATTACTCCTAAACAATGAGGTATGAACATTGCTGTTTAAATCTGTTTTATAACCAATATTTCTTATGATTGACCTAAAAAGGTGGTGAAATAATAAATAATAATAATATTGAGAAAAATTTTAAGATTTTAAGTTTAATTATGTTTTTTTAAAACTTGTAAAAAGTTAAAATGATAAAATTTTCATGTCGTTTTGACCAGATTTTTTTGTTCAATAATATTTGTCATTTGACATATTTTATCACGTTTTTCAATATTATCCTCATTAATTAAAAATAATTGCATAAGTATACAAGTCGAAAGTCATAGATTTTCATAAAATTGTGGGTATCTAATTAAAGAATTTGGTTCAAATGAAACGAACTCTTATCCTGAAACGAATGCACTTTTCCTAGTTTGTAATACATTTTTTCTATTTTGAAGTGCATTTTTCGGATTTGCACTTTTCATACTGTGCACTTTTCCTAATTCATAATGCACTTTTTCTATTTCGCAATGCATTTTTCGGATTTGCACTTTTCGTACTTTTTGTGCGCATTTTTCGGATTGTACTTTTTGTGTTTTGCAATGCACTTTTGTATTAAAATTATACTACGAAGTAAGAAAAGTGCATTTGTTTCACGTTTTAGGATATGAGTTTGTTTAATTCGGACTAAACTCTCCAATTAAATTCATATAATTTTTTTAAGACAAATTTTAAATCGACATGTATTTTTGAATGAAGATAGCGATTATTTTGAATCGAAAGAGTAGTATACGAGTTAATTAAGTCAGAGAAGTACAGTTTTTTGTTTGTTTTTTATTAATATAATAAATTCAATACTACTAATGTGAAGTTATTTTAATAATGAACACAATAGTGACAACATTAATGTTCGTAAAATTGGGGTAGCATTTGCTGGCATTCTCGGGCCTTTTGCTGAAACCACGGCCATGAACGTGATTGCGTGAAGCATCCATCCACCTCCATCGTCGATCATATTTAATGTGAATAATTGAAGGGGACGAAATTGTAACGACAGAGGATGAAGATAAAATTAAGGCCCACGTATATTCTTTGGGAAAACCACGACAAAATATAATTTATAATGAAGCAACAACTTTTCTTTTGTCAAAATTTAGAATATATATATACTTTAAATTAACCGGAATCAAAATTCTAAATTATGAGGTCTTAAACCTAAATTTAAATCATAGTTTTTTGGATTGATTCATTCCGACAGCATACAAAACAACATGTCACATAATTGATTTATTTTGATTTCTTATTTGATTCTGATTCCAACAACATAACAAACATGACCTTAGAGTTTTGCAGATAATCGGTACGAATATACCTAATAGTCTAATACATTATAAAGCAGAAATCACGTATGTTGAAAAAATTACGCCACATAACATTACTTGAATAAATTAATGTGGAATTAAGTCTTAATAAATATTATAATAACTTATAATAGTCTTGTTATATATACTAAAATAGATGCCCTTAGTAGGATGGAACAAGATTTGTAGATCAACGAGAAAAGGAGGATTAGGTCTTCGAAAAGCGAGGCATATTAACAGAGCGTTGCAAATGCGACTGCTACGAAAATTTTTGGCAGAACTTGCGAATGTCTGGATTCGTATTGTCAAGGAAAAGTACCTTAAAGGAAATAATCTATTATAGTACGTATGTACGAAAAATGGCAATGGAAAAAACTAATGAGCTGGAAGGAAGAATTCAAAAATGGCTTAATAGGGCAAATCGAAGATGGTAAATCAGTCTGGTTCTGGAAAGACTCGTGGTTAGCGACAAGATCATTAAGAGAAGTATGTCCGAGTGGGGCAGACTGTGACAGTGACCACGTAGTGGCGAACTTTATTGACTCAAATAGATAGTGGAAGAAAATGAATTAAGAATTTTTTTGCCCAGATCTGGATAACAAAGATTAAGGCCATTACTATTCTAAGAAATCAAATCCAAGATAGTTTATATTGGCATCCGAGCAAAAACAAACGATTCTCTACCCAATCGACGTTTTCCTTAGTTTCAAATGAACCAAATTTGAATGACTGGGAATTTGATTATATCTGGAAACTAGATGTAATCCCAAAAATAAAAATGTTCTTATGAAAAAAATTTGGTAAAGGGGCTTCCCACTAAGGATTTTTTAATCAATACACACGTCTCTGTTATATCAGAATGTTCGCTATGCAATCATCAAGACGAGACTAATGAGCATATGCTGTTTAGTTGCCCATTCACAATGTATAATTTACAGCGACTTGATCCCTCGACTACAGATAAAATGGGAGACACATATAATGATCAAAACACTATTTTTTAAACTATACAATCTTTAAAAAAAAACATTGTCGTCCAAGAAACTGTGTGGGTTGATCATTGTCTGGTGGGAAATTTAGTACGTACTGGCGAAACTGTGTGGGTTGATCATTGTCTGGTGGGAAATTTAGTACGTACTGGCGAAACAAACGGTCCTTAGGCCATAGGTTAAATTTGCCATTTTAAGGAACTAAAAAAGTGATTAATCTTAAATAAATATGATTTAATAAATTGCTTATATTTTAAGGATCTTAACTTATGCCCCAAGGATATAGGTTAGAAAAATCGATTAATTATTAAAAAAAATCTGAGTCTATTTTAAATTTGGGTTTCTAGGCTGATGATTGGGCCTAGGCCCATAAAAATTTAATGATCCAATAAGGCAAGCCCAACGTCCCAGTAACTCTGCAGCTCCCCTGTGTTTTGCAAGGAGAGAAATCGCAATGCATGTGCTGCTAAAAGGAGCGGACTTGTTCCATGAATTTCACCAGCACGTCGTGTTGGCTGAATGTGTAATTTAGAATATGACTAAACTACATCTAGAAACCATCCACACGTAAACTATATTAAGCTTGTTACATGTGTTGTGAGTAATCAATCACAACTCAACATCTTTAAGATATATCTGTGAAAATTGAAACTACCGGCTTATGAGTCATCATCATCATCATTGACCCAGTGAGGCTCCGCTACAGCGGAATCTGGGGGTACCCCTGTCCAAGGGAAGGGGGTACGCTCGATAGACCCAAGAAAAACTGAAATTCAGCTATGTGACGATAATAACTGAATTTAGTTAAAATACACCAAAATTGAAATAGGGACTAAATCCATCTCAAAGGCAGTGTATAAAAGCTAATGAGCATGAGGATGCACCCCAATCACAAAATTATAACAACTCTCAATTAATTTGATCACCTACCTCCCACTTCCATCAATGAAGTGTATAAGAAGAGTGTAGTAGAATCCTCTCTCATTTCCCTCGTCTTGTTTCCCTCCTCCATACTGCAACAAAGTCTCCAAAAGAATGCACCCTAGCTAGTTTTTTATTTGTCTTCATTCCCACCGAGAGAGCACAAGCAGCGGCTTAGTTGACTTGTATCATGGAGAATCCGAAATGATACATTCCAATGGTATATATGGTGCATGAGAAATGTTGCCATATATGATGGGCTTTGAAGAACTCCCGGCAACTTGCATGTAATGAAAATCATGGGCTTTGAATAAAGGATGATTTGCATTCCATGCAAGTTGCAAGAAATTCTTCAAAGCCCACAACACAGCATATATAGCAACATTTCTCCTGCACCAAACCATTGGAATGTATCATCCCGGATTCTCCATGCTTGAAGTCAACTAAGCAGCTGCTTGTGCTCTCTCGGTGGGAATGAAGACAAATAAAAACTAGCTAGGGTGCGTTGTTTTGGAGACTTTGTTATAGTATAGAGGAGAGAAACAAGACTAGGGAAATGAGAGAAAGGATTCTACTACACTCTTCTTATACACTTCATTGATGGAAGTGGGAGGTAGGTGATCAACAAACAGTTTACATATGAGAAAGCATTAGAGTAAACAAAATACCTCTAAGAACCTTCTGGCGAAAATCAGCTAAAACCCGGCACATATAACCTTTCAAGGGACCAACTCGAATTCTCAAGCTTTGGCCAACAGAAAACTGAGAAAAGCCATCTTCTTGCTCTCTGCTATTGTCTAAGGCAGGATATAAAAGATCCAGTTCCGGTTCTGTTCTTCACTCTGCCATGGTTTTTCAGGCGAAAGAGGTGTTTTAGGGGATGAGAAATGCATGAACATCAATGCAAACACAACACAGACAGAAAGAAACTCTCAAAAATATTTCAGTTCTACTTGACAGCTTGGTTACATCTATACACCTATGACCTATTACATAGAGATACTTCGAGCTACTAATAGAAAGAAGAGCATTTAACATAACAGTAAATGAAACTGAACTTAAAAGATTATATAGGCATCATTAGCAGTAAATATGAACACAGCATGCTCCAATTCATTACAAATTTCTAATCAGAATCACATGATAGCTTACAATGAATAGAGAATTAATTAATTAAAGTACTAAGTAATCAAATTTATTCATGACTATGCACAGCATGACAAAGATAAATGGCCTTGAGCTTCAAATAACGAAAGTAATGAATAACTCCACAAGCTAGCTAATAATACCTTATTCCTCATCCGGTTTTATATCTTTAATTCCTGCGATCAAAAGGCAAACTAATATCAGAACACCACATAATCGAAAGCCTAAAGCAACAAAACTAATTCCAGCCACCCAATACACCGCACACGGATGCACAACCCTAACTTTCATGATTCCTCGTCCACTACAAAATGCCGCCACCATGTCTCCGGCCCTATGTAGAACAGAAATTGAATTACTGTCCAGACCAGTGGACCGTAATTCTAAAAAAATATGGACCGGGGACCGGACCGATCCTATTACGGTCCGGTCCCGGGTTTGGACCGGTTTGACCGGATTAATGTACAATGCTCTAAGCTAATGTCTTAGGGATCCACTTCCCAAACACAAATGCCAAAAGTGAGAAAGTTCCGACTATGCATAATTACATTGATGATAAAGCTTAAGAACCAGAGCTTTCATAATACCCCAGATTCAGATCTAAATCAGCATGGAATTGCTAAACAATACGGGTCACTAAAAAAGGCTCAGATTATACTGGCTACCTAAAATGCAGCATAAGAAATTAAATGGCAATGTCCAAGCAAAAATGAGTAGGAAAACTTGGCCTCTATTGCTAGTCTAGATCAGCGAGCAGGCGTGGCCGACGCCAGCGAGCAGGCGAAGCAGGCGAGCCAGCAAGTAAGAACTTAGAAGTTAGGGTTAGGGCACTGGGGTAAGCACTTTGATGTTGTGAATTGTGATTTGTGAAATCTGATATTACAATACAGCATCAGTTTCCTCCGAAATGGACTGCAATGCAAGAACATCAACAACGCTATAAATCTCCTCAGACCTCGGGTGAGACGAATCAGAAACCAGAAACTTGTGAACCCCATCTTCTAACTCAATCCAGCTATAGGCAGCAGTTTTCTGCACTTTTTTATCTTTCATCATACTTCTTATCTTCAATGCATCTTGCCATCTACCAGAATTAGCATACAAATTGGATAACAACACATAGTTACCAGAATTCTCCGGCTCCAATACCCTTAGCTTCTCAAGTGCAACCTCGGGAAGCTCCACATTGGAATGAGTCCTACAAGCACTCAATAGGGTTCCCCATATCACAATATTCGATTCAATCTCCATCTTACATAAACCCATAAGCCTCATTCAGTCTTCCACATCTGCAGAATAAATCAACTATACAAGCATAGTGTTCTACCTTAGGCACGATTTTGTGACTTGATTTCATGGAGTAAAAGAAACTTAGACCCAAATCTACCAAACCCGCATGAGTGCATGCCGTTAGAAGTGAAACAAATGTGATGTCATTTGGGTCTGCTCCAGATTCTTTCATCTCCTTGTAGATATCAATTGCTTCCATTGCATAGTCATTAAACGCTAGTCCTTTGATGATTGAATTCCAACAAACAATATCTTTTTTCTTCATCTTAGCAAAAACATTTCGAGCTTTCATTATTTGTCCACATCTTGAATACATGTTGAGAAGTGAAGATGCAACATAGGTTCGAGTCATAACCTTCTGTTTCTATGTAACTCCCGAGCTGCTCCCCGACCTCCATAGAGCCTAACTGAGCACATGCTGACAAAACACTGACAAGAATGATGTCATTTGGCTTAATATTGTTTTTCTTCATCTCTTCGAAAAGATCCAAGGCCTCGGTTGATCTTGCATTTTGAGCATAGCCAGTAATCATAGTTCCCCATGCTACCATGTCTCTTTTATTTATCTTGTCAAATTCTCTGCGTGCTTCATAAACTGCCCCGCATTTGACAAACATTTCCACCAATGCAGTTGTGATTATAATGTTAGAGCACATATTATATTCATCAATAAACGTTTTGATTTTTATCCCCATGTCTAGATCTCCTGATTTAGCACAAACAGAGAGCATTGTCACCGTAATGAACTCGTTTGGGGCGAAGTTCTCCCCTTGCATTCTTTCGAACATCCTCATTGCTTCTTGGAGGTCTCCATTGTGTGCATAGCATGAAATAATTGAATTCCATGAAACAATATTCCTCTGGTTCATCTCATCAAACAACCTCCGAGCTGATACTGAATCACCAGATTTAGAGTAACCAGATATCAAGCAATTATAACTTGCAGGATCCTTGACTGGAATTCCATCAAAAATAGCTTTAGCCGAGCCCAAATCCCCTTCTTTTGAATAGAAATCAATCAGTGCAGGCTGAACAAAGAGACTCCACTCAAGCCCATAATGTATCACAAGCGAATGAACCTGTTTTCCTAACTCATATGCCGAGCATGATTTCATGATTGGTGAAATCGTGAAGCTGCCAATCTCCAAATCCCTATGATGCATCAGAAGAAACATATGTAGAGCTTCTTTATTGAAACTGAGTCTTGAGTAAGAGGCAATGAATGAGTTACACAAGCGCGGATCTGGTTGAGGAATTTGGTCGAACATCTTGCGGGCATAGTCTATAAGCGAGAGATTGAGTAGCTTCTGAATTAAAATGGGGGTGAGAGAGTGGCACTTGATAGTGATGAGAGCGTGAACTTGCTTAAGCTGGTTTAGGCGGAGAGGACAATGGAGAAAATCCAACAGCTGGCGCTCCATTCTTCGTCTTCCCTCTCAAGAATTAGTTACTGCCAATTCCACTGAAAACAGAGTACAAAAAACAATTTGGTTTATTTGAATTGGCGCAAATCGAATTGAGATCAGAAGAGCACACAATCGAAAGCTAAAAGCAACTAATCCGGTTCCAACAATCCAATATGAAGATGGTGTGAAATCAATCTCAAGTTCAGAAACTACAATAGCAGAGGGGATAAAGGAACCCACTGAAGAAATCAATCTCAAGAGCAGTACGCCGCGGAAACGGCGGGCGCCGGGTGGTAATGGAGGCGGAGAAGAGAGCGAGAGAAGAGAGATCAAACAAGCGGTGATAGATAGGCTAAATGGCTAATCGTACGCACATAAGGAAGTTGATTTAATAAATTATTTTAAGCTCTTAAGTTTTATGGGGTATACCGTTCATAAAAGTTATTGGTTTATTTATGGGCTGTTGATTGATAGTAGGGAAGTAGGGATACGACTACGACTAGTAGAATGTGGCTTTAGAAGTTCGTCAAGTACCAAACAAGCTGGAATTCTCTTTACAAAAGAGTGCAAACATTTGCTTGATGTAAAAATGTTAAGAGTTGTACAGAAATAATGTAACAAATCACACAACAACAATACATAATGTTACAAACACACCTCGTAATGAATCTTTCTTTATCCTTGTAATTTTTTTTTATTGTCCAATCTTGTTGATCAAGTCATCAACTACACTACTCAGCGAAACTCTTTCGCGATCCATCCTCCATTGTGAAGGTGTTTCGATCTACAACAAGCCTTTATACCTCATTTGGCTTTTGGCAAATGTAAATGAAGTGGCAATCCGGGTCTTGCAAGACAAAGTCCCGTGGCAGCATACCCTCCTCTGTCAAAGGAACAAGTTCAGGGCTAGATTTCTCTATTGAGGTTGAACCTGATTGCCTCTGAAATCCCGGTCTAGCTGCAATGGATAAGAGATTGTTGAATCGTAACCCATTTTGTGTTGTAATATATATACACACTTGAACATGATAGGGACTTCCTCTACACTTTAAGTACATGAAAAATCTAAGATGTTTTCTAAACAATGTGACAGATTTGCAAGAGTGCAAAATCAACACTTGATTAAGCCTTTACAGTCACTCACATGATCCAATAGGTTGGACATTTGTTGTTATTTTCACACAATCTATGGAAAACACGAGTTTTCACATGATCTAGTGAATACAAAGAATAAGAAAAACGGCAAACCTTTATTTCTTGGCACAGAAGAAGCATGCTAGTAGTTTGCAGACGCAATGAAAAAGTGTTCGTTATATCAATAGAACAAGCTACACAAGAGAATGCAACATAAAAAAGCAGTGCAATGTAAAATGTTCTTATTTATGGTTCATATGAAGAAACAGTGGCCAACTTATAAAAATATGAAGAAAGTGAAAAAAATAAAGGAAGGATGACAACGCAACGGACAATTGGACATTGTGCACTAATATAATAATTGTACAAATTCACACTATGCAGTAGCATCAGAAACCAAATGCTATCTATTGATCACAAATGAAAAACAAATCTCACTAGATAATGTCATATGAAAACAAGACAGCAGCACAATTTGAACTGTCACAGACTTGGAATATGCAACAATAGAACACCTAAGCAGAATATTTTTAGCAAACTAGTACCAATATCTACATACTGATCTGAATGACAAAAAACAATTCTTCATTCATACAATATGACATTATGCACTAATAAGTTCATGAAACTTACGTATAATGTAAAGTAAAATTTGCCAGCTGCGAAATGATCTCTTCAAACAAGGCATCCTCACCGGAGGCTCACCATAAGTAATCTGTTTAAAAGGATACACTTATGGATCAGCAATCGTTACTCCTTAAAGGTGGAATTGATAAAAGAAAAGGTCAATCTGCAAACTCAGGAACACAAAAAAATTACCAGTATATAGGACCCTCCTGGTTTCAGAAGCCTGCTAGGACGATTAACTAGTTAGAGCACAAAATTCATAACAGGAGTTCAAAGTGTGGATGATTGTATAGGAGGTCGATCAAGATCAAAAGACTTAAAAAGTTTAAGACCTGCTTACTTCACCTAGCATCTGAGTGGAGCTTGTTAGAGCATCCACACCACACTAACACCAGAAGAAGCACAATAAAGATCAGAAGCACAATAAACCAACCTTAAATATCATCAATAGAGTTCAAGAGAAAACATCATACCATCAATGCATCAAGAGTTCCTGTGGTGGAGAGCAGATAAATACACCAGAGATTAGTTTACCAATTTGATCATAGATTCTTAAAACAGCGCAAGCAGGACGAGATTTTGGAAATACCTTTATCAATCACACTATCAAACGATTCGTCTGTTAGAACGCTCATATCCCTGACATCCATTCGCAAGTCTATTCATTCATATGTGTCAAGGGGCATCATAACAGAAGCAAACAACACAAATACTAGTGTGATAAGAATGAGCAAATTTCCATCCAGGATACATTTCAGCTGAGGAACATTCTCGTGCTTTCTTTTCATAATGTCAATTGCAACGGACGAAATGTCAATATTGACTATCTCTTCATACCCATCCTTTACCATGTCCTCAGAAATGACTGCCCAGAAAAGAAACAAAATAGAATCAACACATCTGAAGTGCATTTACAAGATCAAATCAATGAATCACAGGAGAGAATTCGAATCAATGATCTGACCAAATTGGGAAAGACAATTCACAGCCATCACTTCGAAGTCAACGCAAGATTCAGGCAACAATAACAAAACCCTAAAATTGAAGTTCGGGAGCATTCAATTGAATCAAAACTCAATCAGGGGAAGAAATCGGCAGCACATACCAGCGTTGCCACAACCAACCATGAGAACACGGGATGAGGTAGGAACGAATTTGCGGAGCAAGGGTTGGAGAGCAGAGTATTTCTGGTACCAGTCAAAGGAGCCTGCCTCTTGAACATAGCGAGAGTCCCAGTAGAGGGCGTCGCCATAATTGAATGTGTCCCTCAACATGTCGCTCTTCTATTGATTCTCTCTAACAACAGCGAATTTGGGGGAGGAAGGGCGAAAACTCAGACGAATTTTTCGCCTTTCGAGATTGTTCGTAGATTCCTTTTGTTCTTCAACGGAAGAATTATCAGAACTCTCTCGAGTAGTCTCAAAACTCACAAGGGGTCGGTGACGTTTGGTTGACGCTCTAAGGTCAACCTGTTTCATTACCTTGTTTCACTTTAAAATAAAAAAATATTTTTGTTTAAAAAATATATTATAATACTTTTGAAATATAATTTTTTTACTGTATCTTTTATATTTTTTAAACTAAATAATGGCATGGAAAGCAAACACAATCTCTAGCGAGGGTCGTGCAACTTTAATAAAAGTCAATCTTTCAGCAAAATCTCTGCACCTAATGCAAAGTTTTATGCTTCCAGAACAAGTTACCAATAAACTGGACAAAATAAACAGAGAATTTCTTTGGAACAAAGGCCAACAATCTAGGCCGCTGATTGGGTGGGAAAAGGTATGCAGATCTAGAAAGCAAGGTGGTCTAGGTATAAGGAAATCAAAAGAAGTTAATCAGGCACTACAAATGAAACTATTATGGAAGATTATGGCCGAACCAGAAAATTTATGGGTACGGATCATCAATGAGAAATATTTAAAAGACACACACGTTCTAAATTATATTCCAAAGAACTCATGTTCGTGGCAATGGAGAAATCTCATGAGGCTAAGAGAAATTTTTTATAAAGGATTAATCTGGCAACTAGGGAATGGAACCACCATACGATTCTGGAAAGACCCATGGATTTCGAACGAGACATTACAATCAAAGATGAATATCCCAAACATGATTAATCCGAATGAACGAGTAATAGAGTATATTACGCAGGATAAAAAATGGAATATCTCAAAACTAAAGCAAACTATACCTCAAGATTGGGTTAACAAAGTTATGAAAATACCAATCCCAAAACATGATATCTATGATAGACTATATTGGTGGCCTAGTACAAACGGATGGTTCACAACAGAATCAGCAATCAGAATAATAACAAAACAAAGGATTCAAGAGACTAAAAATTGGAACTGGATTTGGTCTCTAAACGTGCCGCCAAAGGTGAAGAACTTTGTATGGAGACTATGTTTCGATGGACTCCCAACAAAAATAAGACTTGCCAAAAGCAATATAGCAGTTACCCAAGAATGTCCTTTCTGCTCATTCAGTGAGGAGGATTCTACACATTTATTCCTAAAATGCCCCTATGCCTTACAAAATATGGCGCTTATCCATAGTAACTATGACAACATAATAGAGGGACTGAATAATCGAAATGATAACATAAAGGAAATTGTATACGAACTTCAAAATAAGGTTGGGAAAAATGAATTGGCTACTATAATAACTGGGTGGTGGTCTATATGGTATAATAGAAATAAGACAATTTTTGACAATCAAAATGTTATCAGTGATTTGTATCAATTTAATATAAAACAACGGAAAAATTGGGAAAATGCCGAGCAAGAAGGAAAAGAAAATGAAAAAAAATGTGGGACGCCTAAAACCATGACAGGACGTAAACAACAGGTGGGATGGAGAAAGCCTCGTGAGGGGTGGTTCAAATTAAATGCCGATGCATCCAAAAATAGGATAGGAAACACTTCGATTGGCTTTATCATTAGAAATAGTAAAGGAGAAATGGTGAGGATGGGATGCGAAAAAATGGGAGAACGATCAATTTTACAAGCTGAAACATTAGCCTTATACAAAGGTCTTCAAATGGCTCTTCAACTAGGAATACGCAAACTGGAAATAGAGAGTGACAACCAAATATTAATCAAAGCCATATGTGGTGAGAAAAATTGTCCGTGGGAAATTGAAATGTTAGTAACGGATTTCCAGATGATGTGTTCCTCCCTTGAGGACAAGATCATCACTCATATCTTCAGAACCGCTAATTCCGTTGCTGACAAAATTGCACATCTAGCCTACGATTTCCCGACCAGGATGGTAGGCTTGCACCCAGAGCTCATAGCTCTCATCCGGAAGGATGCTATTGGTATTGGGTGATTTTGACCTGATACCAAATTCTTACCTTATCAAAAAAAAAAAAAAATAACTTTCACCCAAAAATATCAGACCAATTAAGGTTTACAATCTTTGACTGTTAGATCCAAGGCGGGTTGCTTTTTCTGCGGACCTATAGAGTGATAGAAAATCTTTAAACAATTTTTTTTTGAGTAGGTAAAAAATAGGCTGAAAAATTCAGGTTAGTTCATTCTTGCGGATGAGGACTCTCTTAATCCATGATGGGTCTGAACTCTGAATTTGATTGATACTGTAAGAATTTTGCAAAGAAGTAATCAAATTCGCCGCTTGATTAAAGTCACGAGGCACATGTATTCTAATCTCGTCAAAAGACTGTAGCATGATCATTGTGTCAGCAATGAGTATTTCAATTTGCAATGGACATCACTTAATTCATTTTAGGGCATTTATATTAAGAAGACTATCACCCTCAATCTCGATCTTCCGCAACGAGAATTAATTATTGGAGACAGACAGACTGGTAAAACAGCAGTAGCCACAGATACTATTCTCGTTTCTAGTTTTGGCCTCTAAAACTGAGTTATACATAGCTCTTGCTTCAGCCTGAATTGCACTCCAGTATTTACAAGAAACTGCATTCATGCATATAGTTTGTCCATTATGATCTCTTATGATATATGTTGCAGTCGCATTTCCATTGTCATGTTTAGATCCATCGAAATTTATTTTGATATTATGCGGTTGTGGCTTGGACCATTTCTTGATTTTCTTTCTCCGGTCGATTTTATCATTTCGATAGTGACTACGATTTCCATGACCATGTTTCCTTGTTTAGCCTTGCACCATAGTGTGATTTAAGATTGTACAAATTCTTCTATATTTTTTGTAGGGCCTTCACTCGTTTGATTGTAGATTGTTCGATTTCGAAAATACCGTACATTCCACCAAATTATTAATAGATTTCGAAGCGAGAGCACTTTAGTCGGGCCTTAACATTCTCAAAGATGATTAATAAGTCATCATCACTATTTTGTATTTGGGAGATTGTACAATATCATTCATACGAATACCAAAATCAACTGAATAAACAAGATTTATTTGTTTGATTACATATTTAAATGTAAGCTCGTTTTTTTCAATATAGTTTTGGAGAACATTGTCATTCTTTTTTACCAACAAAATCTCTCTTTCTATCAAAAACAAAAGGCTTATAATGAAAGTTGGGTCCAATCAAGACTATCGGAGTAGCGACTACTCATCAGTCTAACCGATCCAAACTTGCGTTTTAAATTTTTACATAAAGTAATCTAATTGTAAGAGGTATGAGGATGTTGAGAGGCCTCATGTTCGGATTTTACATCTTTTCCTTCACTTAATGTAAACTGATTTACTTGATCCGTATATTTTACCAATTAATTTACGAATAGGGATTTATCAACAGAAATGGGTTTTCATCTTTTATTTTTTATTTTAGAATAGGAAAAAATTAGGCTGACAAAATCAACATATAACATCTTTGCGGATGAGAATCTTAAGTCCTGAGTGTGTCTGAATTTGATGAAGAGTACAAGAATGGCGTAGCTCCGTAATCAAATCTGTAACCTTATTATAATCACAGGATACATATAAAAATTTGACTGTCTCAAACAACTGCAATAAAATCAGTATTTTTAATATTAACAAAAACAATGTGTCTGATATTAACAATGGTGGGTTTTCATTACTACAAAAAAAAACTTATGTCTCAAATAAATTAAGTTTCACAACCGACCAGGCCCAATTCCAAATTGGGCCTATAGCTCCAAACCGAATCAACATACATACATCCTCCTCAACGCACGTGAGTGTACCACGTAACCAAGCATGCAATGTAGAACCCGCCCACGTGTCATCTCCCGAACCCATCTTCCGCCGCATTCAAATCCACAAACCCACCCACCCGGTCCATTCAAGCTTTCAAACTAACCACCCTTCTGCTTTAGCCGTTCACGTCCGAAGTACATTTACACTATTATCCTTGATATCGACTGAATCAGTTCGTATCACACACCGATCGAAAATGGAAAGCAACCCCGCCCACGAAACTTCGATCGGCGAATATCGGAGACACCCACAAGATCGCGAAAACGAGACCGATATGAAAGCGGCGCCTCCGCCTCTGATGGCGTTGAACCACGTGACGAGGCTGTGCCGGTCGCTGAAGGAGTCTTTGGAGTTCTACGAGAAGGTGCTCGGGTTCGTGGTGATCGAGAGGCCCCAAGCGTTCGATTTCGATGGGGCTTGGCTCTTCAACTACGGCGTCGGGATTCACTTGGCGCAGGCTAAGGATAGCTCTACGATTCGTAGGTTGCCAAGCGATCCTGACTACTTGAACCCCATGGACAACCACATCTCCTTCCAGGTACACAATACTGTTTACGTGTGCGATCGAGTCCATGGACCGATAAATTGAAAATCTTACCGATATAAATATATAATCTTAAGTTTAATGACGGTAGTCATCAATCATAATCAATATAATATAATTAAAATCGAATCATTTTATCATGTGTTCATTTAACTATTAATTCACTTAATTATCAAAAAAACTATTAATTGACTTAAGTATATTTATTTTTTCATTTACCCTTTTGTCCGTCGGCCCCGCACTTAAATAATATTTACAATTCTTATAAGTTGATCTGTGATCCAACCCATAACCTGATTTCCTTTAAAATTAAAGGTTGGGTCATGGCTCAACCCATTGACCCTTCGGACCATGTTGAATGAATTTTGACATGTTAATCGGGTTATGGGTTTTAAAGGTCGGGTCATGGCTCGACCTATTAACCCTTCGGACCATATCAAATGGATTTTGACTTTTTGATCCATTTTGCTGGATTATGGATATTATTGTAACCCGTTTATTTTTTTTTATAAATAAAAAATTAACTTGTTTAATTTATCATATTTGGCACCCAAAATTCGTTGTTTACAGACTTTGGGGCATTAATCTATTATTGTAAAAAGTGAGACATTATCATACTATCGCCTGGCTTACGGCCTTACGGGTATTATTATGGACTATGGACCGGGTTAGGTGTGGGTGAACCCATAACCCATAATCCCAACAATATGGGTCTTTTTTTTTTTGGTTGAAACAATATATACGGGTCATTTGAACAACCTAAATTTTATCACTTAGACATATATGTCTATCACTTAACTAACTTGTCATATAATGTACTACTTTAATTTATGTGCACATGTTAGCACCATATTCTTGGATCGTACGTGTGCTAGTAAATTGAGTTGACATATGGTATAAATTGATTGTAGTGTGAGAACATGGAGGATATGGAGAGGAGGCTTAAGGAGCACGGGGTGGAGTACATCAAGAGAACGGTGGGGGACGAGGACAACAAGACGGCGATCGATCAACTCTTCTTCAACGACCCAGATGGCTTCATGATCGAGATTTGCAATTGTGAGAATGTGCCCCTCGTCCTTACTGGATCCCCTGACCAAATTAAGCTTCCAATGGACCGCCATAATCCACCCGTTGAGCTCCGCCGCCATGATGATGGCCGACTTAATCATCGGCAAGAAGAACACATGGAGAAGGATCATCGACATTAATTGCAATCGGACTCCTGTTGATAGAGCTACGTTGCATCATGATTAATTTTTGTCTGTCTTTGTCTTCAATGTGAGGAGTTGAAATATATATATATCGTTGAACTAGTCTGAAACTCTTGAATGAAATTTTTTAACTTTCAACCGATTGAAGTGTCGGCCAATGCCACCCTAGTCCCTAGTAATGTGTTATGAATTGGGTTTTATTTGTTATGAAGATGTGTTTTCTAAGAAATTGGTAATTGATTGATTAAATTGACGATTGTCGAAAACGCAGTCTAAAATTCTGTGGGTAAACTGGATTCTTTTAACAAAGGCATATTTCTGTTCCAATGACATTGCCAGGTCAATGTCGTCGTTTTGACATTTCATTTATTGAACGTTTTGACATTCCATTATGTTTCGGTGTGTGGTTTTTTAAATGTGTAATTTCATTTTTACTGTGGTTTTTTAAATGTGTAATTTCATTTTTACTAAAAAAATATTTTATTTTTAAAGTCAGAAATTCACCGTCATTATATATCAAAATATAATATTTTTATTCTTTTTATGAAATAATCTATATATACAATAAATAAGTCATTTTTATAACACATGTCAGCATCACATTCATTTTGTCTACGTGTCGGCTTCATATTCAATCACATTCATTTGCCTATGTATCGCCTTCATATTCAATTCGCCTATATGGCGCCACATCATCAACTCACTAAAAAAAATCAATAATAATTTAAAAAAAATATTTATAATTATATTGTTTTATTTTATATAGGTTTGTTACAAACTAATTACTAAATCTTATATTTGATTAGTTATATATTTTATTAATTAACTATATATTCAAATCTCATATTATAATGAAAAAAATATATAAATTAGAATTAAAGTTTTTTTTGATATTATATGAATAAATTTTAAATTTAAACATATGTTTACAAATTTAAAAATTGTTAAACTAATTCATTTTCTTTTAGTAAAGGAAAAAAGAAAATATTGGATCTTACATTAAAATAATGCGTAAATTTTATTCATATTAACATAAAAAAATCAGATTAATTTATTTTTAAAATAATGCGTAAATTTTATTCATATTGACATAAAAAATCAAATTAATTTATTTTTAAAATGGTATGTTGGTCCAATTAGGATAAAATATCACCGGAAAATTATTAAGGTGTTTGATTATAAAAGGTGTTTTTACTTATAAAAATTTTCAAAACGTAGTTTTTTTAAAATTAATATTTTAAAGGGTGGTTTTTGACAAAAAAAAAACCAAAATTATAATAGCGGCCATTCGGAGGATTGAACTCGGGACCTTCGGGACCATAGACGAGAATTATTCAACTACACCAAATGAATCATTGCTTTGTAATTCATAATTCGTTCATTCTTATTTACAAACCGCGCGGGAAGGGGATAAAGTTTCCCGCCCAAAACTCACCGGCGCCTGCAGTGTTATCTGACAATAAAAACGGTTCAGAGAAAAAAAAAAAAAAACACTGTCCCAAATCCCAATTCCCACAACACATTTCCTTCTCCACTATTTTGAAACCCTAATTTTCTCTGTGCGGTTGTGTGGATTTGTCCGAATTCCTCACTGCCGGCATATCTTCTGTGCCTCGTCAAAGTCTGCAAATTCGTCTCCAAAATTGATCGGTTTGAACATGTCTTTCTCAATTGAATTTTGATTTTAGTGTTTTTAGGGTAACTGTGTCTCAATTGAGAAATAAAGATCCAAAATTTCATTGTTTTTGTGACGCTGGCTGAGAACTCCCGGCCGCTGATGGGGGCGGCCGCTAATGATGCCTTTGACACCCAACTGTTGAATTTTGATACTGAAACACAACCGTTGAATCTCGCTGGGGAAACTCAAGTGATGGATTTTGGAGAGGAGACCCAAGTACTGGACAATGTAGAAGATTACTATAGCGATCTGGAAACTCAGGTGTTATGTGATACTGACGAGGAGGATACAGATGGCACTGAAGTTTTGACTGATACTGAATCATTTAAGAGAAGCAGTGCTAATGCAAGCAGTGCTAATGCATTGGGCAGTGAAGGGATCCAGCACACTTCCATTTGTAACGAAGAGGAAGCGGAATCCAAGTCAGCCGGTTCAGTTCATTCCCCTGGTTAGTGACAGCCTTTTGCTATTTCCTCATAGCCAATGCAGAATTTGGATTCTAATTTCTGTATTACTGTGATGCTTGAGACTGTTAAACTTGAAGGCTGTTGTTAACTCATTTACTGGGTCGATATTTCAAATTACAAGTACAAATCACCTTTGTTTTAGGGACCCAAGTGAATGGGTAACAATTTTATTGTTTAATGTCTATGGTCGTTTCTTCTTCTGCTATTGATAATTTTTAATGATCCTCTCATACTTTAGGTTCTGTGAGGCGAGGATTCACTTCAATACGCACTGCTTCACTACGGGCTTCTGGTCTTTCAGCTCGTAGGAAATCTTTCAAGGGTGTAGAAAGCGAGGATGCTTCTTATCAATCATGTGATGGAAAAATTGATCAGTCTGACATGGGGAAAACCAGTGAGCGTCTGAAAGGGATAAACTACGATTCTAATACAAAACATGTTAGATCAGCAGCAAGGAAACTTCTTCTGGATGACATTGATATTGCTGAAGATGAGCACAAAGACATTGCTAATGATGGTGCTAACGGAGAAGACCTTGGTCAAGTGCATAGTTATGCGAATGAATCGGCTGGATTAAGCTATGTGAATACTCAAGAGCCTGGAGATTTGTCACAGGCTAATGCACTTGACTTTGTTGATCAGTTTCTCAAAGATAATGTCTGTGATTTTGATCTAGGGGCTAGGCGGCTACATGCTGCATGTGAAAACCAAAATCCTATTTTGAGTGCAAAGGGTACTCAGAAACTTGCAAAGAGAAATAATATCTGCTGCTCACATGCAAAAAGGGGGGTGTATGATTGGAATAATAGCCTCGAGGATGAAGGAGGTGGTGAATTTCTCACCAGAAACAAGGAACTATTCTTTGGTAAAAAAATTTTTGCCGACAAACCTATCACTGAGCCAGCGAATTCTAAGCATCTTTCCAGGATGAAGAAGGGAAGAAACCAGAAGTCTATAAATAAGGAAGGCCAACCAATAGATAAGCATATTGGAGTAAAGGGTTTGGCTCACTCTGAACTTACATGCGCTGCTGGTAGAAAGTTGGATCAGCTTGAGAAATTAAATATAAGAAGGGACCTGAATTGTGACTTTGATGAGCAAGTTGAAACTGGAGCTATTGACGCTGAGATGGTTGAAGCGGTTGGTGTAGGAGTTGATACTCAGATGGCTGCTGAAGCTATGGAGACACTATCCACAGGAATCGCCCATTCCATGGATGGTGAAAATGCTTTTGAAGGTGAAGACTGTAGAGGCCAGCTGAAGGATAAGATGACAAAAAGGAGCAATGTGAAACAAAGTTTTAACCGGAAGAGAGTGCTTGCATTTGACTTGGGAGTAACTACGCGGTCCAAACGAACTAAAAGAAGCAGAAACCATATGGGTGATGTGTCCAAATGTTCTGCTGCATCAGTTCCTCAGAATGTCAGGAAGCAAGTTGTAAAAGGAAAAGCAACAAGCCGAATGCAAAATACAGTAAAGATGACCAAAATAAATGTGGGGATGCCGGAGAAGAATTCTTTGAAGGTCAATGACAAAGTAAAGAATGGAGCTCAAGAAAGAAACCTGGAGGATAATGGATCCACACCAGCAAAGAAACAGTGCATAGAAAAGAATATCAACAGTGTTGCACCAATTGCATCACGGACACGGAAAGCTAGGCTAGCAACTGTTAGTACTGCTAATGCCGCATCAGAATCATCAGATGATCCCAAGTCAGGGAAAGAAAATTTGACTGTGGTGGATAATGATGGATCCAAAAGGAAAAGAAATAATGCTAGGGTTGATGCTAAAACAAAGTCTCTACAACTTGACCAACTAAACTGCAGCAGTGGTAATGTTCAAAATAGGTCTGATCAAAGCAAAAATGATAAAAGCAAGGGTTCTCTTTCAGAATATGCTAAACATGACCTAGGAGGACAAGCTATCACAAAAAAGAGGAGATCAAGTAGAAATGTGCTGCCACAAAAACAGTCTAAACCAACGTTGTGTTCCAATGATGACATTTGCAGCTCGCCGGCAGCTGAAAACAGGCCAAAACGCCTCACACAGGGGACTCCCAAGGAAATGGCAATTCTTCCTGCTTGCACTACACCTGTCAACTTGAGAACCCCTATAAATACGTCATCACCTGTTTGTATGGGTGATGAGTATTATAAGATTTCATCCAAGGAAAATAAGACGCCATCCCTTGTGAAAGAACTTAAGAGTTTAATGCCCTCTGAGCCTATATGTAGTTCGCCTGATAAAGGTCTACGGAAGAGGAGAGATATAACTAGCATCAGAGTTCTGTTCAGCCATCACTTGGATGAAGAGATTATTAAACACCAAAAGAAGGTAACTTTATGTTGCATATTCTGATAAGACTGGAAACTCTCTCTCTCTCTCTCTCTCTCTCTCTCTCTCTTTTTTTTTGCAATGATGTCTGATATATGTTTTCTACACAATAATGTCTTATTATATGCAGATTTTGGTTCGATTAGGGGTAACAGCTGTATCATCAATATTGGATGCTACTCATTTTGTAACTGATGAATTTGTACGCACAAGGAATATGTTAGACGCCATAGCTCATGGAAAACCAGTGGTAAATCACTTATGGCTTGAAAGCTGTGCACAGGCTGGTTGCTACATTGATGAAAAGAAGTACTTACTGAGAGATGCGAAGAAGGAAAAAGAACTTGGATTCAACATGCCAGATTCACTTGCACGTGCTAGGCAGCATCCACTTCTAGAGGTAATGTTTGTTTGTTGTAAAATAGCAAATGCTTGGTCTCTCTTTGCCGTTTATTAAAACAATATTTCCCTTGCAGGGTAGAAAAGTTCTAATCACTCCGAATACAATGCCAGGTGTAGAAATACTGTCAAGTTTGGTGAAGGCAGTTCATGGTCAGGTATAACACACCTAAATGTTTTCTTTTTGAGACAACCTATCAAAGTTGCTATCCCACTCCTGTCTCAGATGCATAAACTGCTGGATCTTATCTGCTTTTTATTTTTCGATGGAGATGAAAAATATTATTATGAACTTATTTGGAATGATTTTAGTATGCCACTTCTTGAGAGCATGTGCAAGGAAGTTCACCAGATAAACCGGCTTAAAAATATATTTAGTTGTTTGTGTCTCTTTTCGCTTCATCTGCCTCCATATAAAACAAACTATGAAATGTCTTGAATGCGAACTAGTTGAAAACCGGTTAATCTGACTTTGGTTACTGGTTTCGTGACATTGAATCTATTGAAGTAGATAAAATATTTTATAAAGATGATTCTTGTGCTGTGCAGGTTTTATTGTTAGTATTTATTTTCTTTGTAAGAAGCAGGTCGTTGTTATACTTCCGGGTGCTTTTGTCCAACTCAATACCATATTTTACTAAATTGGCACCCTTTTTATCTTTATCCTCTGACATTTCTTGACCTGGTGAAAGTGCGTTTGGATCTTATCTTTGAGATTTTCACGCTCTTCTAACACAATGATTTTCAGGCATTTGAAAGAATATGCAGATCTATATATAAAGGTGACGAGCTTCGGAACAACCTACTGGTTTTGTCTTGTGAAGAAGACTATGAGTTCTGTGTGCCTCTCTTGAAAAAAGGTAGGAACAATTGCACCGAGTAATTACTAAAGCCCATGCTTGGAGGAATTTTATTTATGTTCTGCAACTTTGCTCCATACTTGCAGGAGCCGAAGTTTATAGCTCAGAGCTGCTACTCAATGGCATTGTTACACAGAAGCTGGAGTTTGAAAGGTTTGTTTTCTATTTCCATCCCACTATCTAACTTCACTCTATTAGTCATAACTCAAAACTTATTGGTCCATTTTATATTTTTTAGACGGCTCCAACTTGAAAGATCATGTTCTACACACAGGATAGAGAGTTACAGAGGCTTACAACAAGAAATTATATGAATTTAGCATCATCTAAGTGGAACTGAAATATTCAAGAATTTTCAAAATGTGAAAATGGTTTCATGTAAAATCAAACGTGCTTTCTATATTTGTTCTTTCAATAGAAAGGATCGGTATTAACCTTAGCAATTAATTTCTATAGTCCATTCACCACATGGATCTAGCTGATTAGGATAACCAAGTACAGTTTTATTGTAAATCTTTTATCCAGCAGAGTCCCATGATCCATCTTTTGTGGTCTCATATTCCCCAAAACTTATTTTTGTGCTTGGTTATTTGTTTGGAAATTGTACAAAAGAAGCCCCAAAGAAGCGTTTCTTCATGTTCTTGAAGGCTGAATACTAGAAAGGTCAATGAAGATCTCTTTCATACTTACAATGCCTTTCTCTTTTTTTCTAAAATGCAGACACCGTCTATTTGTGGATCAAGTCAAGAGAACACGCTCTACCATATGGATGAAAAAGGGTGGAGGCGAGTTCCAGCCAGTGGCTAGACATGTGTGAAATACTGAAATCCCTACTGAGCCGCTGCAATGTTTGTATATGCAGTTGAGATGTATAGCTTGCTTAAATGAACTTGTTCGTGTTATGTGGCTTACGAGTATGTGTATGTTAAATCTTCACCAGTGTCTGATTGAAATTCACAGTTGGAACTTTAGTTTGATTATACTCTAGGCCATAAAGATTGCCAAAGTGGCTTATGCAATAACGAAGCAATATGTAGCCATGACTTATGAGAAGCCCTTTTCTTATTTGTTTCATGTTATAAAGTCTTTAGCTATCTTATGACAAATTATGGTTGGATTTCTGTTTATCACGTACAATTCCATGAACTTTTAGTTTGATAGTACTTGTGGGCATAAAGATGCCAAAGTGGCTTATGTAACTACGAAGCAGTCTGCAGTCACGAGAAGCTCTTTCTTGATTGTTTCATGTTATCTTTAGCTATATTATGACAGATTTATGTTGGATTTCTGTTTAGCACGTGCAATACTACTGCTAGGAAAAAAATTTGCTCAGATTATCAGCAAAACATACAAGTGTTTCCAGCATAGCATTCTTAGATCTAACTCCAAATTGAAGATGCATATACACTGAACACATTCTCATGACTCCGCATTTTAGAACTGCACCTACTTATAAAATTCTACAAACAATAGCTAATATCACAACTGCAACCACCAACCAGCATTGTTGATGTGATGGTTTCACAAAATGATTTACTGATTTTCATTCATCTGACGACTTCAAACGCCTGCACCATCAGACATCTATATATATCACCATACAAAATTGATTGCAATCTTATCCAAAAAAATCCAATAAATATTTTCCTCTTCCAGATTAATGGAAAGAAGCGGGTCAGACAGGGTCAGCCAAATCAACAATGAAGAACAAGTTGACAATTCCAGAAAATAAACAACACTCAGAGTCGGAGCTTCAAGCAAAAATGAACAAAAAATAAATGAGCAACTCATCAGTACAGAAGTAAAAGATACTATAATTGATTTTCACCGCCTTCACTTCCTCTCTAATCCTACTAGAATTATGTCAGCTCCTTCACTTAGTTTCTTAACTTCCAAGACATTACATTATTGCATTTTGTTAACTACTACGATTATCATACATGGTAAACAGATGGATAGTCTTACCAAGCCCAAGATTGAAACATAATAAGATAACATACCTAAAATCACTGATTGTTGTTTGGTGCTGTATTGTTGCCAGTAGCACTAGGAAGGCTTGGTGGTGCCGACATATTAGGAATGGTACCAAAGTTTGGACCACCGGGAGCTCCATGGTACATAGACTGCATACCAGAAGAAGGGGCACTATTGGGACTTGGAGTCGAAGTTGCCCCCGGAACGGAGCCTGGGATATTAACAGCAGGAGGTCCATTTGTTGTCATGGAAGAAAAACTTTGTTGTCCTGATACTGGTGGCGCCATTGGAGGTGGTGCCATTTGTGGTGGTGCTCCATAGACTATCAAACACCAAAGCTACTCATTACCATATAGTTTTATCTCATGTATGAATACTAAGATATCATTTCAAAAATATTGAACACAGCTGAATTTCAGTTTTTCTTGGGTCTATCGGGCGTACCCCCTTCCCTTGGGCAGATTCCGCTGTAGCGGAGCCTCACTGGGTCAATGATGAATATGACAATGGCATTCTGTTCCAATTATAAACTTTCAGGATTGTGATTGTATCAGACTCGGTAAGTTTAAAAGGTACATCAAGTTGCTTGTGCAAATGTCTTGAGGCTACAATTTATCAAAAAGTACAACAACTTTATGCCCACGTCATAGCCTAGTAATCTATCAAGCATAAGGTTCTTTGTGGAATATAACTGAAATAATAATAATGACCACATGATGTCATGAAATGTAAAACCAAAGGGGATGGTGCACAACTCAATGATTTAAATTCAAGTGCAACTCAATTGTTTACCTGGTGGTGCCATGGGTCTAGGTAAAACAGGAGGCCTAAAACCCGGGGGTAATTGTGCGCCTGGAGGAAGACCAGGGATAGGCATCATTGGCAATGGTAGAACAGGAGGACGATTTCGCTGCATTGCAGCATATGCTGCACCAACTTGTTGGAGTGCTGACGCTTGACCCATGTGCTCCTTAATCCTCTGTTCAATCAGACTTTGTGTTTGTTGTTCCTCAAATTGTAGATAGTATGTACGAACATTTGCCTGTGGTGACATTATGTTAATATCATAGATTAAAGATTTTCTTTTATTTACAGTGCAGGAGTGCATATAATTACTTACCTTGTGTTTGTATCCGGCATTGTGTTGCTTCCGCACTGAGGGCTGATTATGCAAAACAGTGTTGTTATAAAGAAACATTATCATACATTACATGTAACAGCAAACTAAAAAGAATTATCAACAGCAAGAAATCACCAGGATATTCATACATGTCAACATAAGATCACAAATAATCCTAGTAATCAGCATGATGAATTCCTGGTTAGTCCTATTAGAATGTTAGGCGTGCATCTAAAAGAGACTAAAACATTAAATTAAGAAAAATTAAGATAAATGTTATTGTCAAAATAATGCAGCCTATGTACAGACAAAGGTAGTGAATTTAGAATAGAGCGGAGCCTGAAGATTTCAAACACATTCGCAACTTCTCTTGTGAAGTACAACTTTCACAAACAACTAATCGCCAAACAACACAGCAGACAACAATAGAAGGTAGAGCAATACTCACAGAATCGTGCGTCAAGTAGGTGTCGCAGTAATCACAATAATACCTGGAAAAAAGATTAAACATAGATTATAACTTTTGAACATCAAACAACGAAAACCCTACAAATTGATTGAGCAAATTAGACAGGGGCCTCGAATCGCTTACCTAGGCATTCTACAGATCGTACTTCAGAATATGCCTTAATTTGTTGATCAATTCAACGCAAAACAAATTACCCGAAAAGGAAAACCCTAGAAATGTCTCAGGTTGCTCAAGAGGTTAGGAAGAAAGAAACCCTCGTTGAATCCTTCTGAATTCGCAGCAGCCCGTCTCTATTTTTCATTTTATGTTATTTAAATTTGAAATTTTAAAATGTTTTTAAAATTAAATTATTAGTTTAAAATAATTTTTATAATAAACGAGGCCCACAACCTTATAACTGACAGGGATTATTAGTCAGGTTCTTTGCTGGGGACAGGGTGGGAATGAGGAACATAATAGTACGTCCGACATATCCACACCGCCTTGTCCCATTCGCATCCTTAATCAAAATAAATATTAGTGAAAAAACAAAGAAAAAAGACAACAAACAATCAAAATAAATATTAGTGAAAAAACAAAGAAAAAAGACAACAAACAATCAAAGTTATAAATACATTTTAACTAGTTGAATCCTCGTGATACTCACATGATAATTTTAATAAAGATTATAGAATATTATGATATTAATATAAAATTTAAAGCACTTATATGTCATATCGTAATCAAATTATGTAATTTATAAAAAAAAATCTTTAAGATTTTGCCCCGTATTTTATCAACATATAGATAAAAAATATATACTTCAGCCCGAGTATTGTTAAAAAATAAAAAAAAATTATTATGCATAAAATTAATATAAAAATATTAGATCAAGTTATTATCACCATATACATAAAAAATTATATACTTGAATCTTAAATCTTGTTAAAAGATAAAAAAAAATATCAACATATAGATCAATTATTATATTATTAAAAATTGGATATATAAAAAGAACAATACAAGTAATTATAATATTTATTATTAAAAAACATAACATTATTTTATTTAAGGAATGATACGTGGCACAATTTTTTCAACAGACATGGTTTCTGCTTTGTAATGTATTAGGCAGATGAGAGATTATAACATAACATATTATACACAAGCAAAAATAACAAAGCAAGGTAGAAAACAAACAATTATCATGAAGTTACAAATGCCTTTAATGAGAGAGTATGACACATGTTATGACAAAACTTATAGTAAATCACACTAACGCAAGCATATAAACATATAGTGTCGTTGGATAGCAAGTCAAAATTCTTATGACCGAAACTATAAACTAAACCACGACTTAACCCTAAGTAAACACACACAACTTTACAACGGTCAAAAGTAGCTTCGGAAAGGCTAATTGCAAAAACACACACTAAGAAAACAAAATGGCAAAAAGATTGGTCCAACCAGTAAGGAGTGACAAAGTTGAGTCATACGAGGAAAAAGGATATAAACAAGAAAATAAAAAGCAAAAACCGTCGATCGTTTAGTCACGTGGTTAAAACCTTGGAGTAGTATTACAAGATCTTTTTAACTATCACCCCCTTGGAAAACCAAACAAAAAGAAATAAAAAATAAATATTTACTTTGGATTCAGAAACTCCCCAACTTGTTTCTAAAAAAAAAAGTCCCCAACCAAACGTCGAAAGGGGAATCCGAAAATTCGTACAACATTATTAAGGGGTGACAATCTAACCAAAAGCCCTCAACAAACAAATAACTCATTGAAAATTAAAGTTCAACTTTGACAACACCAAAAACAAAGGTTATTTAGCAGCAAGAGAAAGTACAAGGATGGGAACATAGCAAGAAAAAACCATGCTTAATTTCAACATAATCATTCGAATCAAGAACATCAATATTTAGAACTTAGTAAGGGTATAAAGAGATTGAGATTCACAAACTCAAATTCAACCCAACTTTCGTAGTTATAGGTTTAATAAGGCCAAAAAAAACACAATCAACCAAGTATTCTCATCTATTAGAGATTGATAAAATATTTAGGGAAGTTTTTTTCCATATTATTAAGTGCGATTAGGAGGAGTTGCCATAATGATGAAAGAAATTTTAAAATATATAAGTTCATGCCCACAAAGTAACAATAACACCAATGAGGATATTAGGCATCATATTCAGAGGGGTTGACAAAAATGGAAGACTGCTTCAAGCATTTTATGTGAACTCTAAGAGAAGTAATATATTACACCTACGATCATGTACGACACAAAGCGTTGGCCATCTACGAAATCGTATGAGCAGAAATTGATGGTAGAAGAGATGCAAGTGTTTAGATTGATGTGTGACCACCTAAGATTGGACAATATTAGAAATGATGCAGTTTCACGGTACGATGAGAGTGGTCATTTTAGGAGATAAGTTGTGCGAGTCGAGACTTTGTTGGTTTAGGCGAGGAGGCCAAAGAATGCCCCGTTATGGAATTGTGAGAGTTTGATTTTTAGTGATTTTCGTCGCGGTAAAGGTAGACGGAAGAAGAGTTGGGTGGAGGTTATAAAGCGGGACCATATCCTTAGGGAGATTTGAGCGAATTTGGTCGTGCCCTTATACCACTGGAGGGAGAGGGTCGTGGTTGCGAATTGATAGTGGACAAGCATCAAAGCAAAACCTGTTTCTTTTTCCCTTCCCCTTTTATTTTTTTTCTTTCCTCATCATTTTTTCTTACGTTATGCCCCTTTTGTTTGTACTTTTGTTTTGGGACCGATCTAAACATACCATTTCGTTCCTTTCGAGACAAGATGCCTACATCTCAGCTGCTAAACCCTATCTAAGGCAAATTTTATAATGGGTTGTTAATTTGTTATTGTTCTTGTCTCTTCATATGAGACTACATTTTAAGTAATTGTTTTGGGGCCGATTTAGACACAATGCTGTAACACCCCCTCCTTATTGAACTTGAGGTGTTACCGCCAGTAACCCTAATTAGTCCTAATTCAAGGTTACCCAAGGCTTTAAAACTTATAATCACAACAAGTATTATAACACTTTATTACAAACCATAGTAAGACTGCCTTCCATACACAAAAGCATAACCACAACTTGGACATAAGTAAAATATTTACAACAGACTTGTTCTTCTTCAAACGACCACTTTCAAAACCTTTTTACATTCTAAACTCCTTGGCTAGCCTTCTCTTCGCGGATTAACTTCTTTAGTAGCTGATGCGTCGTATACAGACGGTGGGCACCAGCCGGCCATGCAATTGAATAAGGTGGTCGGATTAGTCTAATGAAAGACTAAGCAAGTGGAGAAAATGACTGGTTCCTATGGTAGTGACTAAATATATTGGCATCGAAATCCGAATGACAACCGGTCGATGATCCAACAGTTAGCAGTCCCATAGAGGATAAGAAATGAGGCATGCATAATCAAAAGATAGGACACCACAACTCGCGGTTCCATTAAGAAACATGAATAATTGTTGGGAACTTATATTAATCACACAATATTTTCAAAAGCCTCCATCGACTAATCAGATTGACTTAATCAAAGTTTGATTAAGAATCATTCATAACCGGGAGTAAGAATGGTTATCGAATAGACTAACCATTCAGGTGCATTAATGTGCCTAACACACTTATCTTTCATTACTTTCAAAACTTTTCACAACCAAGTTGGTAATCTTTTAAGCGGCTAAAACCGCAGAGAATCCACCTGTACATGGAGACGTCAAGATGAGAGGGATGAATTCCATGATCATTGACGAACCTAGTACCAATTTGCACTTAGCTAGAGTGCACGAACACCTCCTTTGACGTTGAACGAGGTATGAGTCATGACCCGAATGTTGGGATATGATAGTAACGAGCTAAACCTCCCAACATAGACTGTGTTATAAAGAGGTCATCGGAGACTCGGCTCCTACCCCTGAAACTAATTACTTCACAACAATGCCTCAGCATGAGACAACACACAAAGTCGCATATAACGGACCTAAATCCAGTTCTAGCGCAAACTGAATAATCAACATGGTCATTATTTCTAATAATATAACAACCTATCATATTTTATTAAGCATACAAGTTGTTCCCAACACAAAAATATTAAATGGGATTCAATTCCTCATTTAATAAAATTAATGCAAGAGCGAACCGTCCACTTGCCTTGTAAGGCGTGCTTTACGCTCTCAGCGAGTCCAACAGAAATCTTTATCTGCCTTCTGCCAATTATAACAACAGATTCTTCAACCACAAGCTCATGGATACAATTCTTAGTTGTATAATCCAATTCTACAACTTCCTAATCGATAAACGATTTGATTTCCGAATATCGATATATATATATATATATAAATCTTTAGTTTTCATGCTTCAAGGAGCCATCTTGGCGGAATTATAACTAATTATCCGCTTCCCTTTTGAAACAATTTTCTAAATAAAAATTGTTCATTAGTAGCAGTTCTACAAGATTACCAAATTTCAGATCAAACAGATTAACCACGAATCCTGAGTAATTATCCGAAGTCCTTTACCTGACAATCGATGTCTAAACTTGTCTTCGCTATAAGTAATAATCTAGACGTCCGTTTCTCGAGCGGTTTGAACCTGTGGAACCGTATCAACGTCAAGATTATAAAAACCATAAATTTACTTCGTAAAGCGGACCCGAAAGGTTCTTTCGGTGGCTCCGTAACCACCCCGCTAATTAATTTCGAGCTTTGTACCTTTACTCGAACTTCAAGTTTGTTCGGCTCGATGGCGGCTCGACCCAAGGACCCGAGGTGGCGGTGTGGTGTCCGGTGGCAACCCCTGGTGGTGGGTGGTGGTCGGCGAGCTGCTGTTCGCCGGCGGCGGGGCGGCGAGGCAGAAGAAGGAAGCCGAAGGTGACGCTCAACTCCTTCCCCCGAGTCCGACGTCGTCCTAATTCGTCTCCCTGCTGGTTCGGTTTCCAACTGCTCGTCTTTACACAAAGAAGAGGAGGAGGAGATGAGGGTGGTGGATGGCAAGGTGGTGGCTATGAAATCGCCGACGGTGGAGGATTGAAATCAACCCAAACTCGTCGTTCCGGCCGTGCTCTCTAACTCTCTCTCTCGGCTGGATTTGGATGGGAGAAGATAACTTTGAAAAGTCAAAGTGATGAATCTTACATGAATTCTATCTCCCAAGCAAACCTTCGGTGTTAAGCAAAGACGTCAAATGCAATTTTTTTCCGTCCCGAAACGGGACTCGCGTTAAAGTGGTAAAATTATGTACCTCGGGTGGAAAAACTCACTAAACGAAAAACGTCCCGAAAATTACGTAGACCAATAAAACCAATTTTCCATGATTTTATCTTGCTACCTTCTATTTTTAAGGCTTCCGTTTCGTATTTTTCATTCCTTCCGGTACATAATTAAAAAGACGGCTTATCCAATAAATATTCTTTTTCCACTGAAAAATCCTAGAATTCACACAGATCCATAAATTCATTTCTTTGTGATTTTAGGATATCAACAAGAATTTTCTAGGATTTAATCTCAAATAAAAATATTGGATTATGCGTTAAAACGGACAAAAAGGTTAAAAAGATATCCGAGAAAAATTCGAAAATATCCTTAAAAACCGCAGCTATTACAAATGCACGATCTTTTTAAGACATAAGACCCATATTTTATCTCCAAGACCCCAACTAAGGCAAAATTTACAGTGGATATAGAAATTACATGATACTTTTAATAATAATAATAATATGGGTATAGAATTTACAATGTAATTTGTATAGTTTTCCACCATAATAATAATAATAATAATAATAATAATAATAATAATAATAATAATAATAATAATTGAATATAGTAATTAAAATTTTATTTATCTATGTAGGCACATACGTTGCTTTAGGGCTATGTTTGTTAGGTACCAAAAATAAGTTGGAGTTTTCCAACTAGTTGCAGAAACTCGTATAAACGCTGTTTGTTTGACACATAAAAACTAGCAACTAGTTGTAAAAGTAGTTTTTTGACAAAACTAGTTTTTAAAGCTTTTGCACTATTTTTTTGTAGTTTTCCGAATTAAAAAAATAATTATTTCCTAAATAAGAATCACTCTATAATAAAATGAAATTTTAAATTATTAATTATTACAATAAACTAGTTGAACATTACCAAACAATGTTTATATATATTTTTGAAATTTTGACTAATTTTACAACTTCAGCTAATTTTACAACTCTAGGTAACTTAACAAACATAGCCCAAATAGCCCAAATCTCTTAAATCTTATTTTGTTTCGTATCCATGTAATTAATGCAAAGTTGAAAAGTAAAAAAATGTATACTTGCATTGAAAAAAAACATGTACAGTTGGCAACTTTGCATAGGTTAGATGCGGTCATATACTCTCATATGTTAGATGTTACGCTTTATGGAGTCCGACTAAGGTCCGAGCTAAAGACCTTCATCGACAAGTAGTGATGGCCATTAGTGCGGGCCAGCCTAGCCCAGCCCGCAATTGTGGGCCAAAATGGCCCGGCCCGGCCAACCCGCGGGCCAGACGGGTCCAACCCGCCTGGGCCATGGGCTGGGCCCGGGTTGGGGAATTGTGGCCCAGCCCGGTCGAGCCCGGGCCAGCCCGGCCCGACCCGGAAATTTAATAAAGGTCCGGGCCTATATATATCAGCCCGGCCCGGGGCCCGGCCCGCTCCAGCCCGGTACAATACCGGGCCGGTCCCGGACCCTACTTCTCCGGCCCGGCCCGGCCCAGCCCGGCCCATGTCCATGCCTATCGACAAGTAACACGAAAATATTAAGAAAAAAAAATGAAATTTAACCCGAATGAAATCCGAATGGCATTAGGAAACAAATAAAAAGAGAATATACAATAAAACACTCCTATCGCACTATCTTTCTTTTCTTCCCCTTACATTTCCCTCTCCGATCTAGTTTACGCCCAATTGCGAATTAGGGATTTGTATTGCGAATTTAGGGATTTGTAGTTAGATCAATTTGCAAACCCTCGGAAGGCCAATTCTTTTCAGATCTGCTCGGTTAGTAGCAGTGAAGAATCCACAAATCATGGCGTGTGTAAAGAGCGTCAACAGATCGGCTTCGGTGGCGTTGTCACCGGACGCGCCATACTTGGCGGCGGGGACGATGGCCGGAGCGGTGGATCTATCGTTCAGTACGTCGGCGCACCTCGAGATCTTCAAGCTTGATTTCCAGTCCGACGATACGGAACTCCCTCTTCTTGGCCAGGCTACGAGTTCCGAGCGGTTTAATCGGTTGGCCTGGGGTAAGCACGGATCCAACTCGGAGGAATTCAGCCTTGGTCTGATCGCTGGTGGCCTCCTCGATGGCAATATTGGGATCTGGAACCCCAAAGCTATAATAGGGTACACGTTCTCCCTAATCTCGACTCTCAATGCTTGTAGCTGTCAGTTTCGTGTTTTGAGTTAATGTGTTTGGATCATGGACGTAAGTCAATGTGAGTGCTTGTTTCCAATGTCGAGGAAACCACTCTTTGTTGACGCAGTGGCATCTGTGGAGTGCTTAAATTCTTACGATTCTCTCCTAAAAGATGGGAATGATTTCATCTGGATTTGATGTGTAATGTGGGAGGTCTTATCTGATACTTGGATTGACTGATCTATCAAATTTTTGGCAACTTATGCCTGCTTAGGTTAGATGATTTTGTTTAAGTTGGGGTTCACATATGATATTCCTATATGTGATCTTTGACATGATTTACTCAATTGCTCCTGAAAACTCTCATTGCATGGTGTTAGGGTATCCGTTCTTCGTTTATTATTATATTCGAATTTATTGTGCTCTGATCTAGCAGAAGCGGCCATCTGCCTTGTGTAATGGAAAGTCTAAGTTTTAAAGCTACTTCATTTTTTGGTATAATTAGAAGCAAAAATTTGACCTTTATTTTACATACATTCTCTGGAGGTTAATAGTTAATACATGTCTGCCGTGTGGTTGGTAGTTTTATCTGAAAAAGGCGGTTTATTAAAATATGTATTCTTCGGATGGCATTTTAAAAACAAGTAAAATGTTAGTGCATTATGTGCATGAATCTTGCTTAGTGTCTCTTTGGCTTCTCAGGTCTGAATCAAGTGCTGATCCTCTCGCAGCACAGCTTTCCCGGCATAAAGGGCCTGTAAGTCTCTATCTCTCTAAACATCTTAGTTATTTATTTTACCCATTCATTGCACCAAGCTATTCTCATATCTTTGGGGTTTAGGTACGTGGTCTGGAGTTCAATTCCTTTACTCCACATATGCTTGCTTCTGGGGCTGATGATGGTGAAATCTGCATATGGGATCTGACTAAACTTGACGAGCCTACACACTTTCCTCCTCTCAGGGTATTTATTTATGATTTGTCGCTTTGGTTCATTAGTGCTTATATTTTCTGCAGGCTTAAGCCTCTGAATGTCATCTGTAGTTTCAGTGTGATATGTTCTTTCATCCTCTTTGATAGTTGAGTACTTTAAACAATAAACTAAAATTTATTTTCCTCAAGAAGCAGGTTACATAGGTTGCAATACGACTTGTTGATCAAAAATAAAAACTATGGTCCTGTTTTGTTCTAATCCAGGAACCAGGAATCGGGTTCAGTCATTCCTGAAATTAGGGATTTGGTAAATTTTGGGATTAGAATCAAATTAAAGTTCATAACACCACCAATTCAACAAGTGCAGTTGACACATTTCCCTGATCTTCTTCCCTCAGCACTTTCACATCAACACTAGCCCCCTTTATGTAGCCTTTATCCATCTCTTTCTCATCTTCGCTCACCACCCAGCCCTCGCCCCTTTCTGTTCAACCATCTTGCAAAAGACGATATCAGCAGCAAAGGAGGCAGAAACACAGCCCAACTAAGAATCCAACCACCAGAAGAATAAATTGAGGACAAATTCAACCCAAGAATTGCCTGCATCTTCTGCTTCACCTGTTTTCCATGGCATAGAATCCATGGTGAGGCAAGGGAGGGAGAAAATGAAGTTAGGAATGAGAGAAACCCACATTTGAGATATGGTATGAGGGAATGGGAAAATCAAGTTTGAGCCATTCCCGGGGATCAATTTCATACCGATTCGGCGATTCCCATGCATACCAAAAATTGGAATTGGTTTGGGTGATTCTCATACCCATTCCTTATCCCGTGGTATAGAATCCATGGCCCTTAAACAGTTCTAGAATTCTGGTTCAAGAGGCCATTGACATGTGTAGTTGTTTAAGGTCTAAAAGCCCATCGAAGTTTGTGGAAGGAGTCTTGGTTACCTAATTCTGTAAGAGTATGGCAGGAGTGCTTGTAAGTGTAGTAGCTAGACTGTTGGTGTCGCTCATAGTCTTGACACTCATCTTCTGGTCTATCAAGTTATCATAACAATAGAAAATTAATCAAGCTAGCAGTTTGATACTGACCATTCCCTATTTATTCTGAAATATTTTGACTGGGTTTACTGTGAGTTCCATGCAGGGAACCCTTGCTTCTACTAATAATGCCAAAAGATGGCAGGTTTGAAGGAATTAAACTAGTTATAGAAGTTCTGACATTTGTAAGAAATATTTTTGGCTATTTATGGGGTACCCCCATCTCCCCCCCAGATTCTGCTGTAGCGGAGCCTCATTGGGTTAATGATGATATGAAAGAAGGGAATTGCTGTACATGAAGAATTGCATTCTTGTAGTAAATTATGTGTCTGCATTGGACATAGAACAATTTCAAGCATGATAGCCGCTTCATTCGATATTGGAATTGAGCTATGACCTTGTTTGATATGTTAGAAATTTGGCATGTGAAGATGCTTTTCACCAGTATTGAGGACTCCATGCATTTTCTCTGTGACCTCATCTTTTCCAGCTTTGCTCATAGTAGCTGTGAATTTTTCATGCAGGGTAATGGATCTGCTGCTCAGGGTGAAATATCATATTTATCTTGGAACAGCAAGGTCCAGCACATTTTAGCATCTGCTTCATACAATGGGACAGTTGGTATGTGATACTTTTAGTATTCAAGATGTAAATATATGTCAAAGTTGCGTACAGTACTAAGGTGCATAAATTTGCAGTGGTGTGGGATCTAAAGAAGCAGAAGCCAGTTATAAGGTCTGTGAGTTATATAACCTGCTTAGTCACTCAACTACTAGCTGCATGCCCCATTCCAATGTGATGCTTGACAAAGTTGTTGTTCAATGACAGTTTGCAGGAGCCAAATCGAAGGCGGTGCTCTGTTTTGCAGTGGAATCCTGATCTAGCAACTCAACTTGTTATTGCCTCTGATGATGATGATTCTCCTATACTGAGGGTAATTACTATTTGTTTATACGTCCTGGAGTGTTAGATTTTTTTTTCTGGATTATTTAATATATGCAATGTTTGCATGGCAGCTGTGGGACATGAGGAATACCATGTCACCTGTAAAAGAATTTGTTGGACACAACAAAGGTGTGTAGTCTACGTCTATGTATGTTCAGTTTCTCCACAGTTTTATTTTTAGAAAAGTATGCTACTGAAAAAGTTCAATTTGGAATATTCTGTCAAGATCAAAGTTACTAGCTAAAATACTTTTGAGTCTATCACCGAAATGTAATTGTAATCAATAGAGGCGAAATATTTTCTTGTATCAAGCTAAATTACTAAAGTTTTTGTGTACCTTTTCATTCTAATCTTTACATATTTTTTCCCTACGGAATTAATGTTTTGAGGTTCTTCATTAGTGGCTTATTTCAGTTATTTGTTCTTCATTTGTTTTATTGGTGTGTAAAGATGTATTTTGAATTTGCATGTAAAATCTGGTAAGACATGCTGATATTGTAAGATGTATTTATTATCTAGTGTGTCAAATGCTCTGCCTAGATAAAGGAAGAGCTGCCTTGTGACTTAGCTAGTGCTGTAAAATCTTTTAATACCTGAATTTCAGTTTTCCTTCGGTCTATCGGGCGCATCCTCTTGACCTGTTCAGGGTATAGGTGCCCCCATCTTGACCCCCCCAAATCCAAGCAGGACTATACTCAGGCGATGGTGTTGCATTTTTTTTTGAAAGTTTTAGCTTATATGCTGTGTAGTTTGGTTTCACATGGTCAGACTGCTTTGCTTAAGTGCCAAAAAGGCTGTAGTATTTCATGACATGAGTAATGTTAACCATATCATCTTTTCTAATGCTTTCCAAACACAGGAGTAATTTCAATGTCATGGTGCCCCATTGACAGTTCTTATTTACTCACTTGTGCCAAAGATAATCGCACAATTTGCTGGGACACGATATCTGGAGAGGTGTTAAACTCAGTTCTTTGATACCCCACTTTTTTCCCCTAATTCTCCTGGTAGACATAAGTTAGTGATCTGATGATTATTTGAATACCTAATGTTACAGATTGTATGTGAACTGCCAGCAGGTACCAATTGGAATTTTGATGTCCATTGGTACCCAAAGATACCAGGAATAATTTCAGCATCTTCCTTTGATGGAAAAATTGGACTGTACAATATTGAGGTTTGTTTTGTACGCCATTCTTCTACTCCTTTCTGCAAGGCTACTATGCTATTGTGATTTTGCTAAATTCCTTTCATTGTTCTATATTCTTAAATTCCTTATTGTTCTATATTCTTTCTTTCTGATTGTAGTGGATAGCATTTATTATCTGGCCAGTCATTTGATGCATGTTTCAATTGTGATGTTTGCTGCTCAGTTCGCTTACCTTATACAATAAAGAGAGGCAACATTCTTAGTTTCGTATACAAACGAGCAAACTAAATGAAAAGGTGCCAAACTAGTGGTGTCTGTTCAGCAGCATGATGCTGAACTTGTCTTGATATGTGTGGCAGTTGACAGATTCATGAAGTCTACAAAATACTGTGTGACCAGAAGCAATGAAACAATACCTTCACTATTAAAATGAAACACTGGTGCCTGTATGTTTGGAAACGCTTTTCTTTTCTTAGTTATTGAAGAAATATTTACTGTTTAAATTAGGTATAGGAAATTATACACATAGCTCTCATACTTCAGCATTTTTAAGTAGATACCACAGTATTTTTTGAATTCTATATGGCGTCTTCACTCTTTGCAGAAAAATGCTTACACGACGTCATTTTTCTTCAACTTTTATGTCAAGTGACCAGATTCCATATGAAAAAATTGGTATTTTGAGCCAATATTTCTCATTATGCCATCGCTAATGAGCCATTTTTTTTTTTCTGAATTTGGATGAAAAATGTTCACATTTTTATATATAGTCTTTCTATGGAAACTTTCCTTAGAGCATATAAAAAAAAATAAGTTTTTATGGATGAAAAATGTTCGCATCTTAGATATCATTTTCTTTCACCTTACATTCTCTTCATAGTTTTGCCGAAGTTAGGTTGTACACAGTTTTTATGAATTGAATATTTCGTTGGGACATGTAATTAGTCTTCACGTAGGGGACGTTGCCCATCTGTTGTTAATTTTCATATCATTTGTCATTAAAAGAGAGTGGTTGATGTTATTTGTATTAATGATGGCCAAGTTTTTGACTTGTTTCCATCTGCATTTCTTTAACATAGGCTTGCAATCGATATGGAATTGGTGAAGCTGATTTTGCTCCAGGTAATGTGATAGTTTGTGGTTTCTAAATTTCTTTCCAATGTACATTCTTTTGGTTTAAATTTGATAGCTTAATGATCTATGCTTGGTTAAGTTATCTATGCTTGGTCAGTGTTTTCATTTGGACACACCTTTGATATGTCAGCTCAAAATTCTTACTTTGCAGGACCTCTGAGAGCTCCAAAATGGTACAAGCGATCAGCAGGTGTGTCTTTTGGTTTTGGAGGAAAGCTTGTTTCATTTCACTCCAAATTGCCTTCTACAAATGCTCAGGGAGGAGCTGGTGGTTCGGAGGTGGGTCTTTGGCCACTTGGCGATTATTTTATTTTTTTTGATTTTGTGGCTGCATTTTGACAATTCCATAATTTTGACAGGTGTATCTGCATAATGTAGTCATTGAAGACAGTTTGGTAAGTCGTTCAACCGAATTTCAAACTGTAATAAAGAATGGAGAAAGGGCCTCACTGAGAACTGTGTGTGAAAAAAAAGAACAAGAATCTGAGTATGTTAGCTATCCAGAGAAGCTTGTTTATGAATTGTTGTTTGAATTTTTTTCTGGTTTCTTAATCATATACTTAATGCTTTTCGAGCAGGTCGGAGGATGACAAAGAGACATGGGGTTTTTTGAAGGTCATGTTCGAGGATGATGGAACTGCTAGGACAAAGCTACTATCCCATCTGGGTTTCAGTGTGCCGGATGAAGGCAAAGATGATGCCCAGGAGGATGTGGTTCAGCAAGTAGATGCTCTCACTGTTCAAGAAAATGTAGATGAGACAGCAGGTTATTCTGGGGATAGAGAAACTGCCGTCTCTTCTTTTGATAACGGGGAAGCCTTTTTTGACAATCTTCCTAGTCCTAAGGCTGATACTCCAGTCTCAAGTTCAGTTAATCATTTCGCTTCGGAAGAAACTGTTCCTACTGAGGATCATGTGCAAGGAGAATCTCATGTGCAGGAAGAGAGTATTGATCCAGCATTTGATGAAGCCGTTCAGCGTGCTTTAGTAGTGGGAGACTACAAGGGAGCAGTTGCTCAATGCATATCTGCCAATAGGATAGCTGATGCTTTGGTTATTGCCCATGTTGGCGGTTCATCTCTGTGGGAAAGTACCCGAGATCAATACCTTAAGAAGAACAATTCACCTTATTTAAAGGTATGATATACATGCATGGTTGAATCAATTGATTATGTTGCATATGAAGCATCCCTTGATAATATTTGGAATTATTATTACAAATTCATTTTTTGATTATTTTGGCATCTGCTACTGCAGGTTGTATCTGCTATGGTTAACCATGATTTAACGGCCCTTGTAAATACCAGACCTCTCAAATACTGGAAGGAGACTCTTGCCCTTCTTTGTACAGTAAGCTCTTATTATTTTATCTGTTCTTGCACGCCTAATTTAAACACGGAGACTCCGCCTTGAAAGCTTGAAGTTTTTGTTTCCTTTTTTTAACCTCTGAAAAAATTATTAATATATAGGATAGTTCTAACTATTTTTTTCATTCTATTCTCATTTTTTATCTACCTATCTCAGTTTGCTCAAAGAGAGGAATGGACTAGCCTTTGTGATACACTTGCATCAAAACTCATGGATGGCGGTAATAAGTTAGCTGCAACACTTTGTTATATTTGTGCTGGTAATATTGACAAGACAGTGGAGATCTGGTCTTGGGGTCTGTCTGGCGATTCTGAGGGTAAAACGTATGCTGATTGTCTTCAGGTGAACAATTTGCGCATAAGATTGTGAACTGGGATATGGCACTTTGTATCTCAAGGGAAATCTTAATGGCTTTCTTTTGCTTCTCAGGATCTGATGGAGAAGACAATCGTTTTTGTTCTTGCTACTGGGCAAAAGCATCTCAGTTCTGCCTTGTGCAAACTATTTGAGAAATATTCTGAGATTTTGGCCAGTCAAGGTCTTCTATCGACAGCCATGGAGTACTTGAAACTTTTGGGGGAGGACTTGTCTCCTGAGCTTTTAATTTTAAGAGATCGTATTGCTTTTTCAACAGAATCAGGTTTTATTATGTTACAGAATGTGTTTTTGGTTCATCACAGTGCGTTTTTGTTGCTAAGCTTATAATTGATGCTCTGATTTTCAGTCAAAGAAGAGGCACAAGCAGTGGACACAGGAGTAATAGATGCAGTTAATCAAACAAATTATCAAATGGCTGAAGATTCTCAACATCATTACCAAGTCTGTTGCTTGTATCATTTTACTTATTGAATGTCTTTGCTTTGATGTTGTTTCTAAGGGAAAAAAATATTACAAACACCTTTTTTTTATGTATTACCTCAATTTCTTGATTTGATGCAGAATATGGCACAAGTACAACCATTGCAGGCACAACCTATCCCTCCTAGCTCATATACCGAAAATTATCAACAATATCCTAGAAACTATCCTTCATCTACTCCATATCAACCAACTCAACAGCAGGCTTCATCTACTCCATATCAACCAACTCAACAGCAGCAAATGTTTTTTCCATCTCAACCCGCTCAAGTTACTCAGGTATGTTCCTTCAAAATAATGTTACTCAGGTGTTTATGGTTTTTCTAGTAATGACTTGTTTGGATACGTGTATTCAACCTTCAAAATCCTGTTAATAGCAATGTTTGAATCAAATGTCAATTTTCTTTTACCAATGGGGAAATGCATATATGTCTGTCCATTTCCCCTGCGTATATGTAAGCAATTATTCATAATTAAACAAGTGCACAATATTGCACTAGCTCTTAGGGGTGAGCATTGAATAACACCAACAATTTATGTACTTGAACAAAGAACTAACAAGGCTGCTACAAGTCTATAACACACTTGCTAACTAGTTCATGTAATTTTAATATTTTCACATGCGTGCTATGCTGACAATAAAAAATATATTTAATTTTTATAATAAATAAATTGATATTTGCACAGTAGCCATGCATAGCACTATAGCAGAAGCTTCGGATGTGGTAAGGTTTCAATGTGCACACAATTTGTGCTCTTCTGTCAGTTTAAATTTCACGTAATCTCATTTTGTCATCGTTTATAAACCTCCGGTAGCTTGATCTTTGGAGAGAGTAAGCAATAAGCCTGTAACCATAATGATACATCAGTTTGTGATTTGGTTTTCAATGTGTGCTCTTGTGATGAGCCATGGGCACTCTCTCCTTTGCAAAGTTGGAGGAAATAAACAAGTATTGTTGGTGAAGTGAGGACTCTGAAAGTGAAAATTTAAATAATTTGTTTTTATTTTGTTTCATAGTATATGTTCCATTTTGATGTTTTTGTTATGAATCTGATCAACCACTTTCTTTTTATTATTCTTTTGTATTAATTGGTTTTATACGTTTTTTTTTGTTCAGCATAACTTTGCTCCACCAGCAGGTATCCCTCAGCCTGCCGTTAAGTCATTTATGCCTGCAACCCCATCCATGCTGAAGAATGCTGATCAATATCAGCAACCAACTACATTGACCTCTCATTTATATTCTGTGAGCATAATAACTTTGTAGCTTCATCTATCTTGCATATTCCAATTTTCTTACAAATCCTGGAAGTAATCTATTCGTATTTGTAAATGACAGGGAGCAGAAAACGCTGCTTATCCACCTGGTTCATCAGTGACTTCTTCATCTGGGCCCATGGCACCTCCAACAGTTCCCATTCCAGGCCCAAGAATGCCGTCTCCTATGGGCCCTGTTTCTGTTCCTGCCCCTGCAGGAAGAGGATTTATGCCAATGGCAGGTCCTGGAGTCGGTGCAATTAGGCCTGGGGCTAGTCCTGTACAACCCCCCAGTCCTGCCCATCAAGCACCAGCACAACCTGCTTTTGTAGCTCCTGCAGCTCCTCCTCCAACAGTGCAGACTGCTGATACTTCTAAAGTTCCTGGTATAATCATAATTTATAACTTCTATTAAGTTTATTTTTCATTGGCCACGCTCCTTGTTTTATAAGCCCTACCTTTGATTCAATTTTTATTGGTTTTATTTCTTATTTGATGATCTCCATCTTTAAGTGATCTTATTTCCTCATTGGCACATCAAAAAGTTTGCATTTTATAGTCCTTTCCCCTTACGTACCCAGATGTAAAAATGAACTGCTTTTCTGGTATTGGCTTTCACTTGTTCATATATGTAGATGGAGTTCTATATTAGATATTTGCATGATGCATGTGTTAAGCAAGAAAATTGTCCCTGTTTTTTTTTTATGTTTCTGCTTTTTAGATTGATATATCGGGCCAAAGAGGATATGTCTTTTCTGGTTTTGTTGAAAACAAGTGGTGGAATGTGGTGTTTTGATCACATTATCAGAACAACAAATCTTTATGCAGTATATTTTGCTTTTCTGAAAAGGACATCGAGTGCTACATATATAGTCTCTCTATGATATGCTATATTGTTTTTGCTAATAAAAGAAAGATGCAGTTTGAAGATGTGGGTGTTCCCTCCCGGGGTCAAATTTGATCTAATCTTCTCTGATAACAAGTCACAATTATGCTACTATCCCTTGCATCTGCATTCATATCTGGCCTTGAGTTTTGTACTTAAATTTCAAGTAGTTGGTTGTATTTAAGGGGGTGATACACACTTATCGGTCTTCCTTGTAGTCAATTAATTTTAAAAGCATCAACATCAGTGCCTGAAAGTTGCGTTTGAAATTCTTGCAGCTGAGCAAAAGCCAATCATTGCAACATTGACAAGACTGTTCCATGAGACAGTCGCACAGGCTGGAGGTGCCCCTGCAAGGAAGAAGGAAATGGAAGATAACTCAAGGAGAATAGGTTCTCTGTTTGACAGTCTAAACAAGGGACAGATCTCCAACAATGTTATTCAGAAGCTTCTTCAGCTCTGTGATTGTCTAGACAAGGGCGATTACAATGGTGCTATGCAGTGCCAGGTAATATTCTTGCTTTACTTAATTTTTATGCATTTTTTTAGTATCTTGCCACTGAAGAAATCGAAACTTCTGTTTATTGTTGCTGTCCAGGTTCAACTTACAACTAGTGATTGGGATGAGTGCCAATACTGGCTGGCAGCGCTGAAGAGAATGATTAGGATGAAGCTTAAGGCTTAGTTTTCAAGAAAGGCCTCTTGAAAATGCACACACAATTCGGATCATTGGATGTCCATCTGCTATACAAAAGCTTTGCTCTCAATCTTGAGATCATATGAGTTTTCATTCACTGACAGACAATTGGTCTTTTCAGGTACAGAAGAGTCTTTCATTTTATAGATTTTTAATCCGCCTGCCAAACTTCGAACGAGGGCTTTCGTGTTTAGCAACGAATAGCCATCAGCATAGTAACTTACTCTCTATTTTGGGTTTCTTTCCTCTCGTGTCACTTATTATACATTCTGTTCATTGTCCATTTTTTTAGTTATACATTTTGTTTCAGGATCATCTTGTTGGAGATAATTGGTTTAGGGGATTTTGTCAATTACTGTTGTGCTTGTTCTTTTTTCTTGTTTTGGTTTCCTGAACAAAATTTTGTTGTGTTCCAAATTTGATGGCCTGTATTGGTTTGGCCATTTATGGAGCTTTTTGGCACCTCGCTTCTTTTCTTGTGGGATGAAAAATGTGATTTCGAAGATTCATTATGATAAAATAACCACAGCCAAATCAATTAGGATTGAATGAAATCTGTCCAAGTATTCTGATCTTAAGGTTACAAGTTTCTTGCGTTCATAAAGATGAAGCCTGTCTGTGCAGAATGAACAAGGCAACCTGTGAATCTCTTATGCAAAAGATGTAAAAGCAATTGCACTATATAACTAGACTACTTGTTCAACAAAGTTGTAGCTCTTAGTTCTTCAAATAAGTTGCCAACGACGAAATTGTAGCAAACAAGTCAGAATAGAATAGCATTGTAACGACGAAATTGGCTAAATCGCAGGGGCTGATCTCAAACATTGGTGATTGGTGAACTAGAAAAATCGTTGCCAACACAAATACACAATGCAATCCACTTGAATCAGTGGTGGTTGGGTGGAGAATTTATTTGAAAAAACTGATGTTTGAGATCACACCCTAATTAAATGGAAAATTTATTTCGGATACTTTTTTTTTCTCTGTAAATACCTTTTATTTTTTGGTAAAGATAAAGACGATTTCGCTTTTTGATGATTTTAATTTCCGTATTGTTCTTGAAAATTATAAGAAAAATCAATTTTGTTTTTTAATTGCTTCAATCTAACATTAGAATAAAAATTGCGACAAGTAACTAATATCATTCAATTCATCAATTGTATGTCGTCTTATATGAATGAATACATCAGTAATGGAGCAACAAGGAAATTGAAATCAAAGAAATACCAAGAATTGCACTTATTTAATTTGCATTTATCTTTTATTTAATTTGTTGATTTTCGAAACATGCTAGTGCATGATCCATTCAACATATAAATATTGATCTCATCTAGCCAGCAAGCTAGTGCTTCATTCATTCATACATGATTATCTTTATTGTTATGATAACATAACATTAAAACCAAAAACATTTGATCCAAAGTTTTTTGGTGTATTATTTATTTATAAGCCATTGTAGTATAACATTCTTAATTCTCTTAATTAGCACGAAAGCTCAACTTTACAGTTGGCCCTCACATTTCGCGCCATGGAAGAGTTAACAAAGTCGTTATAAATCTGGGGTGAAAACTCGGCGTACTGGCAAAGGCAAGGGTTCGGCCCTTTAGCCTGTTCCCTGAGCGCGGCACAACAAGCAGCTTCCTCTCGCTTGCTCCTCTTGTTTAAAAACGACGAGGATCCGTCGTCAAAGACTGCTCCCGTGCATACAAACAAGTCGCCCGAGTTGCAAGCTTGCGCCTCCGCTTCCTTCACCCCCACAAAGAGAGCCACTGCTATCATGATGGTGAAAATGGCAAACCAACTAGCTTTGTTCATCGTATCCTAAATAAGAGATTCGGTTAGTTGGTGTTCGTAGAGCAAGTGTAAGAAAGAGTACACGGAATTTTTTTAATTTATAGAGGGTTTTGGGTTTGGCCACCGAAGTTGGTTCCCTCGTCGGAGTGGAATTGAACTAGGGAATAGCGCGCAATAGGATAGAAAAATTATATGTTCTTTATAGATTTTTTCTATAATGGGCCCTTGTAATTAAGAAGCTAATTTCGGAAAGATTTTGTGAATTTTTTTTATTTAGGATATGTTTAATTTTTTCTAGAGTTTATTAATTATATTTTAGAGTTTTAGGTGTATTTGCATGACTAGTTTAACAACTAGTGGAAACTTAAATTCTAGTATGATAAAAAAAGTAGATGAAAAAAGAGTTGCAGTTGAAAAAATATATAAATCTTTGTTTGCATGAACAAAAGCTAGTTGATGGTTAATAAGGGTATAATTTTTAATGTTATTATCTAATAATTGTTGAAAGATCGATAGGGATAATATCGATTTTTCAAATCAAATAAACTAGAAACTACTTGAGAATCTTTACTTTATAGCTTAGGTAGTTTAAATTGTGCATGCAAACACATCTACATATAAATTAATTAAACTACTATTACTTTTTATACTAGTTTATGTGTCCTTGTAAACACACCCTTAATTAATTTTTAAATTACATTGCTTATAATATACCTTTAGGACACACTATAAAAAGACCTTTTTTTTATTAATTATCACAACTTTATAAAGTGGAGAATGTACAGAAATATTACCAAACGTACTCCCTAGTAATAAACTAAAGTCATAAATCACTTTTGAAAATATTCTTAACACTTAATAAATGATTACCATTTTCTTAGTGAATGAAATGTCTAAGGAAAAAATCATTCAACTAAATTAGTTTTTAATAACTATTCTCATATGTCACTAGAATGACAAATATTTATATATTAGGTTAATTGACAAAAAAACTTAGCATTAATAAATTGTCTTATAAGCATAAGTGACTTGTACTTCATTGCATGACATAAATTTGATAAAATATAAACAGTATATTGAAATGAAGAATTAACTTTAACTATATAGTACGTACCGAATGATTTGAATCCCCGTGATATTCAGGAGATAATTTTACTAAAGATTATACAATATTATGATATTAATATAAAATTTAAAATACTTGTATATAATATCGTAATAAAATTATGTAATTTATAAAATAAATCTTTAAGATTGTGCCCCATATTTTATCAACATATAGATAAAAAATTATATGAAGCCTGAGTCTTGTTAAATGATAAAAAAATATTATGCATAAAATTAATATAAGAAATATTAGATCAAATTATTATCAATATATAGATAAAAAAATTATATACTTGGATCCCAAATCTTGTTACAAGATAAAAAAAATGCATAAAAAATATCAAAATATAAATCAAGTTATTATCTTATAAAAATTGGATATATAGAAAAAATGATATAAATAATTATAATATTTATTATTAATGTATTATGTATTAGGTAGATATACACTATATACATAAATTTATCAGCACTCCTAAACAAATATCTATGATCTAAGAGACTAGTAGATAGGGATAGAGGTAGATAAATCCATTTAACCCAAGTTATCCAACCGACTCATTGACATTTCATATGTTAATATGGAAATCCATGTATTAATATGGAAATCACTAGCGGTCCCCTTGATTTAGATTTACTAGAACTAGTTCTACCCGTCGTGCCTTGCACGACTATGACTTTGTATTTTTTAGGTATATTATAAAAAATATATTAATAAAGAAAAATATAATATTAAATTTAATGTGAGTAATTTATTGCCTATAATATGTATAAAAGTTATTTTGTTTTTGAAATCAAATAAAACAAATTAAATCTAGATTATGAAGTTTAAAATTGAAGATAAATATAGATTATTAAGATGAAATAATCTACATTGTTCTTTTTCCTTGACAATATTTCATAACCAGGTTTAACTCGTTATAACTGTTGTGCCGATATACATATTTTTTCTTATTTTTTTAATTTATCTCTTACAAATATAATAAATATAATGTCCTTTTTTATCTATATTGGTAAAATATACTAATATTATTTTATTTTTATTTGGAGATAAATTTTTACAAATATTATTTTATCTTTATGTTTACTTGGAGATAACGTTTTTGCATAATTAACTATAAAAAACTACAATTTTAATAAAGGGGTGATGTGGCGCAATGTGGTGGCAGAAATTGTTTCGGCTTTAGTTATTAGTAATAGATAGATAGATATATTGATTCAAAAAAAAATTTATGAAAAGATAACATAATTTTTTTTATTATCAAAAGTCAATTTAGGCAAGTAATTATCAAGATTGAAAGTTCTATTTTTTATCAAAATTTTATTTAAGATAAATCTTTTACATAAGTAGATAAAAAAATAAAGATAAAATAATTTTCTTTAATTCTAAATAAAATCCGAATTTTGATTTTTTTTATATAATAGATAGAAATTTAATTTGAAAAACTAAATAATATATCTATCTTAATATATAATATCTAATATTCTATAATTTATTTTAAATTTAGATAAAATCTTTTAGATATATCCTGATTCCTTATATATAATAGATAACATCTTTATTTTCGATAAAATCTTTCCTAGACTAATTTATCCTATTTCTATATTATCCTAAAATAATTTCAACATATATAAATTTCCAAAATAAAAAAATCCTATGTGGCGAAATCCTAGGTGGCTTAACGTGAGAACGACACATAGGAAAATCCTAGGTGGCGCAACGTGGTGGCCTTATTCCTTGCGTCTTTTATATATATACATAGATTCTATTGAAATTTCTATTGGTTTTAGAGTCTGGCTAATATATACACCTCTAAGTTCAACCAAGTAGCCTTGTCCAACTTCATTTTACCTAAATCTATCTACAAGGACGTAAATGTGGTATCATCCTTCCTTATTAGTCAATTATAGAATCATGTAGTTGGGGTATCCCTTCATTTATTTGAATGTAAGAAATTGTAAGACCTTTGATTGTTTGTTTGGGGCTTTGTTAGAAACCACTAGTTTGGTTGACATGCAAAAATATGGATTAATTAGATTTTGTGTTAATTAGGTTTAATTCATTGGTCCACAGCCCTATGATAAGAATCAAACATGTAAATTTGAAGGAGAGGCAACACTCTCTGATCAAATCTTTTTTTGATAGAAGGAGAGGTAACACTTTCCGATCTTCAAGGAGGCGTTTTATTTTTTATTTTTATTTTATTTTGATGAAAAAGGAGGTGTTTTATTATTAATAATAAAAATGGGCTAAGTAGTCAGCAAACGGGGCCGACCCCTTGCATCATAATTAAGCAAAGAAATCACAACCTCCGGCGGGTCAAACAATACATGAAAACCTAGGCTAAAAGCAAAAGCTAAATTAACTAGATGATCAGCAGCACAATTTTCTTTTCTATAAATATGACGGATCTGAATAACCCAGATCCTTCTAATGAAGCATTGGATCCACATGTTTACTTAGAAAAAGACATACCAGCTTTGAGTCTAATTCCAAACAAATTAACCCTCCTGTAACCCCGATCCTAGGCTAAACGAAGACCTTGAAAGGCACCCCATAATTCAGCCATGGGAACCGTACAAATACCTATATATATATATAATGAACAAAGCCCAACTGCCATTGCTCGTCGCTATCTCGTATAACACTGCCACCAGCAGCAGTTCCATCAGCACGAACCGACCCATCAGAATTAATCTTCACCCACGTTTCTGGTGGCCGAGTCCAAATAATGTAGTGCTCTTCCTTCCTTTTCTTCATGTCAATTCGGTCCCTACTGCTCGCTCTAGCACTTTAATTTCTTCGGCTTGCTCTAACACCAATCCCAAGTGGTTGTCTGAAAAGGGTGTATTTTGAAAAACATATTGGTTACGCCATTTCCATATCCACCAAATAGCGATAGCAAAAATACAATTCCAATTGCCACCGTTGTTATGCTTTATGTTGCAGGAAATATTAGAACGAATCCAAAAAGCGAAATTAGACTCGAAAAAAACTTTCCTGGCAAGAGGAGGATGAAGATTTTCCCAAAAATGCTTTGTGATATCACAATCGCGTAAAAGTGGATCAACGACTCCTCCTAAGTAGAGCACATAGAACATAAAACATCCTCTGAAAAGTGTCGTCAAACCTGTTCATGGTTTGTAAGGATAACACCTTTGAAAGTTAACCAATTGAAAACCCGAACACACTCTGAGACCTTTAGTGACCAAATTGTGTTATACACTACACTGTCGGCTCCTAGTAGCTCACAAACCAAATCTTCTATATACATATATGTAGGTTGATTAAATAGTGGCTTCTAACAAAGTAAATTTGAAATCTTCTATACACGTAAATTTAGTTGTAGCTTAATTGTATGGATAATTTTATAAAAAGGGTCATTATTAATCAAATAGTAATAGAAAACATAAAACGAATGCACATTTTCTAATTCGTATTGCAATTTTTATATGAAAGTTTATTGAAAACTACGAAAAATATAATTCGAAAAAGTGCACTACAAAAAATACTAAAAGTGCAAATTCGAAATAGAAAAAGTGTACTACAAACGAGAAAAATCACATTCGTTTTAAGATAAGAGTTGTTTTATTTGAACCAAACTTATAATAAAGAGATATATTAATCAATGAAATAATTAGCAAAAAGTGGTTATTTCTGGATTTTTTTTCCTTATAAGCGGGGAGTTAGTTTCCAAAAAATAAATTTATAAGAATTGCACTTTCTACGCCAACCAATGTAAACAATCTCCTTTGCATATATGTTTTATTTTGTTGATTTTCCGAAACATGCTAGTACATGATCCATTCAACATATAAATATGTAATCATTAGCTAGCTAGCTTAGAAACTGAAGATCATAACCAACGGTGCATTGGCGTAGTGGCGTTGGGGCTACGCTTGGTAGGACGAACCCTGTGTTCGATTCCCCGCAATGTCGTTGGGAGGGGTCTGCCGTAATCCCATTCAGTACCCCGATCTGGACGTAGCCCGTAAAGGTGAACCAGGCGCGAGAGAAAAAAAAAAAAAAGAAACTGAAGATCATACATGAATATTGATCTCATCTAACTAGCAGCAAGCTAGATGGTACATACATAGTTATCTTTATTTTTATGAGAATATAACATTATTATCAAAAACATTAATTTGATCCAAAGTTTTTGGTGTACAATATATTATTTATTTTTAAGACATATATTCGATCTCTTAGCACGAAAGCTCAACGTTACAGTTGGCCCTCACATTTTGACCGATGGGAGAGGTTACATAGTCTTCATAAACCTCAGGTTCACTCTGGGCGTACTGGCAAAGGCAAGGGTTGGTTCCTTTAGCCTGCTCCCTGAGCGCGGCGCAGCAAGCATTTTGGTCTTCGGCTAAATACGAGAATCCGCCATTTTGGAGTGCATGTGCGCATGCAAACAACTCGAATGATTCGCAGGCTTGCGCTTCCACTTCCTTCACCCCCACAAAGAGAGCCACCGCTATCACGGCGCTAAAAATGGCCAACCAACTGGCTTTGTTCATCATATCCTAAACAAAAGATTCAATTGGTTGGTGTTGGTAGAGCAAGTGTTAGGGAGGTGTGGGATATGACATTCTTTGTGGGTTTAATTTATAGAAGATTTTTTGGTTTGGACACCAAAGTTGGTTCCCTCGCTGGATTGGAATTGAACTAGGGGATAGTACGTAATAGGGTAGAAAAATTATATGTTCTTTATAGATTTTTTTTCTATAATGTGCCCTTGTAATTAAGAAGCTAATTTCGGAAAGATTTTTTGGATCTTTTATCTAGGATATGTTTAATTTTTTTTTCTAGGATTTATTAATTCTATTTTAGAATTTTAGTTTTCAAATTAGATTGATTATAGTATGTTATTAGGGCACATTATATAAAGACTATTTTTTTTAATTATCATATTTTTATAAAGTGGAGAATGTACACGAATATTACCAAACGTACTCCCTGGCCCTGCTCCCTAGTACTAAACTAAAGTCATAAATCACTTTTGAAAAATTTCGTAACACGTAATAAATGATTACCATTTTTTTTAGTCAATGAATGAAAAGTTTTTAAAAAAGAAATTCAACTAAATTAGTTTTCAATAACTATTTCATAAGTCACTAGAATGACAAATAGTTTTATATTAGATTCAAAGACAAATTTTTTTAGCAATAATAAATTTTTATCTTAAATATATTTTGTCTCGAATCAAAAAAAAAATTGTCTTAAAAATATTATATTAAGGGAAGAATCAATTGTTAACTATAGAGAGCAAATCAATGAAGACAAAGAATGCTTAACCACAAAAAAACAACAAAGAAAAAAGAAAAAAGAATCTAGATTATGAAAAAAACCACAACAAGGAATAATAAAATATAACTTTGATGGATCAAGACTACAGAATGGACAAGCAGGGAGTGGAATAGTCCTTAAAAATCATAAAGGTAAAGTGATAGAATTAATGGCCAAAAAATATGGAAAGATATCAACCATTAAGGCGGAAACATTGGCCCTTAGAGACGGGATAAGAATGGCAAAGCAAAAGATCAAAGACATTGAAATTGAAGGAGACAACATACAAGTGATAAAAGCAGCACAGGGTGAGAGAAACTGCCCGTGGGAAATTGAGATAATTATGGTCGATATATTGGTATCCCTTCTGGTATTCCATTTAGTTCGAATCACACATGTGTCTAGAGGTTCCAATGTTGTGGCTGATAAAATTGCGCGGTTGAGCCACAGTCTTCCTCTAAGCAACCTCTTAAATCATCCAGAACTTCAGGTTCTTATCCGAAAAGATGCCTTAGAGACGCCCACCCTGACGGGTGAGCACCCTAATCTATATACTATTACTAAACTCGAATCCCTCTATCCTACGTGTCGTCGTTTTAACTATGCCACATAAGCGTTTTAATTTTTTCAATTACCTCTTTACCCTTCGTTCTTTTTAGTATTTACAATCTTTAAATATATCTAAATATATAATTATTTTTAGAAATACTCTAATCTTATAATTTTACACAATATATGTTAAAATTTGGCAAGTGTATCCATAAGAATATATAATAATTGTACACAATGTAAATGTGTACATTATCTTTGATATCTTACAATAATATCTACTATTTTTATGGCCATATATTTTTACAAGCATATACTTTAGAATATATAATAACTTTATACAATGTATTAGTACATGATCTTTGATATTTTAAAATAAAATTTACTATTTCATCTTTATGGCCATATATTTTATTATCATATAACTTTTTAATTTTTTTTCAATATTATTAGTACGTGATTTTTGATAATGTACATATTCAAGCCATATATTTTAATATCATATAGTATTTTAAGTTTTTTAATATTATTAGTAAGTGAGATAATGTGTCATAAATTTTGCAAAGCATATCCTTAAATATATATAATATATATATAAACAACGTATGTAATCTTTGATATTTTAAAATAATATTTATTATTTCATCTTTATGACCATATATTTTAATGATATATAATTTTTTTTATTTTTTAATATTATTAATACGTGATCTTTGACTATTTATTTTTAATTTTTGTCAAGTAGTATATTTTTACAAATATATAATAGTTCTACACAATGTATTACTTTTGTGATCTTTGATGTTTTAGAATAATATATACTATTTTATCTTTACGACCATATATGTTATTAACATATAATTTATTTAAAAGATCAATATTATCGGTACATGGTCTTTGATATTTATTATAAATTATTAATTGATATCGAAAAATAATAATATTTACAAAAATTGTAATGCCATTATCATCAATTTAATATAACTAAAGTTGAATCACCCTATCTTATGTGTTGCTGTCTTAACTATGCCACATATGTATTTTAATTTTTCCATTTATCTCCTTACCCTTCATTTATTTAATTATTTACAATCTTTATATTATAATAATATTCTTTATATTACTAATATATAATTATATTTAGAGATCTCAAATTTTGGCAAGTTGTGTTTGGAGTGTAATTAATTATGGGATAATTTTATTAATTATATTAATGTTACTACTATTACTAATATAGTAATATACAATTATATTTAGATATCTTAATATTTGGCAAGAAACATACTCTTATTATGAAATAATTTTTTTAATATAATAATATTACTAATATACAGTTATTTTTAGAGATCATAAAATTATTGATGAACATAATATTGCTTATAAAATATTTTTTAAAATTTAATAATATTACTAATATATAATTATATTTAGAGATCTTAAAATTTGACAAGTGATAGAAACATAATCTTCATTATAAAAATATCTTTGAATTTTAAGAACATAATATTACTATTTTTTAAAATATTAGGAACATAATTATTACATTTGAATTTTTGTAAAATAATTTTTAATATTTAATCATATATAAATCTATATATGTATTTAAAATATATTTTACTATTATAAACCCGTGTAAGACACGGGTACATCAACTAGTTCTCACCTAATCAAAAAAAATGAAATTATATTTATATAAAATTTAATAATATATTACTACCCCTACCTAAACAAATATATGATCTAAAGAGTAGATAGGGGGGGATAGTGGTGGATAATAATATCGATATCACTAGCGGTCCCCTTGATTTGGATTTGCTAGTTATATATATGGAAATCTATATCGATTTTACAGTCTAATATATGTGCACGTAGTACACTAGTACGTACATTATGCCCCTAAGTTCAACCCAAATAGCCTTGTCCAACTTAATTTTACCTAAATCTATCTATAAGAACATAAATGTAGTACCATCCTTCCTTAGTCAATTATAGAATCATGTAGTTGAATACCCATTCATTTATTTAAATGTGAGAAAGTCTAAGAGCTTTGCTTGCTGGAAACCACGAGTTTGGTTGACATGTAGAATACGGATTAATTAGAGTTTGTGTTATAACCCTCTCCAATCCAATAATACATTCAACTTGGGCCGGGAAATTATATATGTAAAGCAAATACCACTTGGGCCGGCAAATATATTGGCCCTTATGTATTTTTTTTTTATCTTCAACCCATTATAATGGTCTCCTTTCAAGCCCAGTTCTAGTAGTGTGTAATCAAATCGAGTCGAGCTTTAACTGTTTAAGCCCGGCTCGAACACTATTAGTTTATTTAAATGCTCACCGAATTTGAGTTTAGCTCGCGATAGTCATGGGTCTGGTTCCAATGGAACCGTGGAACCGAACCAAATCCGGTGGAACAGGGGTTCGGCCGATTTTGGTCCGGGTTCCACGTTCCTTGGAACCGGAGAACCGGCAGTTCCACCGGTTCAGAACCGTCAGTTCCATCCCTATAAAAAAATAAAAATAAGTGTTGGAACGGCAATCGCGGCTCAAAAAACCATGATCGTGGTTTTGCATTTTCAACACTTATTTTTATTTTTAAAGGTTCGGAACTGGAACCGATCGAAACCGAAACCAGCCCCGGAACCGGCAGGAACTGGAATCGAGGAACCGGGGGCTAGCCGGTCCCGGAACCGGACCCATGACTAGCTCGCGAGCCTCTTATTTAATTTCTTTGTGAGACAAGATTGCAGACAACTTAGTTAATAGTCATTTATATAAGTAAATTAAACTACGTAGTTTGAGAGAGAGATTGTCAAAACTATGTAACTTTAATTAAATCAAATATTATATGTAATACATATTGTAGCTTATTCATAAGTGTTTAACCTAGTTTATAATGAACGTATAATCGAGTTTGCTCGTGAGGATATAATCAATTTTGCTTATGAACAAACAAGTCGGACCTTTTTGTACTCAAGCTCGGTTTATTTATCTTCCGAGCCTTAAAAATTGTGCTCAAGCTTTGCTCGTTTACAAATCGAGCAAAACAAAAACAAAATTAATTTAGCCGAACACCATATTGCTCACGAACAACTTTGTCCATTTACCGCCCTACCCAGTTCCAAATTCAACTCAGTTCCACCCTTTTAGCACAATAATTCTCCTTTGCAATAAAATAATCGCAATTGTTCTTTTTTTTTGGTATTCAACTAGATTCAAAATAATTGCAACCGAAACATAAAGGTTACATGACATACTTTCATTTTTTGGGTGCAAATGAGAAAACGTTGGCAACATCATATGGAATTTGAACCTGATTTACAAGCATTGCCCGGATTCACCACAAAGCTTCCAATCTCTGGGATCAAGCCTTGATTTCTTATGCAGCTAGATAAATAGAATCACAAATTCTGTAGAAGCAATCTATTCTACTCTGAAATGGAGTGCTATACAAACTTTACATTCTATTAACATCAAATGATACACAAATGGCAGTTTCAAGTCGTCTGGGCGCTAGGCGAACAAGGACCACCAGCGCCCAGACGGTTTGAACGGTTACCTAGTCAATCCTAGACGGGTACCTAGACGGTCTGAACGGCTAGGCGGGCTAGGACCTTACAGCGTCTAGGCGGGGCCTGGACGGGGCCTAGAAGGGATTTTTAGAACAGTGCTCGCACACGATCTTTGCTTTCCTTCCAAAAATAGTTTTTCTGCTAGTTGGCCGTGTCAATGACTTTGTCGAGTCGCTGACTCGACATACAACTTCGAAGTGATTGACTTCTTGGAACCATCAAAACTCTAAACTTCTAATAATAATTTTATAAAAGGGTCATTATTAATCAAATTATAATAGATGGATATATTAATCAATGAAAGAAATTAGCGAAAAGTGGTTGTTTCTAGATTTTTCTCTTTATACACGGGGAGTTAGTTTCCGAAAAATAAATTTATAAGAATTCAATCCCCTTGCTAGATCGGTATTGTCATCTCTTCCGGTTTACATCATGGCTACGGTTGTTTTACCTAAGGAAATATACTCCAAGATTGATGCCCTAACCCAAAACTTTATTTGGGGTAGCAATGAAAGGAGAAATCGGATTCACCTTGTCAGTTGGGAAGAAGTGACCAAGCCGAAAGATTGCAGTCACTAGGGTTGAAAGTGGCTTAAAACTAGCTGGGGTAGTGGTGGCCTTGGTATCCGTGCTATGAGTCATCTAAATCTTGCTCTTATTGGCAAGTTCAGCTGGCGTTTTCTTACAGAAACCAATCACCTTTGGAGTGATGTTCTTCTTGCAAAATACATACGTCTGTCGGGTTCGACTTCTATGTCGAAATCTCACATTTGGAATAGTATTGTGATGGGAGTTAAACAAGTGATTGTGCCAGGCTCCAAATGGTGTGTGGGGAATGGTCGAATCACTAGGTTTTGGACTGACCTGTGGCTGGATGATCGTTGTCTTTCGGAGCTTGCTTTGGTATCGATTTCTGGGATGCAGCTGCAACATACTGTTCCTGATTATTGGTTGAATGACAGTGGTTGGAATTGGGATTTGTTACATAGCATTCTGCCGACTGCTATCTTATTTAAGCTTGCTTCGGTGGCTCTTGTTGATGATCAAGAGGCCATCGATGTCTTAACATGGAGAAATTCACCATCAGGCCAATATACAATGAGTGTCGCCTATGAAATTGTGGCCCCGGTACGTGATATGGGTGGCATTGATCGTGTCATTTACAGGTGCCTATGGTTTCTCAAGGTTACGGAAAGAGCTCATTTTTTTGCTTGGCTAGCTTTTAAAGGCGTTGTCTTAACAAATCAAGAAAGAGTTAGGCGTCACGTTGATGGGGATGATTTTTGTTCAATATACTCTACTGAGGAGGAGTCGCTGATCCACCTATTATGCGATTGTGATATCACAAAGCGTTTTTGGGACGATGTTCACCCTCTTCCAGGGAAGTATTTTTCGAGTCTAATTTCGCCTTTTGGATTCGTGCTAATATTTCCTGTACTGATAAGCACAACAGTGGAGGTGTTTGGAATTGTATTTTCGTTACCGTTATCTGGTGGATTTGGAAATGGCGTAAACAAATTGTTTTTGAAAACACACCTTTCATAGGTAATCGTAAAGGGTGGGTTTTGGAACAAGAAGGGGAGAGTTTTAAAGCCTGGTCTTCAGATTTGTGTGCTTCGAGTTTGTCTAAGAAGAAAGAGTGTTATATAATGTGGTCACCTCCAAGGGAACCATGGATCAAAGTTAACTTGGATGGCTCGATTCGTAAGGATGGTTTCGCTGCTGCAGGAGGAGTGATTCGCGACAGCAATGGGCAATGGAAGGTTGGTTCTGTCCATTATATTGGGATTTGTACTGTGCCTATGGATGAGCTCTGGGGTGCCCTTTAGGGCCTCCGCTTAGCCTGGGATCGGGGGTACATGAGGGTTTGCTTAGAACTAGACTCACAAATTGTGTCTTTTTCTAGGGAAATTTATGGATTGTTACCACCCTTTATTTAGCCTGGTATCCCAATGTTAGAGCTTAATTAGAAGGAGTTGGTTAGTCCAGGTCCGTCATATTTATAGAGAAGCAAACAGTGTTGCTGATTATCTTACTTCTTTTGCTTTTAATTTTAGCTTAGGTTTCCATGTATTACTTGACCCGTCGGAAGGTGTTATTTCTTTGTTGCGTGATGATGTAAGGAGTCGAACTATCCCCCGTTTGCTGACTACTTAACCCTTTTTTATTATTAATAAAATGCCCCTTAAGAAACCGAAGAGTACTGCCTCTCTTTCAAAAAAAAAAAAACAATCCCCTTTGCATATATGTTTTATTTTGTTGATTTTCCGAAAACATGCTAGTCCATGATCCATTCAACATATAAATATGTAGTAATTACTAGCTAGCAAGCTAGGAGGTTATACATACATATTTAGTTATCTTTATTTTTATCATAATATATATAATATTATTACCAAAAACATTTGATCCAAAGTTTTTGGTGTACAATATGTGTTATTTATTTTTATCATAATATACATAATATTATTACCAAAAACATTTGATCCAAAGTTTTTGGTGTACAAAATGTGATTTATTTTTAAGACACTCCCTTAGCACGAAAGCTCAACATTACAATTGGCCCTCACTTTTTGACCGATGGGAGAGTTGAAATAGTCTTCATAAACCTCAGGTTCACTCTGGGCGTACTGGCATAGGCAAGCGTTGGTTCCTCTAGCCTGCTCCCTAAGCGCGGCGCAACAAGCAGCCTGGTCGACGGCGGAAAATGCGGCTCCGCCATTATTAAGTGCTCTCGCGCATGGAAACAACTCGGACGAGTCGCAGGCTTGCGCCTCCACTTCCTTCACCCCCACAAAGAGAGCCATCACTATCAGGGCGCTGAAAATGGCCAATCAACCGGCTTTGTTCATCATATCCTAAAATAAAAGATTCAATTGGTAGGTGTTTGTAGGGCAAGTGTTAGGGAGGTAGGGAATATGGCATTCTTTTTGGGTTTAATTTATAGAGGGTTTTGGATTTGGTCACCAAAGTTGGTTTTCTGGTCGGATTGGAATTGAACTAGGGGATAGTACGTAATAGGGTAGAAAAATTAATTATATATAGATTTTATAGATTTTTTCTATAATATGTCTTTATAAGAAGTTAATTTCGGAAAGATTTTGTGGATCTTTTATTTAGAATATGTTTAATTTTTTTTCTAGGATTTATTAATTTTATTTTAGAGTTTAAGTTTTCAAATTAGATTGATTATAGTATATTATTAGGGCACATTATGTAAAGACTATTTTTTTATTATCATATTTTTTATAAAGTGGAGAATGTACACAAATATTACCAAACGTACTCCCTGCTCCCTAGTAATAAATAATAAACTAAAGTCATAAATCACTTTTGAAAATTTTCTTAACACGTAATAAATGATTACCCTTTTTTAGGCAATGAATGAAAAGTTTAAGAAAAAAATTCAACTAAATTAGTTTTTTTGAAGATCTAGATCTACTCGAGTTCGCTTTGATTGTTCTAAAACGAGTTTGAGAAACTTTGAATATGAAACGCAAGAGAGAGAAAGAGGGAAACAAAGGTTTGTTGACGCAGTTCGGACTAATTCCTACTATACGGAGCCTCAATAGGGGAAACTCACCCAATCTACTAGGCACCAAAGGCCATAAGAACAAGCACAGTTACAAGCAAACACACACACAAGTGAAAAAAGCCAGAAACAAGAGAAAGAGCAAGAGACAAGCACAAAGCAACAAGAACAGAGACACACAGAGCCGGCAAACTCACAAAGGATCAAGCCACACATACCCGATCTCCCTCATCTCTCTCTAGTTCTCCCTTTCCCTTTTCTTTCTCTCTCTCGATCTCGTCACATCTCCGAAAGAAGCAAAGCAGTCGAAGGGTTCAAGCTCGAGAGCGAAAACCCTAGAATCCAGAGCACCGCAGAGAGAAATGAGCAAGATAGCTCTCGAGGGTTCCAAACAAGCGCTTTTTTTGTGAAACCCTAGAGCCAAGACGACGACGTCTCCATTAATGAGCCCAAGTGCAAGGATTAGAAAACGGAGCGGTCCAAGATATGGAAATAGGCCCATTAGTCGCAATTGTCAAGCTCAAGTTCAAGTCACACATAGAGACCGGCCCAATCAACCACAAGACAACAACCAAGAGCCATACTTGACCAAGCCATGGTCAAGCGGCTAAAGAGGTGAGTCCAAGTTCGATTTAGGTGGCTCATGACATCTTGAACCCGAGCCAGGCCCATGTCCAGATGTCCTACTTTCTACCTACTTATGTGTGTGTGTTGCATTGCACTATATAGTTCAAATATTTACATATTACAACTTAGGATTAAATACATTAAAGTTTTTAATTACTATTTCATAAGTCACTAGAATGAAAAATATTTTTATATTAGATTCAATGACAAAAAAAATTTAGCATTAATAAATTTTTCTTAAAATTAAACATAGAGTGACTTATACTTCATGTACCATGCACGAATTTGGTTCAGATTTGGTTAAACATAAACATTACATTAAGTGAAGAATCAATTGTTAACTATAGAGACCAAATCAATGAAATCATACACAATAACTAATATAAACACAAAAACTTATATTTATATACATAAATTTTTTTTACTACCCCTACCTAAACAAATATTTATGATCTAAAGAGTAGTAGATACTGGATAGGGATAGAGGTGGATAAATCCATTTAACCCAAGTTATCCAACCGACTCGTTGACATTGCACGTGTTATTTGATATGTGTTAATAATATCGATATCACTAGCTAGCGGTCCCCTTGATTTGGATTTACTAATTATAAAGAACATAAATGTAGTACCATCCTTCCTTGGTCAATTATAGAATCATGTAGTTGAGTACCCTTTCATTTATTTAAATGTAAGAAAGTGTATGAGCTTTGCTTGCTTGTTTGGGGCTTTGCTGGAAACCACGAGTTTGTTTGACATGTAGAATACGGAGTATTAATATATGTAATTTGGGAGATTCACTTGTCAAAGTCAGGTGCACAACTCAAATCGAATTGAATATAACCAAGACGAATCTTTGATGAATTAGTGGACAACAAAATATATATAGAACTTGGGTGAGGAAATATATGTAAAGCAAATACCACTTGGGCCCGGAAATATATTTGGGCCCGAAAATATATTGGCCCTTATGTATCTTTTTTTTTTAACCCATCATAATGGTCTCCTTTTAAGCCCAGTTCTAGCAGTATTGTAATTGAGTCGAGCTTTAAATTGCTCAAGCTCGGCTCGAATGCTCTTAATTTATTTAATTGCTCACCGGATTTGAGTTTATCTCGCGATAGTCATGGGTCCGGTTCCAATGGAACCGTGGAACCGAACCGAAAAAAACCGGCGGTTTCGGAACATGGGGTCGGTCGGTTTCGGTCCTAGTTCCATGTTCCTTGGAACCAAAGAACTGGCACCATGACTAGCTCGTGAGCCTCTTATTTAATTTTTTGTGAGACAAGATCGCGGACAACTTATTTATTTAATAGTCATTTATATAAGTAATTTAACTACATTGTCAAAACTATGTAGTTTTACTTAAATTAAATATTATATGTAAAATATATAGTGGAGCTTATTCATGATTGTATGACCTAGTTTGTAATGAACGTATAATCGAGTTTGATCGTAAACATATAATCAAGTTTGCTTATGAACAAACAGTCGGACCTTCTTGTACGCAAACTCAATTCATTTATCTTTCGAGCCTTAAAAATTGTGCTCAAGCTCGGCTCGTCTACAAATTGAGCCGAATACCATATGGCAACATCCTATGGAATTTGAACCTGATTTACAAGGATTGCCCGAATTCACCACGACGCTTCCAATCTCTGGGATCAAGCCTTGATTTCTTATGCAGTTAGGTTTGCAACTAGATAAATAGAATGACAGATTCTGTAGAAGTAATCTATTCTGCTCTGAAATGGAGTGCTATACAAACTTTACATTCTATTAACATCAAATGATACACAAATGGCAGTTTTAGATATAGAGGGACAAATCCATCAGGCTCGCACTAGTTTCGACGATAAGCTTTGAAGACGAGCTCTCATATGAGACACAAACTCATTCCAAATCGAAAATGCAGACCCAAAAAACCGAACTCTGACTAATTTCTTAGATCCGTTTCTGACAAATTCAACATCCTTGACGAAATCGGGAAGCGTAAATTCTTCTGCATCATCATCATCATCAAGAAGAGGCAATGCCACAGAGCCCTTTGTCTCTATGTTCTTGATCCAGCCTCGTAGCAAATGATTCACAACCTAAGTGAAGTATTCAAGCAATTTTATAAGCAAAAATAAATCATACATAATCACTTCTAAATTGTTCCAAGCAAAAATTGCATACCTCAGGAACTTCATCATGAGGACAATGCCCAGCAGGGCTGATTTCAAAGTAGGGAGCGTCAGGGAGTTGCCGCTTCACCTGACGACCCCAAATAGGCATCACCCACGGATCCTCTTTTCCATACACAAGACAGATGGGCAAGCTGTTTTCTTGGCACCTAGCAACCACATCAAGAATTCATAAAAATCTCTAACCACAGTTCAAGTAAAACGACTATTACTAAACAACCATGTGGACAATTTGTATTCGTGATTTTGGGTTGCATATGCCTGATTTTGAATGACTATATTCATGTTTTTGAGTTGCATATTCATTTTTTTTTAGTTGCTTACTTTTATGAATATGCAAATTAAAAACATATTTATGCAACATTATAAGCATGATAAAGAAATGCAAAAATAGGGAAACTATGAAGTAGCATAGTTGTACTACCCACATGGACAATGATTCCTTGAAGGATAGCTGAGCCTTGGGTGAAAACATGATAGAAGTAAAAGCCGCAGATGCAGCGGGATGTTCAGTTGTCTCAAGAATCCGTGAGAAAACTTTGTCGACATTCGTAGTGTGGTCTGCATATACTTGCTTAAGCACATCAGCAATGCTCCTTGGATCACTAATTTTCAGCCAACTGTGAAAATGTGATCAAAACAACGGTTTCAGATGCAAAATTTACTCAGCTGAACTATTTATTGGGATCAAGGTTAGTTATGAGACTTACAGGAACTGTATGAGCTTTTTCACATTGGCTGGTAAAGGGAACGTGCCTGACCAAGGAAACATACTCGCTAACGAAGGGGATGTTATTGGATTAGGAAGAAATCCCCAAAAAGGCGACGCGTTTAGGAGTGTAACACCCTTCACTAATTTGGGATTCATTGCAGCAAAATAGAGTGCAACAAATCCTCCAAGTGAGTTGCCTACAATGTAAACTGGCTCCCCAATGACCTGCAACCATGTTCAATTCACTGTTATCAGCTAGCAACACTACAGTGTGCAACGTCATAAACCAAAATATGACATAAGATTAAATCCGGGCTCGTTTGGTTCAACTTTGAGTTTCCAGTTTTTAGTTTATAAGCATTTTTCCATTTTCCTATATTTATTAAACTAATTGTTTCAAACTATGCTAGTTCATAGTTTTCACCTTTATTCTCAAAACTGTAACTGAAAATTGACAACCAACAAACCCCTAGGAGAGCAATTAAATTAAAACTACTGGATCAAAAATATCAGCTTAATTAATAACTAATTAAAAAGGGTTAAGGCAAAGCAACCTGCTCAACAAAGTAGTGAACTTGGTCCTTCCAAAGATCAGCAGAATAAGCAAGATCCTTGGCCCAAGGCTCAGCATTCTCTCCAAAACCCCAAGAATTCCCCTCTGAATAGCCATCTTCACTTAACAAAGGAGCAGGATCTTCACTAGGTAAAGACATGCCTTGCCCAAGAAAATCCAAGGCCCAAACTCTATAGTCACGCCCTAGATCCTTCAACTGCTTTTCATAGTGAAAACTACCTACTCCAAAACCAGGCAGGAACAACACAGGTGGTGAACCAACATTTTCACACCCTGATTTCTCATAGTGCACATTAAACTTGGGTTTCCACTCCCAAAAGCAACTACTTATAGAAGCACTTTTTTCCCCATTGGATTCATCTGGCAAACCCGGAATCAAAACTTTTGGGATAGAGTTGATGTCTCCTGATAATTCTCCTAATATACTCTCTTCACTACCAATGACATAGCTTTCATAACTTTCATTGGAGACCCTTAAAGTGGACTTTTTAGAGTCTTTGAGATGAAGGGGTTTTGGTGATCTTCTAATGAAGTGCTTTGATCCATGAGGGATCAGCCTATTTTCAATCAGTTTCGTTGGCACGCCAGAAGGCGGCGAATAGTGAACCAGAACCTTCATGCTAATGAAATTCTTCTGTCTGCAGAAAAATGAGTAGTGAATATGATTAACCAAAGAGAGAAAAGGGGAAAACAAGGATATAACATGAAAATCCTTCTCTTCCCTATTCAATCAATCCTACAGGCTGCAATCATCTTTGTGTAAATCAGGTAGGACTTGAGAGTTGGAATTTCCAAAAAAAAAAAATATTTCATATCACAGCTAATCTTGTATATCAGCAAGAAATTGAGCACTACAAAACCCAGTCAAAGCAACACACCCTAAACCTTCCAGATCTATTAATTCATTTCATCTCTATCCTATTAATCTCTTGATTGGCTAATTTGTTGATAAACTAAAGCCATGAGAAGAAAAATTGAGAATCTTACTGATTAAAAAAAAATAAAAAATCTGTAATAGCAGCAGTGCTAATCATAGATCATAGATGAAACCAGAAAGGCAGAATTGAAACAAATCAAGCAATCAATTGCAACGTCGTCACCTACACAATATGTAAAATCAAACCAAGCAGATGAAAAGTGAGCTGGCCACATCTAAAGCAAACAAACAAGGGTAGAAAGAATATTTACCTATTTCGAAACTTAATTGAACTCGTTTCGTTGAGATTGGGGGTATAGCTAATTAGACTTGGAGAAGTGGGAAATCATGAGTGGTGGGAGGAAGAAGGCGGTTTCTTGTGCACTGTTGGAGAAAGAAGTTAGGGATGCAAACAAACAAAACTCGCCACGTTTTACAGGAAATTTCGATGCTGATTTGATGCCGGACCCGGCTCGGCTCGGCTCGGCTCGTTCACCCCGCCACGCTGTGAAATTCACATAGATCTAATTTTACAATTAGATCTATGCTGTACAAGTATAAAGTTTTTTTCTTAAAATTCACTTTTTAAAACAAGTAGCGTAGTTTCCCGCGCCTTGCGCGGATTTTCTTAAAATTTTTAATTAGATTTTATATTAAAAATAATAATTTTATGTATTGATTTAATACATAAATCTTCCACAAATATATATCCAATATTATACACAATTGTTTTTATCAATAGAAAAAGAGGTAACTAAATAGCTAAATCTCTTATATAATAAAATAATAGTTTTAAAATCGATTGAAAAGATTTGATCAATAAAAAGACTTGGTTCAGAATACATATTTTTATACATAAATTATAGCTTTTGGTAATTCTAGTATAAATTATTCCTATTGGTAAAAATATTTTTGATAGATTTCTTCTAAGTATACAACTTTTATAATTCTAATTAGGAATAAAATATCTCTAAAGATAAAAACATTTCCATAAAAGGATAGCAAAAGATTTATAGTTTGAACCAAATCTTCATTGTTATAAAAATACCTTTGATATAAAAATCATTAAAATATGGAAGCAAATGATTTTATAGTTTGAACCAAATCTTCATTTTTATAAAAATACCTTTGCTAAAAAAATTATTAAAATATCCCAAAATTTCGATTTTCAAGAATTTTAAAATATCTATTAGTGGTAGTTTTAGAAAGTATTGCTTAGAAAAGTTTTGCTCAAAATTAAAATTGAGAAGGTAGGATGTTTTATAAATTAAGGTAACTAAATACTCTATCTTAATTAATTAAATATATACGAACAAATAATCTATAAAGTACAATAAAAATAAATAAATGATAATGATAAAACATATTAAAGTATAAATATCGATATTGGAAATTTTGAACCAAGTCTTCATTTTTTTAAGTAGTTGGAAAATATTATTTAGGAATAGAATCTTGATATAAAATATCTCCATTGATAAAAATATTTCCATAAAAATAGAAAAAGATTTTATAAGTTTGAACAAAATCTTCATTTTTTTCAAAAATACCTTTACTAAAAAAATCTTTGAATTTGAACTTTATAATTTATAAGACAAATTCCCTTCTCATAATTACAAAATGAATTTTCACTATAATAATACAATTGATCCTAATATCAAATTGATACAATTTTGATTTTTTTAATCAAAATATTAGGTTAATTATTTTTTTTCATTTTTTATTTAACTAATTTTTCTTTATAATTTATTATTGATTTAACCTTATAATAATAATAATTTACACATAAAATGTCTAGAGAAATTTATTAATTATTTTCTAATTAATTATTCTTATCTATTTAAAACATTAATAACATTACAAATTAATTAACATAATTATCATAAGTCATACCTTCACTCTACTTATTTTAAATGTGTAGGGAATTAATAAAATTAATATGAGTCCTTAATGAAAGAAAAATATATTATTTATCTTGTTTGAAAGAGTGGTTAGGTTAAGAAATATGATATTATTTTAAGTTTAATATGAGTTTACTAATAATGAGGAGGTCATTTAAATTAATATTTAAAATTTTTTACACCCAAGAGGGTAAGTAGGTTATATCAAAGAAAAATGATACTCCATCTTGGAGTGAAATGTGTTGCTTTATGTTAATTATATAGTCTTAATTACTTTATTTTAGATTAAGATTACTTTCATTTAAAAAAAAACTTTCATAATATATATTATAGTCAGCCAAAATTAAGGATGTGCAACGGGTCGGGTCGCCCGCGACCCGCACTGACCCGACCCGCAAATTGCGGGTTGCGGGTCGACCCGTGACCGTGCGGGTCGGGTCGCGGGTCGAAATTTTTTATTTGCGGATCGCGGGTCGGGTCGAGTCAAATCCGTGCGGGTCGCGGGTCGACCTGCGACCCGCAATATTTTTAAAAATATATATATTTTTTATAATTTTATTAATATATAAACTATTTATTTATAAAAAAATCGATGGATTTACGGGTCGACCCGCAAACCCGACGGTTTTTAAAAAAAATACATGTTATTATGTTAAAAATTAATTTTTTTTTAGGTTAAAAATTAATTTTTTTAGGTAAAAAATTAGTTTTGACCCGATTGATTTAGTCAAGCGGGTCGCGGGTCTAACGGGTCGGGTCATGGGTCTAACGACCCGCACATGCGGTTCGCGGGTCGACCCGACCCGACCCGTTGCTCATCCCTAGCCAAAATCTTCTTCATAGAATGGTACAAAATTGTATATAAAAACCCAAGAATATTACCAAATCACGAATAATCACAAACAAAGATATTGAAAAGATCACAAAGTACCAGTAGTTTGTTATTGTCAAATATAATTTTTTATAGAAAAAATATTGGAAACTAAATAAAGATTATATTTTTAAAAAAAAATAATGTCGAATTTGGTGGAGAAAGATATATGTTTTTGAGATATCGAAAGATTAATTTTCTTCTTTTAGAGGATCTAGACGATCAATTTTTTGTTTAATAGATTTGGAAGATTAGTTTGTTCAAACAATAATTTAATTTATATTTTTTGAATTAGATTTTATGAAAATAGTTATATAAAAAAATCATTGCATCTTTTTGTATCAAAAATTAATTTATTCTTACATGGATGATCTGTTTTTAAATTACTTAAATATATTTATAAATTGATTCTTTTTAAGAAAATAAATAAAGAAAATATGCGATTTTGTAAAAGAGTATAGTGTAAAATTGATTTAGTATTTATTCACAAAAAATATCATAGTTTTTTCGAAACAAATCTTCATTATATTGCTCTTTAAAATTTTTAAATTTAAAACTTTTTTGAATAAATAAGATTTAGGTTTTTCAAATTAAGTTAATATTTATCCACATTCATGAGATAGTTAAAAGCTTATTATAATTTTTTTTACCAAAAAAACGTTAATATTTTCTTTAAAATTTGAACAAATTAAAAATTAATATAAATATGTCTAATTACATAGTTAAAAGCTTATTATAATGTTTTAATTTTTTTTACAAAAAATGTTAATATTTCCTTTAAAATTTGAAAAAATTAAAAATTAATATAAATATGTTTAATTAGTATTCTATTGAGTGAACCTAACTAAACTAAATATTTAATTAATTTAAGATTAAATTTTATCAGGTAATTAAAAATTAATATAAATATGTTTAATTAGATAGTTAAAAGCTTATTATAAATTTTTAATTTTTTTTAAAACAAACGTTAATATTTCCTTTAAAATTTGAATAAATTAAAAATTAATAAATATATCTTTAATTACTATTCTATTGAGTGAACCTAACTAAACTAAAGATTTAATTAATTTAAGATTAAATTTTATTAGGTTCATTTAATGTTGATTTGTACGTATGTTTTTTTAGATGAAAGATTTGTATGTAAATGTAAATCTATTTAGAAAATTTGTTTTAAAATTCTTTCATTAAGGAAAAGATTTTCGTATTTAAAAGGTTTTTATTTTAAAAGATTACACAATGAAAGATTTAGTAAAAATAATCTTTATTGAAAATTGCCAAAAATAAAAGAGGCTTAAATATGACATGTAAATGACGGGGCAAAATATAATATGACTTAACATATGACATATATAAAATATTATGACTTGGCTTAAGGAAAATGTGACATGTGGAAAAATCCGATGTGGCATATTCTTGAAGCGACATTTGGCAAAAGCTGAGGTGGCGCATTGTGGTGGCTCCAAACCTTATTGCTTTTATATATATAGTAGATTTTAACAAAAATTATTTATTAATTTTAGAGTAAAATAATATTTTATACTATAAACACTTAATTTTAAGCACATTAAAATAATTTTTGGTATTATTTTATTTTTATTGGATCGAATTATTTTTTAAATTTAATTTTTTAATTTTTTATTGAATTATCTATATATTAAATAGTGAAAAAGTAAATTTTAAAAACTATTTCAGTCTAATTAAAATAAAGTATCACTGAAAGATAAATTAAGGCAGTTGATTAAGTGTTTGTATAATTGTATTATATATTTATATAAGTTATTGTTGTTGTAAAAAATTTAAGAGGTCATTTTTTTCTTAAAAAGCTTGTTTTAAAAAAGTAAATTGAAAAAATATATCCTAAGTTTAATTACTTGAAATTTTATTTGGTTTTGGAAATTCAATTATTCGTGAGAGCTACGTATCAGAGACTATCAATAAGTAACACATGTATAACATGTGAGATTTTTTCTTATGTCAGTGTCGTGCCAGATATATATAAAGGACCAGCCTAACCTAATAATAGAGCTAAGTATTTATTTCAATGGTACGGTAGCTTGATATTACGCTCGATGTTTGAACTTGTATTGTAGGAGGCTGTAGGCTGGACTTTTCTTTCTACCCACAAAACTGGGCTGGGCTGGGATGGAGTGGGCCGTAAAGCCCAAACATATGTCTGATTTTTGGGCCAGGTCCATTGAAGGCCCAGCAGAAGCACACTATATGAATTTGGAATACGAACCCATGGGTGAGACCGGGTTTAATTTGTGGTAAAATGAGGAGAAACGTGGAATTTAGGCCATTGGTGGAATTGGAGCCACACAAACAACTTATCCACAACAAGTGAACAACAACATTTGTCTAGTCTTTGTGCATTTGGCACATTTTGTAGTGATTGCAACGAATATCATATCATGCATCAAAAGTCAAAATAAATATAAAAATAGAATGTTGATAAATCTCATTTAAAATCGACTATCTAGTTCGCCGTTTGATCAAAACATTTCAAAAAAGTTAACATTTTAGAATGTTTTACTCGTCTCAAGTCTAAACAAATTCTTGTTCTTACTTTTTTGCAAAAAAATTTACTTTTTATAGTTGATATAGTTCGTTTTTTATTCATCTAGTCGTTTATGGTAGCCGTTTTTCTTATGGCATATTGGATTACTAAGTCTGTTTGATATTTTGAATTCTTACTTTATCAAAAAAATGAGCTACTAACATTTTTGTGTAAGGTAAAAATTTGACATATCAGACATATTTGGTAGATCAAGAGATCGGATAAAAAGACATGTGAAACAAAAATAAGTAGCACTATAAAAAAAACAATTCAAGAAGAAATTGCAAGCACACTCAAAGAATCTCGAGCTCGATAATAAGGTTAGTAAATCACTAAAAAGACTAGTGTTATTGATATGGTATCGTCTGTGAAAGTGTAAAATAAACCGTCATGACATGTTGATAAAGCCCTTTTTATATATAGTGAAAACTCTAGGTACTAATTGAATAATATTGTATGTTAATATGCTTTGAATCTGTTGTTGATTGGTACTTCTCAGGGATTCAGGGGCGGAGCTTCCGATAATGGTTGAGCTAGAGAAATTTATCAATGAGGCACAATTGAAGAAATATACAAAAATTATGGTTTCATTTTCTATAAATGCTCATAAAACGCCTTATTTTTATAACCTATTCTGTTTCGCCTCCAATCTCCATAATAGAATTCTGATTCTCTGTCCGTGGACGTAGCTTTATCATTCTCGTTACCGTCGTTCGTTACAACATGGTTCAGTGACAAAAACATACATTAGAATTTAGAAGAGTTTTTTTTTTAATGAAATTTGTATGAAACAAATTAAGGGTTAGGGTTTGATTGGGCAGATAGCAAAGTCACGTTGCTCCCATGCGTTGCAGCAGTGGCATCTGAAAGAGACGTGACTAGGATCCAATCACACCATTCGCATCCGTCCACTTCTGCTCCTACGTGTCACCCAAAACTTGTGGTCGAAACCACTCCTATTATATATCAAGCTCTCTTCGCCAAGAAAAATAATAATATTAATCAAAAATATAATTCCACAAAAGTTTTCGACTTGAATTTATGTATCCATCTATAAATAGTGTAAAATTGCCAAAAAAAATTTATAATTTTTTTTTAATTATTCTACAATAAATTTGACCTTTCTAGTTTCTCCGTAGAAATGATTGAATATGTTACCAATACAAGTTTGATTTTATTTATTTATTAATTAATGATATATCAATATATCATATTATAAAAAAATGAAAAAATAATTTTTACATTCATTTAGTAAAGTTATGTTTTTTTTTTGACAAACAATACTACAATTATATAACTAAAATTTAACCTTTTTTATTACTTATTATTTATTAACCTTTTTAGGTTTTTTGAATTGATTAATTAAAAATTATATTATTAAGGGGATGGTTTTAGTTTATTATAACTACTTATTAATTACCTAATGCAAACTCAACTCAATCATCGGGAGGTAGCTTGGTTGGTTTTGAACACGAGACAAATTAAAAAGTTAAGATGCTAATTAAGTCACTAAGGTTGTTAGCCTTAGCTCTCCTTCACTGATGGTCAAAATTGAGGTTTTTTGGTTGTTAATGGGGATGATAAAATACCCGCTAATTTTTGAAAATTTTACTCAAGCAGTAAATGGACGAGAAAGCCCTTTGTGAAGAGTACGGAGTAGTGTTTTTAACGCATCTTATATCATACACATGCACGTAATTTATGTATTTTAAAGCTTATGCATAAGAAGACAATTTCAATAGTCTACTTTTTTCATGTAACCTTCTTACGCGTTTACATATTTTTTTTTATAAATACTCATAATCTTTTTTGTGTGTGTGAATGTCACTGTCAATGAGAGTCAAATCGAAATCTCTTAATACTATCATTGGAGGCTTAACCGCTAGATTAGATGTTCGAAGACAAAGACCCAAAATTTATTATGTGATGATCTTTCCTCTTCTATTATTTATTTATGTAATTCTTCTTAGTTGATAATATCGAAAATAACCGCTAGAATAGATATTCGAAGACAAATACCCAAATTTTATTATGTAAAGATCTTTCGTCTTCTATTATTTATTTAGATAATTCTTCTTAGTTGATAATGTCAAAAATAAGTATGGTAAAATGTTTCAAGTGACAAGTATTATTGAATAAAAAATAAGACCAAAACGACATGTATTTTCAAACAGAAAGAGTAATGCTTAACCTATACCCCTTAAGGTATAAATTAGAAAAACCGATATTAAAACTTGTGAGAAATTATGTCGGCCAAATGTCCCAAGAACTTCAAGAAGGCATAAAGAATTACTCAATACTACTATAATTTCCGTATTTATCATATCTATTTTTCAAATATTTGTCATTTATAGTTTGCTCCTACTATCCAATGTGGTCGTCTCCTAATAACACAAAAAAAAAATGTCTACGTCGGCACGCAAGTGGGCCCGAGAGCTAGGCCCTCTCAAGTCCCACTGGGCCCCGCTATAAGCAAAGCCAGCCACAAACACAATCCAACCCACTCCCTCCTACCACTACCTTCACGCCACGTGTCACCCCTCCCGATTCTCTCTCTTCCTTCCAGCTTGGCTTCATGATTCAACAAAAACCTACTTCCCCACAACTCTGTTAACTCAACATTTCCAAAAAAAAAAAACTAACAGAAGAGATCAATCGATCGATCGATCAATATGTTGAAAGAGGAGTTGTTATCAGGTGGAGGCAAGCCCACGGGGGAAACGTGGGCCCGAGTGTGCGACACGTGCAGGTCGGCACCGTGCAGAGTCTACTGCAGGGCGGACGCCGCGTACCTGTGCGCGGGGTGCGACGCGCGCTTACACGCGGCGTCGGCGTCGGGGGCGAGGCACGAGCGCGTGTGGGTTTGCGAGGCGTGCGAGCGGGCGCCCGCGGCGTTCGTGTGCAAGGCCGACGCCGCGTCCCTCTGCGCCGACTGCGACGCCAAGGTGCACTCCGCCAATCCGCTCGCCCGCCGCCACCAGCGCTTCCCTGTCATCCCGCACTCCGGCTGCCTCTACGGCACTTCCGCCACCAATATTCCAGGTTTGCTCTCATGTCTTAAGGCTCTGTTTGGTCAGCACATTAACCTAATTGAGAGCTTAGTGTTGAAAAACGTAATAAGTTGATAAAACAAAACTCTTCTGAACCAATTTTTCTTAAAATGTGAAAAATGTTTAAGCTGGAGTGACCAATTACTAATTAATTTTGTTAAAACAATATTAATGGGCGTATGAGTAAATACTAATAAGTAGAATGTTTATATATGGAGTCTATGCGTCGTTATGGATTAATTAAGAAGATACTACTATATTGTTAAAATAAAAAGGCAATTTATAAATCAAACATACATTGGGACTTTGGGAGGGATTTTGTTTTTCTAGTTTTTCTTTGGGATTTTGAAGGGCTATTATTAGAATTGTAACAGAAACCTCACAGCTATCTTGAAGTATACTAGACCCTAGTCGAATGACTAAATGTCCGAAGGGCTTTTTTTTTTCCAAAATTTGAAGTTTCTACCAACTATCTTTATTTAAAAAAAAAATTATGAAACTTCTTATACGTAGGTCAACAATTTCAATCTCAAACTATGCTCAATAATATTTGTAAATTGAGGTCAAAATTGCTCATATGTATCCCTTAATCATGATTATAGGCAGAAGGGTGTTGGATTTGGCGGCAACAATGGGAGAATCCGAAAATGGGTTTGATGAAGATGATGAGGACGAAGCCGCCTCATGGCTTCTACTAAATCCACCAAACAACAACAACAATAACAACAACACTAAAGAAATGAGCAACACCAATACGAATGGATGTTCACTTGGTGGGGAGGTGGTGGACGAGTACTTGGACTTGGTGGAGTTTGATTTAGGAGGCGACAATGCCAGGCTAAACGACGAGAGCACCTACAACCACCATAGCATCCACCAACAGAGCCACCAATACGCGGTGCCTGTTGGTGTTGAAGAAGGGAATAACGGTATACATGAGCACCACACCTTTCAAATGGGGTTGGATTATGACATCAAATCTGATCACTATGCTTACAACAACACCTTGTCTATTGGCCACAGTGTAAGCTTTTCAATCCCTTATACACCAATTGCATACTCATCAAATCACCACTAATTCTAGTAAGGATCTTTGGTCTAATATTGTACCTAGTTTTATGTACATACTTAGTGCATATGATAAGTACCCTAATTTTAAAATATTTTATTTTTTTCATTATTGTAATAGTTTTCAAAAACAGGACACTTATCTTATGCCCTTATCATAGGTTAGAAAGTTCGATTTAATAATACAAATAATACATATGAAAAAATTGGATGTAAGAATGTTAGTAAATAAGGTTGGTGGATTACTCTATCAAATGTCAATTGTATTTAAAATAGAACTCTATAATGCTTACATACGTGCACGACCCCTAGTTTATCAGGCCACGAACTTTCACAATCACATATGATTTTGTCAAAGTTTAATATTAAGTTAGAATGCGAAAACACGTTTCTTATTTTATCTACATCAAATCTTCATCAATTTTCATGAGCACTTTTGGAAGATGAGACTTGACTTAAAATCAGATTTTTGTGACTTTGATCAGGTATTAATCTCATCCCTAGATGTAGGCATTGTGCCAGATACCACAACAAGCGACATCTCAACCTCACAAGCGCGACATTCAAAGGGGACGATTGAGCTTTTCTCGAGCCCTTCCCTACAACAAATGCCAACCCAACTCTCTCCCATGGACAGGGAGGCAAGGGTTCTAAGGTACAGAGAGAAGAAGAAGACGAGAAAGTTTGAGAAGACGATTCGTTATGCTTCACGAAAAGCATATGCGGAGACCAGGCCAAGAATCAAGGGTCGGTTTGCGAAGAGAACAAACATTGAGGCTGAAGTGGAGCAGATGTTTCCCAATACGGTCATGGCAGATACAGGGTACGGTGTTGTCCCTTCTTTCTGAAGTCAAGGCTTTATAATTCTTGACTTGATTTGGTAAGATCATATAGATATTAAGGTTGATCAACCAGCTTTGAATTTGCATCTATATTGTTTGTTTTTTGATCATTTTGAAATTCTGTTGGATCTACTAAGAATTAGTTCATGAATCTTGTGTTGGTGTATTGGTTTTTTGTGTAATTAGGTTAAATTTTGGATTGGGTCCTCAAAGTGACCTCTAGGACAAACCCTGTATTTATATTGGGGGAGATATATGAAAAGTCCATGGATTTATGCACAAGAACTCTCAAACATAAATAAATATATCTAGCTAATGTTTAATGAAGGCCCAACTTAAGCCCATCTAAGTTTAGGCCCAAAAAGAAAGCCCAAAGGCCTATGAATGAAATAAGATAAATCAGAATGTTTATTAGCATAAATTAGATTCTTCTGATGTGAGAGATTGGCAAAACAAATCCATTAGACAATTTTTGACATTCATCTAGAAACTCATTAAACTATAAAATTTTGATTCCAATCATATGTAACAGGCTTCTCACTTTTTTGAGCAAACACAATAATATCTACCAACATTATATATCATGCATTCCACTTGTATAAAAAATTACCACACCAATGCAATTTAAAATATACAGTGCTTGAGTGCACCACCAATGACAATATCCAATCTTTGCACTTTGTAATCCAAACAGCTCCCACCAACAACTCCCCTTCAAATAAATAAAATAAAGCATTATAAAAAATAATATATTTTTAAATTATACATGGCCCCTCTTTGCACCTCATATCCTCATCCACTTCCTAGTCAGATTCCATTTTTATTTATTTAATACAAATTTATTCAGATATATAGCCGTACAAATTGTTTTGGCCCAACAAATTTACCATGGAGAGGGCACCTAGTTTTGGTTCTTCTCATTTGATCAAATCATAATAAAATTACACTTAAAAACTATTGGATGTATAAGATGCCCACTAATGGAATTTGGTTGCATTCCACAAAAAGCCCCTTTATAGGGGTATACTTTATATAGAAGTTATTTGCCCACTTGGCTGGTAATCTGTTGTTCACAATATAAAAAACATGTGCAACAAATATTGTACTTACTAGTCTTGTATTTTAAGGCTAATATAGCAATATTGACTTTGCAAGGGTGAAATAGATCAATTGAAACTTAGATAAAGTCCGATGGCCCGGTAAACGATGAACATGTTTATTCATACACAAATGAGCGAGATTGGAACGCTCGTGTTATCCATGTCTTCAGGGAAGCGAACGTTGTCGCCGACTCTCTTGCTAGCTTTGCGCTTTCTTTTCCTTTCGGTTTTCATTTGCTTGTCGAACAACCTGCGAGCATTCTTGATTTACTTTTGGACGATGTTGGGGGTAGGGCTTTCCCCCGACGTATTGCTTGTTAGCCTGCGTCATTATTTTTTTTAGGACTAGTCCCTCTTTTCGACCAAAAAAAAATTTGAGTGATGCTTAGAATATGAAAATAAGGTTTTATTATGAAATTAATTAATTAATTATCAAAAATTATATATCAATTTCGTATATCACATTTAATTTCTCTTTCTAATTTCTAAAGTAGGATTGTTATTTTTACAAGAAAAAAAAACTATTTTCTTATACTTGGGTGAAATTTATATATGATTTAATTTATCCCATTGATTCGATGTAACTTTTGGTTTATAGGTAACACTAACTAGAGAAGATTTGAATTTGTAGCATTAAGTTGACAAATCTTAATTATTCCAATATCAACTTTATCTTATACGATGCATTTAAACACTTTGCATAAGATGGGCTTAATTATTTTTTTTCCTATAGGATTATAGACTTGTTTATTAGTAGTAAGGGCCATATATATAGGGCCAATGTTAGAGAAGTGGTTTGCAATAATATTCTTTAAACCCTAGGATTATGGTTAATGGGACCCATGATAATTAGATGAGTGAAATGGGATCCATGTCATATGCATTAAGATAAATTCTTCTTTCTTTTTGGTGTAATGCATCATCATTCACTAGCAAAAGGAATCGTGATTGATCGAGGGTAAGTACAAAAATGCCCTTGTTAAGATTAATGTCATATTCATGAATCATGATGATGGATTACATGTATACTTAATATAATCTAAGGCTCCGTTCGGCAACGATGTACTTATATGAGTTGATGCTGATGTAGTTGATGCTGATGTAGTTGATGTTGAAATTATGTGCTGAAATTAGTAGTTGAAATGAGTTGTTTATATTTTATATAACCTATATAGTGTTTGGGAAAGTAGTAGTTTATGAGAGTTGAAAAAGATAGTAAAAAGGTTAAATTAAATTTCAACTACTTTAAATAAACGCATTTCAACTCCATAAGGTCCTACCACCCACCTTATTTTTTTTGCGGAATTTCAACTAGTGTCAACTAGTATAAACGCATTTCAACTACCACACCCGAACACCCATGTAGTTGAATTTTCTTTCATTTCAACTACATAAACTCATTTCAACTCCCATTTCAACTCTAACGAACGGAGCCTAAGAATCTAATCTTTTGTTATTCTTAGCTTCTTTGGGATTATTAAAGGACAATTATAGATACCCTAGCTAATCTATGTCCCTCACCTAGGTTTTCTCACTGATTATCTACACAAATGGATCATTTATGTGTCATCCCTCTTACAAATAAAAATCTTCATAAACCAAAGGCGATTAAATCATCATTATCAAAACCGTACTGGTTTTGTTGTTTAAGCGCGCTAATGGTATGATTAAGAGCACCACTACAAATAAGGCCCACCAAAGAATCAATACACATGTCAAGCCACATCAGTTTAGCTAGTAAATGATGACTAAATGCGAGAAAAAAAAATTGATTTGTCGATCGGATCCAGCCGATCTGGTAAAGTCTGAATTTAAATGGATCATATAATTTGTTTCGGATTTTTTTTGGATATATCGTATACGGATTAGGGTTTTGAAGTATCTAGATATCCGGCATTACATATATTTTTAAAAAGTGCACATAAATATCAAGTACCATAGATATTTTGAGGAGTTTTTTCTTATAAAATTTCAAATAATCAAGGGTTCGATTCTCTCCAGTCTTCACCATGTAAACTTTTTCTTACAATTTAAATTGATAGATGGATATCCGATTTGAATCTATACCCTCCTATCCGATATATTAATTGGGTCTAAATACAAAATAAAATGTTTTTCCAAAATAGATAGTTTGGATCTCCGCTATCGAATATTCGATCCAAACGAATATTTTTTATCGGATATTCGGCCATTAACAGATCGAATATGGATCAAAATTTTAAGGGAAAAAAATACCAACAGATATCCGATATATAGAACCAGATCAGATTGCACATATCCAATTGCTCAATCTTAGTGATGACATTCGTGACAATTAGATTGCAAGTTCGAATCCTCCTCCACGATTATTATAATAACCAAAAATATGTTCTATGCACAGAAAAAAATAGAATCGATACTCCGTAATTAATTACTTAATCCACAATCCACATTGAGGGTAATTACAATTCTTTTATATTTGTTATCTTTCTTTATTAACTAGTGATGATGCCCGTGCATACGCACGAATAAAGTATTTCGTAAAAATATTGAGTTTTTTTTACATTTTTTAGTTATGTTATTTATTTTGCTTATTTGGTCAACTTACTTTCTTTTTATGTCATTTTTTATGTTGTTGGACCATTTATATAGTCTTTGGTATATAACATTGATGTTTATATAAACATAAACATCAAGTGTATTAATGCTATATATTTCTTGGGATTCCATCAAATGCAAAGATAAAATTCAGCCTTTGGTATTCCAAACAAAAAATAAGATCAAATTTAAAATATAATATTTGATATTATATTATTTATTTAACAATTTTTGTAGTAATCTTTGGTATTACAATATGAATTTAAAGCCATTAAATTATAAATATTGTTATTACAAATAAAAGTCAAAAGAAGATAAGATCAACCTTTGATATTCCAAACAAAAGATAAGATCAAATTTAAAATATGACCTTTCATATTTCAATCTCTTTTTCTCACTATATAAGTTTTTCACTTTTGCATAATCACATCACAATTCTATTCACTACAAAGCAAAAAATAAAAGACAAATCTCAAATTCTTAAAAAATAAAAATCAATCAAGAAACTCTTAGAGATGGGTAAAATGAAAAAAAAAAATGCTAGATGAGTGAAGCGTACATACCATCCACTTCGTTCAGGTTTAAATTCTACAATTTCTATTTCATTATTCTTTTTTTTTCTGTAGTAATGATTTTAAGTCAAAATTTGTAAAAATAAAGTAAAAAAAAAAAGATAATAATTTATGATATTTTTTTTAGCAATTTAATCTAATGCAATTTAGTTACATGAAATTTTCATTTTCTATAACCAATTGAAATGTAAGTACATGCGTGTTGGTTTAGTAAAGATCAATATATAATGACTTTTTGGAGAGAAAAATGTCATTTTATCCCAATTTTGATCTTGTAAAACATGATGTAATGATGATGATGGGAAGTAATCCACCTAAACTTGACGAATATTTAAACATTTAATCTATATGTAAATAAATCAATTATAGACATATCAAAAAGTTCTTTTGTGATGATATATTGAATAATGGAGATGACATTTACTTGCAATGTTAATTAGTAGGAAGCTAAGCTTACCAAATATGATATGAAAGTATGAGACCATTGTCTTTGTTTCTCCACATATAAAAATAATTAAAAAAATTATTTGAATATGCTCTCTACTTTTTTCTATAGAATTAACAATTTATCTCTACTTATATATGATTAGAAAGTCATATTTTAAAACCATTTAGTAACTAAATAAAGTATATTTTAAACTTTTAAAAATGATACATATAAATCTACTTCTCTCGAAGATAAAAAAATGTCAAATGAGTTTCATATTTTCATTTTGAAATATTTTCATGTACATTTGATTTCCATAAAAGTGAATATTTCCTTTAAAATCACGCAATAACTATTAACAAACAAATAAGAAATATCAATTTGACAATTTGATCAAAAGAGTATACCAATGGTTTTCAAGACGCGCTACTATATATAGATTAGCTTGACCTATTTTAATAAATAAAAAAAAAATTGCAAGAATATATAAGAATTTAAACAATTAAAAGAGCATACTTACCACGCTAGTCTTCAATTGAGGACTAATAATGAACAAATTACAATGCATGACATATGTATCCAAAACCACAAAAATAGAAGCACTCTATGACTCCTAGTTGGTATTTATAAGAGAATAAGAGGCTTAAGAAATTGTAAAGAACATTGAGAAGTTGAAAAACATTCGGTAATATAATGCTTGGTGAATTAAAATACATATTAAATTATTAATGTTCCCAATTTTACTAATCTTCTAATTCAATGGAAAACCAAAAGTCATCAAGCAATACATAATGCTTGGTATATTAAAACCCTTATTAATACCCCAAGTTTTACTAACCTTTTAATTCAATGAAAAACCAAAAGTCACCACCCAATACATATATATAATAAGAGTAAAAAACATATCAATTGTAAAAATCATGTGTAAATAGAAAGCCAAAAGTCACCATCCTATACATATAATAAGGGTAAAGAGTATAACAATTTTTCTTTTTCCTTTTTTTTTTAATCTTTCACCATCTAAAGGAAATAATATAGTTTGTATAAAATATATAATCATTAATTTCCATTTGTTTATACTTTATATGTTGATATAGATATAGAAATGAAATATTTTGGAATTTAACCATGTAATTTATATAAAATGATATTAAATTTATGTGCATTATTTGTGAAGAGGATTTAGCCTTGTAGTATTATAGACATATTTAATTTATAGGTTTGTAATAATAGAATTAGTATTAATATTTAGACAATTGAATTTGGTATTAATTGTCCAAAATTTTTCTATTTTATAATATATTTAGATTAAAAAAGACATCTTCATTTGGTATAGGTACCACCACCCGTACTACGCCACATGAATTATATATAAACACACACACACAAACCATCTCATCTCATCACAAAATCTCACTCTACCCACCAAACCACAAGACACAAAAAAAAGATCAACAATATATATACACAAAACAAGACACTAGCTACCCAAATGGAGCCTACAAGTTCAACCCTCAACCACCACCACCACAACGCCGCCATGGGAGGAGCCGGAATCCGGTGGAACTCACCCATACCGTATCTCTTCGGCGGTATGGCGATCGTGTTGATGCTCATCGCCATGGCTCTAATCATCCTTGCTTGTGCTCAAGACAAGAACTCCGACGACGACAAGGAGATTGATGCTGCCGGAAAAGCCTCCAAAGTGGTGGACGACGGCCCAAAGTTCGTCGTCATCATGGCCGGAGCCCACAAGCCCACCTTCTTGGCCAAGCCCGTGCCCAAACCCAAGCCCGAGCCCGAGCCCGAGTCCGAGTCCGTGATTGTGCCTATAGATGTCACGAGTATTAGTACCACAACTACTAGTATTCATTCACCACCAATTGGAGATGAACAAGTATAGGCAATGAAGAACAAAATGGGATTGTATATATTTTGGAGAAGAATCAATTTTTGGGAGGTTTAACGAATTAGAAGTTTGTTTAGCCACGGTTTTGTGTTACTTGGTGACGGTTTAGTTAGCTTGCATTATTGTACTTGACTGAGAATTTGCATATCAATATATGTATTGAGATTTTTTTCGATCACTTGATTTGATGATACGAAATGTTAATTTGAGTGGTAATTAATTTTATACTATAAATTAAATTATCGACTTAAAAGGGTAAATGAGTACAAGGTTCTCTGATTTAACAAAATATTATATTCATCTGAATAATAGAAATAATTTCCGTTATTTTTATTAAGTCGAAATGAATCTTTATGCTTTTTTCTTATAGCCGAAGTACTACTTAGCCCATTTTTTTTATTATTAATAAAATTTCTCTAGAGGAAATGGAGAGTGTCGTTTTTCTTTCTACAAAAAAAATTTCTAGATTTTTATTAAGTCGAAATGAATCTTTATGTTTTGTTTATCAGTTTAGATTTTGGATAGTTCAAGTACTATGAACAATTCTAGAAAAATAAATAATATGGCTTCGCCGTCGATGGGTATCAAAACGATGAGTTTGAAGTTCTTCCTCCAAAGACCAACCGCTTAGACTGGGCTCCTCATCCTATGGTTCTTTAGGGTTAATCTTTACTTTGGTAAAATGTCTTCTTTTTTCTAAATCTCTTTAAAAAAATTACAAAATCTAGAATCATGTACAAATTATAAAATTGTCTTATTCTTTCCCACAATGATCGTTATTTTAAAAAAAATGTGTCGCGGTAGTTTTTGTTGGATTAGGATGGAAATATTCTCAATCCTTATGATGCGCCAAAGGGACAAATGCACGAGATGTTCCATTGCATATAGCGTAAGAAGACATTAAAGTAATTAAACCCTGTTTTCAAAAATAATTTTATAGACATAGAATCTTTGATATCTCAACTAGAAAGTAAGTAACATATCTTGACATTTATCTTTAAAAAATGAATGTCAATCAATCAAGAATTTTAGAACATGGATAGAAGATTAGAATATCTATATTATTTTAATAGTTAGAGCTTGTCAAATCCATACACTCATAAAAATATATAATTGTAAGGGATATAATTTGCGATACGTTTGTGTTCTAGATGGCATCTTGATTTTCCTAGCGAACGTTTTCATATCTTAAGAATTTTCTAGTTAATTAGTAATATATATTCACTAAATATCAATACTAAAAGTAGTAATAAAACGTTATAAATTGCATTTGAGCGAGTACATCGGGTGTAAAATTTGAGTTATTGTTTAGTTGAATGTCAGAAGTATAATTTTAAAAGGAATTAAAAGTTCCGTATACATGTCAACTTGTCAATCGAATAAGATCAATCAGAAAAGAACATGTATCGCATGATGATCTTCTTGCTGTTAGCGGCGCCCAACGCCGCTAGCACCAAAACGATTTCGTCTTCTTCTCTTCAATCCAACTCTAAATCCAAAATAATGTATTTTCAGGTCTTCTTTCTCCTAGCGATAGAAATTCTTCAAAACACTCATAAACATATGCTAAAACCTCACCTAAATACACAACATAATTGTTCATATTAAAATCCTCCACACTTGAATCTCACTCGGCCCTGAGTGAATCAGAAAACTATCACTCATATAAACTATAATCCCCGGATCATCAAAGTGCAAGAAAGCTTTACAAAGAGATGTAAAAGCATTCACATGCAAGCACAACATCCAACCTACTCAACATCAATATATATCAAGCAAACTCTATCACTCCACCCTACTCATCACATAATAGAGCAAACCATCATCAACACCATACCAACCATAGCAAACAACACGCTAATCTCAACTTAAAACTACTATCAAACAGACAAATCAACCCATCTAATTATCAAGCATCAAACCACTAGCAACTAACTATCAACAAGTCCATCAAAAATATCATCAAAGAGAGTGAAAGTATATAAATCTAAACCTTATTCCTCCAAATGAAAACCTACCCAAAACACTCATATACTCCACTTTTTATGTCTCTTGCACCGGTAAAAGATAGTCTTAAAACATTCTTTTTCTTCACTCATTTTGCTTAGGCGCCTTTTCAGGTTTTTACTTAACACTCTCTTTTCATTTTTCAAGATTGGACTCACCACCTCACATCACTCTGAATCTATTTTTGCCAAGGCTTAGTGCCTGTCGGATTGTCTGCTTATTACCTAGACCGCCCTTTCAGGTTTTCAGTAAATCCCATGCTTTAATTTGTCTTTTTTCAATTTTTATGGCTCTTTTTCTTATCATTTTTATAGCATAACAATAGTAATATATAGTCAACTCCCCCACACTTAGAACACGTACACATTGTCTTCAACGTAGTAAAGACAAAATAAAACAGAGGGGAAGTAGAGAAAAATACCACTACCGATCAGAATGCGGTGGTGGTGGTGGATAGTCAGGGTAAGATGGATATTAGGGTCACACGCCCTGGAAGAACTGGGCATGTTGTTGAAAGTATAGAGTGTGTTGCAGATGGTACTTGTGAATACGATCCATAGAAATGGACATCTCATTCTGACGCACTGAAAATCTGCTCATTTGTCTCATCATATCATCCTGCCAACTCAAACCAATGTTCTCTCCATATGAACCAGGAATACCTAAATTAGGGGCATCCTTATGCATGTCAGTGTCGTCTTGTGGAACAGCCTCTGTAACAGGCTCTAGAGCAAGTGGTGGAACAGACTATGGAGCAATAGAAGATGAACCAGAAGCCCCAAATGTAATTGAAAACCGTCTAATAGAAAAGTGGTGATACTCTATTCCATATGGCATAGCAATAGAGAGAGGCAAACAAATCCGTCTAACACTCTTAGGAGGACCAAACATATAGTAAACACGCCCTCCATCCTTAAAAAGAAATCCATCATTCTTCAATTGCTTCATATCACAAGTTTAGTCAATTGGCCAGTTATGACTGTTGGGAACGAGAGGTTTCCAACAGTTCGAAACCGATGGAACTGTTGGTTCTCCGATTCCAGGGCTCGTGGAACAGGAAATGGGACTGGCCGACCCTCGGTTCCACCGGTTTCGATTTCGGCTCTAAAACTGTCGATTTCTTCCGATTCGGTTCCACAGTTTTACTAGAACTTAACCCACGTCTATTTTTATTTAACTTTATATTTGCACGACTATAATTTATCGACACATAAACTTTAATGCAACAATTGTGTTAAAAAAATAAGAAAATAAAAGATGAAAGTGGAATGTTGGCATAATAACTTGGGAATTGCTCACATCAATATAGAAATAGTTTTTGCTTTAAAAAAAAACAAGTGAGGGAAGTGCTATTGACAATAATAGAAGCACTATGAAATGTGCTTTGATCCCTCATCCACCGTGAAACTCACGATTTCATTAAAAATCACTTCTTCTTACCCTGCAATTAGACCTGTTAAATGAGTCGAGCGGGTCGGGTTCGGGTCAATCGGGTTCGGGTAAAAACGGGTCACGGGTCGTCGGGTCATAAAATTTCCGGGTTCATATGGACCGGGTTGTTACGGGTTTGGTACGGATTCGGGTTGATCCAACGGGTCATGATCGTCAATTTTTTTAACCTTTATCTTTATATTTATTAAAATAATTAATATTATATAATATAAAATATTATTTAATAATAATAAAATAATAATTTTATACAAAATTTATAATAAAATATTGAATTTTTAATTGTAAATAATATTTTAGTGGGTTGGTCGGGTCAACCCAACGGGTTGGTGACCCAACCCAGTTTTTTCCGGGTCGATCGGGTTCGGGTTAGTCTTGACCCATTGATTTTCGGGTCGGATTTAAACCCTAAAAATTTCGGACGGATCGGATCGGTTTTTCAAATCGGGTCAAGTTTTGACAGGTCTACCTGCGATTGGACAAATTGCAGAGTAAAGTCGTTGCCATTAGACTTTCTCCTGCATAACAAAGCTTAGTTTATAAACTGACTTTACATATATGCAACTATGCAAGTGCCTTTTTAAAATAAATCGTGTGCGATTTTTTGCCCAATTGTTTATAGACACGACTTATTCGATCTCAAACTAATCTGATGTAAAGTATCTATTGTATTTTTTGTTTTTGTTTTGGATTAAAAAATTATTTTTCTATTCAGAAATATATGTCATTCAAGCTATGACACACTCACATACATACGTATTAAGAAACTATGTAATTTGACTTAAAAAACCTTTATTAATTAGTTGTTTTGATAATCACTTAATTAAAATAGTATTCCATAGTAGACTAGTAGCTAATGTTGTTGCGGAAATGGGGAAAATTTGTAAAATAGGTAAAATGACAATTATTTTTTACCATAGTATAAGGCTAAAATAATAATTATTTATAAATGGTGTAAATATTTATTTTCCTCAATTTTTAGAGATGCATATTTGAGGTATCTCATTTTTTTATTGGAATTTTCCATGGAAAGAAATTTTAGAATTGTAGAAATTGATTGATGCACATACCATGTATATCTTTCTCCACTTGTACTAACTATTAATGCCATGGGCCCATTGTTGGCTACACCATGGCAAGCATACCAAAAACAAATCACATCTTTTAAACTCTTTTTTTTCTTCTTCTAGTGATAAGTGAATTTGAAATCTAATTTCCATTCCAAAATCCATTATTTTGTGTTAAGTTGATGTCATCAAATCAAATCACATCATAGTTTAGGGATAAACACTCTTTATAACCAATAATATAAAATTATATGATTCATAAATAAGTCAATCGAAGTTATTCCCCTTGCAAACTTAACAACTCGATTCCATTGGCAGGCTTATATCCATTAGCCACCTTATGTTGTGACATCAATCATTTCATTAGTTGATGAAAAGGTCAAGAATTTGATTCTAGACAGTAGACACTGTGGCAATTGTTCATGGGCCCAATAGTAATAGAAAGTCCTATTGGGCTGATATTAATCAAATCTTCGGCCCATTAAACAAAATTCATGCTTATCTGTGGGACCCACTACAATAATCATTTTTTTATTTGGGCGCAATACATTTGACATTTGTCATTTGCGGAGCCAGACCCGGCTCTGGGTCAATATGCCGTACAATCGGCATCAAGTTTTTATTTTTACCAACAAACATGGAGCGTAGTAGGAGGGACTACGTTTTCTTTTGTTAAAGTCGAGTGCTTGATTTTCAGTGGAGGAAAAGTGAACTTGTTGAAAGAGCATATGCTAACCAAAAATAAAGGGGCCCTCGCAAGACTCGAACTCTAGACTGAGATGGCAATGACAAAAAAAATCAAATTTTTGTTTCTCGGTGTTTCAATAGTAATTGGCTTAGCCTTCTCATCATATTATTTGTTATAGTATTTCTTTTTTACTTGTTTGATTATGTCTCGTTCTCTTTGCTGATTTGTCCAATCGTCGATTTAATTCGGCTTTTCAATCTACCAACTTTGTTTGATATATCAAAAATTTTCCTTATAAAAAAATTAGCTGCTCGAATTATATATTTATTAAATACACTTGGACAAACAAATACAATTCACTAAGAAAAATTTCAGAATTGTGATTCAAGGGACAAAGTTCATAAATCAGGTAAATCAGCTTTCATTGACTGATTCAACTTAATGAAAAAAAAATACATTGATAAGATTTATTTTTTCACCTAACTAAAAAACCAAAGACATGAATCAAATGAAAACCTCCAATTATTTCGTTATACATCCTTCCATCAAACCACCTCATATCTAAACATTAGTTATGAAGTTATGAACTTTGGAAATGTTTCATATAAAGGTACCATATTTGGAAATTTTCATTTATCTACCCTATCACTTTTAACTTTCTTCATTGACTTTGATTGACATTTCTCCTCTTGTTTTCAACTTATTTTACCCCACCAATGTCACCAACCACCATTAACGTATATTGTACTGCATGTCTTATAGCTCAGTGCTTCATATCTTATACTCCGTAGAAAGTATTAAAGTTAAAGTACATAAGTGAACTTCCACATATAACTTATGGGATTTTATATATATTTTTCTCAAATTTCAGCACTGTTATTTAATTATTTTATTGAAGAAACAGAAATCGCGTGACAGAATTGATTGAGCTGGCAATTTCGGATACAACTACAAAACTTATAAGAAAAAAACTCTTATTATCTAAATGAATGTTCTAGATTGATTTAGATATATAGTGATTCGTGAACCTGCTGTCTAATATATCTATCGAAGCTAATCAAGCTGTAACTCATTTAGAATCTGACTCGATTCCACCCTACAAACCTTATAAGTCTCGTCATATATAGGAGTATATATTACACATTTACACACATATCTCTTCCAAACCAAAATTATATAGTAAAACAGTAATTAAACTTTTACCAACGGGTAAAAAAGTAGAAATGTCTTAGGCCCCAAGCTAGTAAAAAATAGAAGAAGCTAGATAGTGGAGAATGACTCCTCTCTTGGGCCCCAAGCTAAATCTATTTTTCTAAAAACCCCCATTAAACCTTTATTCCATTGTTAACCTTTACCATGGGCCGCAATTATGCATTAATTTCCGATTAACTCCCCCAAAAAATATTTATTATTATAAAGACCTGATTTATTTTACAAAATGACCTAAAATGTTTTGCCTATAAATACCACAACTCTCTCACCCCGCAAAGGCGCAAAACCAAAAAACTCTCATTTTCCAAAACAAAGCCCCAAAACCAATCCAGACCGTCCGATCAACACAGATCGATCCAAATCAATGACCAGATCGCCGATCTTCTTCCAATCCTCCGCGCCGGCGCCGTCCGCCGGCGCCGCCACCACGATCTGGCGGTGGAACTCCGCGACGCCGTATCTGCTCGGTAGCATCGTCCTAGTAATGACGCTCATCGCCGTCGCAATGCTCATGCTCGTCTGCTCCATCCGCCGCGAGCACCGCCGCTCCGCCGCCGCGATGTCCGCCGAGAAGTCCGTCAAGGGAGCGGATGTTACAGGCTTGTCCGTTCCGGTGCCGGAATTCGTCGTTATCATGGCTGGAGACGAAAAGCCGACTTACCTGGCGATGCCGTCGGTGTTGCCTGAGACGAAATTGACCGCCGGAGAAGACGAATCGGCGTCCGAATTGACCGGACCGTGATCGGATTTCGACGAATTGCTTGATTTTGTACTCCTCTTGAGAGGACCAATTTTTCCGAGAGAGCGTGTAAAAACGAAGGTAGAAGAAGGTGAGAAACAGAGAGAGTTCGATGTGTAACAGCGGGAATTCGCAATTTTGCAATAAAAATTTTGTTTAGTTTTTTAATTATAAAAAATTATGCTAAGCATAATTTTGTTTAATCATTTCCATGCACCAAAAGCATATAAACCACAAAAATTATTTTAATTAGAGTAATAGTATGGAGAATTTGGGGATTCATATCGAATAAATTAAGCTAACAAATGTAAAGAAGAAGTAAGTGCTTTGTGTCAATCTCAATAGCTATTGTTTGCTTTGTAAGAAATATAGGGAATTTGGTGGTGATGGTGGTGGTGGCGGCCGCACTAGTGATTAAATAAAATTTATAATTCAATTTATGAATGGAATTATGTTATTGGGAGGGGCAAATCCAATCAAAAGTAATTTGCACTGCATTAGTAGCTTACCATAATACCATCATAAGTTTTGATTATTTTTTTTTGCAAGCCAAAATTGTAAATTGTCATCCCTATTTTATACAAACTTTCACAAAAATGACCCCTTTCTAATCTTTTTCCTATAAAATGCCCTTCATTAACAACACACAAACCATTGTTGGAAACAAAAAAAACCACTGCCAAAAAATGATCGCCAATGAGTTTTGTGGGGGTAGGGTTTACACAAGATCCAATGATTCAGTTTTGCTAACACCGACTTGGAGGTGCAAATTACTACTTTAGAAAGTGTTCTTGCTCTTTTCATTTCATATCTAGGTTTTTAAAAACTGAACTGGCTGCTAAAAACTGCTATAATTGTGATTTGAGGTATTTATAGATGGAACTATATAAGAGTAGAAAGATGATGAATAATGGATTTTTTTTTTAAAAAAGAGGTGATTTTCTGAAAAATGGTATGAATTTAGGGACAATTTTCTTAATTATTTCTAGTGATAAACATTTGGTGAATTTTTAAAATGTATTATTAATATTGGGGGCAATATGTACCACTTTAAACGTTTGAGTGCTATTTTTTATATTCTTTCAAAAGTTGAGACATTAATTTATTTTCCCCAGGCAGAAAGAATCAAATAGGACGCGGCGGCATGAAAACGCAAAAAGTGGCAACAGTAGGAGTTTGGTGGCAACCCGAAGGCGTTCGCGAGAATAAGACAAACAAAATAATTAGAAAAATAGAAAATTTAATTTCGCTTGTTTTTGTTTTGTCGTTTGGGATTATTATTTTTTCTTTCACAAATTCTTATTACACGTTTCTACGGGTCTATTGTTTTTGACTTTAATGTCCATTAAAGTCATTGCATTTTGAAACGAAACGTAAATAGTTTTCATTTTATTTTTTGGGGTTTTATTTTTTGGTCAAGAAAGGACTACAACTTTTCAAAACATTTATTCAAAAGAAAACTTAGTACTTCGTAATAAATAAATTGAGCAAACACTCTTCCCCTAACATCGTCTAAAAGAAGAGGGAGGGCACCCACAAGCAGGTCGGAAAACTCATTAAAACCAAGTGATAAAGAAAAAATAAGATTAGTAAGGGAGTCAGTGACAACATTCAACTCGAACATTTCAAGTTCGAGTGTGGAAGCCTTGACATTTTTTGAGGTTTTATTGAAGTCCTAATACTAATAAATTTGATGAATATAGTTCTTCCATCGACGTAAATGAATTTATTAAATTTAAAGTACAAGAAATTTAATCAACCCATAAAAAAGAAGGGACATGTAACATATTTGTATTTGGAGATACGTTTGTGATTTTCTTTTAAAATTCATGAACTTTAATTAAAGTTAAATTTTTAAAAAAACCCTTAATTTAAAAAACACACAAACTCACTTAACTAAAAATATCATTAAAAGTAATAAAATACGTACAATTGGAACAAATTCTAAACCAAAAACATTAGATAGATTATCTTTAAACAAATACTCTATGTAATCACTTCCCTTTTTTGTAAGAAAATGAACAAATATGTTATTTTTTTAGTACTAAAGTTAAGCCACCGGCCCACCATTTAAAGTTAAAACCATTATGTTTCCACTTCCCACACCCATCAATTAGTTTGAAAATTAGAACAAAACAATTTTAGTTTTTTACTAAAACGAAAAGAAAAAAAATGGAAAAAGAGGTTTAAACGTGGAAGTGAACAATTGGCCACGTTCGAAGAAAGACGCGACGCCTAGACCATGTAAAGAGGAATCCACATATTTGCTACTTGTAACTTATGATCACCATTCACCACATAAATTAATTACTTTAATGCATATTAATAAACTCTTTATTAAAACTACTACTTTTGCAAATTATTAAAAAATTAGTGAAGTGGAATATGATGTTATCCCGTTGATAAATTGTGGCTCTCGACAGGATTGAGTGGCTGGTATTAATTTGTCAATTCCTTGATCAATGAAAATTTAGAAGAACAATTAGTTTTGTAGAATATTAATTAATCTCTCATACAACAGAACAGATTATTTAGAAACTTATAGAGCATCTTTTTATAACGTAATCTTAGTTATACAAGAGCGTCTTTGAAAAACATAGCAATCATTTTAAATTAATGAAGTGGATTATATTTTATGATGAAACATATACGTACAAAACATACTAACCGGTTAAATATCAATCTTATCAAGTAGGGTTTTTAGAAAGTTCAATCTTTATTTGTCTAGAAGGGTTGATATATATGGTAAGATCAATAGTCAGTCCAACTTATTTGGTTTACAAGTCCTTAGAAGTACAAAATCTCATGAAATCTCATGTATAATTGTATATGCGTTTAAATGTAGAATTGGGCTTGTGGTTGATTTGAATCTCTTTAGAGAGGGCATTTATAGGGTTTCATGAATACTTTGCAATGAGTTTAGGATTATAAAATTTGAAAATGTTTTGAAAAAATGGAAGTTGTAAAGGTTGTGTTCGGTTTTGATAATAGTGCGTAAAGAGGTTGTCGTCAGTTTAGATTAACGTCGTTTTTTTTTCCGTAAAGAGGCTGAAATTGTTCTTAAAAATGGTAGTGGATATTTTTTTAGATACTTTAAGAGGACTCGTTTAGTATAATAGTTAGAATAAAATTCGAATATCCGGAGTTGAATCAGAAATCGAAATTGATTCATATTGGAACTTAATGTTTGGTAAAATTCTGTAATAAACTATTCCCATAAAAAAAAATTGAATCAATATAACAATAGACCCTGTTTAATTAAATAAATGTACATTTTTTATAAAATCAATCATATAACTTATTGGAAATCAAATAAAAATTGACGGTTAAATTAACAATTGCTTACAACCACATCAAATTATCACCACTATACCAAATCTCACCATAAGTTTAATTAAGAATAATTACTGACATAGTACAACAACTATATCTCTAAAACTAAGCATGACATTGACAACAAATAAAATCCCTAAAATTAATTACAATTACTACGAACAATTACACAAATTTATATTTTTTGGGCAGAACAATGGGATAACATAAAACCTCAAAAGCGATTCTCCAACAATGACTACTTGATTCCCTCCACAAGGATTTCACTAGTTTAAAGCAAAGAAATTATAAACTAAACACAATGCATATATACACTAATTTTAACAAATTTAATTAGCAGTTTCCTGATCTTTTTCTGATATTTTTCCGTCAAATGTGAGTTAATGCTAATTGAATGAGATGCAAAAAATTGTGCATAAAATTTTTTAAAGTTAACCTACTCTCGTCTGTCTATCTTTTTGTAGAGATCTTCTTATGCTTTTTCATATTCCTCTAGTTGCTGTGAATTAAGCACACCATCCGAGTTAACAACACTAATATGAAAACTCAAATAAAAATTAAATAAAAACCAATAATGATATTATATATCTCAGAAACAACAAAATAAAGAGAATCAAGATCATCTAACCACATCTCCTCTAGAGTCAACTTGTCTATTTCATGAAACTTTTTTTAGATTATTTATCTTATCATTCAACTCACCCAATTTTCCTTTTACTAAAATCATTTACACTGAGATAGAAAGAAAATAATCATGATTTGTTTGAGGTAAACCAAATTTCATCATTTCAGCTACAATTCGATCTTTATTATTTGGAGGAAGATCTCCACCAATAATGCGTTTGAGAAACTGAATTGTATTTCCTGTAACTTTCAGCTCATGTGTAATAGTATGAAGTAATGATGCCTGCGAAAATTTCAAACAGGGGTCAAAAAATTTCACACATAAGATTCACCTCTCTTAAATAGCAATGATAACTCACCTTTCTAACCTTATACAACTCAAATCTCCATTTATAAAGAATTCAAAACTGAAAATAGACAAAATAAAAGATAAAAGTTTAAACACTTATCCAATTAAGTGAAATTAAATGCAAATTTAAAATCTTACCATCTATAGCAGTTGGATATTTCATTACTGAAATTTTGCCGTCGTTCATCCCCTTAACCAAATGCATATTAGATGATTTGAGTTTGGTTTCAAGATTGAATATACTTGCATAGCTCTCCGTGTCCATCATATTAGGCTCATTTAAGTTGTGGACACTTACTTCACTGCTAAAATCTTCATAATACTGCAAAAGCAAATGAGAGTTATGAAACTCAATAAAAGATTCTAAAAATCAAATTCATGTTTACCTGTATTTAACCAAATTCATGTTTTAACTGTATTAAATCATTCGAGACCAAGCTAGCCAGATGATTCAAATAATCATGCGTCCACGTAAACACATATAACTCTGTAATAATTAGATGGAATCTTGCACTGTATACACCCCACTAGTTGTGTGGGTAGAAGAACCCGATTGATCAGTTTTAGGTTTTCCAAACCCTCTGAACCAAGGATGCATCTCCTCCAATTCTTGACCTCTCAACAATCTCCTTAGATTGTTAAGTAAAATATCACATATTATACGGGAGGGGTTATGGGTGGTGAATCACTAACGGGGAATATAATATGTGTTTTTCTCAGTAATTATTCAAAATACGGGTGGTTAAGTGAAATATCACATATTATACGGGTGGTTTTCAGCTATTCGGCCTTAATACTAATATGTGTGAATAATAAATGAGTTCAAGAGCTCCTTATAAAGAGGTGATTCTCGAACCCTAACAAACAACAAGGCTTAATGGATTAGGGTTTGCGTGCAAGTAAGACCCAATGTCCAAAAGCCCATAAATCATAAATAGAAAATACCAAAAGTAGCAACAATCAAAATGAAAAGAACATAAATAGAAATATGCTAAAAATAGAGAAATACTCCGGATATTTAAGACTAGTCGGGACTGATTGAGATTGACCATAGTAACCAACCTATTTTTAACAAATGAAAATGTTAATTAGTTCGATCAAAAGATACACATGTACTGTTAGGGGAAGAAACCTAGAATAGGCCCATCTATCAAACCCAACACATAAGTCTAACGAAGTTCTATCTTAAAACCAATTGACAATAGTAGGAACTAGGAATAGTTAATTTATTTATATGCTAGCTAGACTTAGGCTTCGTTCGGTGGTGTTTATATTAGCCTTATGCAGCCTTATTAGGTTTTAAGTTAAAAAAAATAAAGTTCTGAGATGGTGTTCGGCGTTGGGAGTTGAGAGAATTTACAGGAGCTTATATAAGTTGATGAGAGTTGAAATGTTGGCAAAAAATTCAACTCCCCCTACGACCTTATTCAGCCAGATGAATGTTAACTTGTGTTTTTTCCTCCTAATGTCCTCCAAATTCAATTTAAGAAAATCTCTAAAATGAGATTTTTACAAAATTATTAATTTATAAATATACCTTTTTTGGTAATTTTACATCACCTTTTTATAAAATCAGTCTCAATTAACTCTATCTACCGAACACCTACATATTTTTTTTATAAATATAAGTTAATAATTTCAACCCCTAAAATCAACTAGTAAAATCAGCATCAATCACCGAATCAGCATCAACATCAACATCAACTCATATCAGGCTTGAAGCGCCGAACGGAGCCATAAATCCCTTAAATTATTCACAAGCCCGAACCCAAAATACACTGAACCCATCAAATACACTGAACCCGTCAAAAATTACCTTTTACTTACATGATTGCGTATGTATGCAACATGCCAAAGGTGTGGAAGGCACCAAACCGAACCCATATCTAAATATAGGATTCACAATTGATCCAACATCTACCCTTAATTAGTTGAGCCCTTGAGCAAAATGACAATAATATCATAGCAACAACAATATTATGATTAAAAAAATGTAAAATAATGTTAACCATTGGTTTTGAATAAATTGTTTGGACAAATGGGAGGTAGAGCTTTACGTCTCATTAAAAATGTCCGGTTTAGGAATATATTTTTAATTAAAATATCCGGTTTGCTGACACACGTACATGCCCTTGTAATTACAAGATATCATTAACTTCCTCGTCTATATTCCATTCTTCTTTGATGATCGACTACGTGCACAAATGACGGTACGTACGTTCTAGGCTTCTAGCTATACAATTCCTTAAGATGAACTTTGATCAATATTCCATATGTAGCACGGTTCTATCAAAGTATCAAACCGATCGAATGGGCTCAACTCGGCCGTCTATTTTATGCCCTACTTTATGAACGTACTTAACAAATTAAAAGAAAGGAACTATACACTATACATAGCCAATGCACAATAATGATCATGCATATACCTCATTTTCTGTCCCAGGTTCAATTGTGAGCGTTGAGACTTGAGTGTGATTTAGCATCTTGCAAGTATCTAACTTTTATGCCTAAGCTAGCTTACTTTAATGTTTTGTAATTTGGTGAGGATGTGGAAATTGAAGGACTGATAAATTAGGGGTCGTGTATATATAAATCTAGTACATAAATATGGTTATATGGTACGTTTCTATCTGTTGAGAATAGTTTTTCAGATCTGAAAGTTGGGACCAAAATTACTTAGTACATAATCATACAAGCTACTTTACCAATTACCTTTTGATTTTGGGTAGGGTTGTAATCGAATCTAGCCGAACCGAGTTTTGAGTTGCTCAAACCGAACTTGATTAAAAATAGGTGAGCTCGAGCTCGAACCCGAGCTTGGTTCGAGCCGTTTGAGCTTGATTCATTAAATGCTCACCGAGCTCGAGCTTAGCTCGCGAACCTCTCATTTAATTTATTTCTTTGTGATACAAATCCGTGAACAACTCGTTTACATGATCAATTATACAACTTAAACATGTAGTTTGAGAGAGACCACCAAAACCATGTAATTTAACATAAACTATATATTATATAATATATATAGTAGAGCTTATTCATGAACATATAATCTAGTTTTTTATAAGCATATAATCGAGCTTGCTCATGAGCAAACGAGCCGAGTTATCTTGTACTCAAGCTCAGTTCGTTTATCTTTCTAGCCTTAAAATTGTGCTCAATCTCGGCTCGTTTATAAATCGAGTCAAACGCGAACAAGATTTAACCCATTCAAATATCGAATTTCTCACGAACGACTCTGTTCATTTACAACCCTAATTTTGGGTTGAAATCTCATTAAATTTGTATGCTATATGTTGGATTGTGACGTGTTAATAACAAGTCAGGGAACTAGAAATGTTCCCTGAGCAAAGGAAATAAACAATAAGAACACATAATTTATAGAGGAAATTTTTTTGTCCGACCAATAAGTCGTAGAAAGAAAAAACCTCTACCACTGAGACTCCTTTTTAGAGGATTTTCAATAAAAATACTTTTATTAAGTTTCAAAGGTTACAAGGCAAGTCAAATTCCCTAGTAACTAACGCACCAATCAAAGTTCAACCAACTAGACTTCTACAACCCTAAACGTAAACCTAAGAGAAAGTAAACTACTGACTTACTTGTGGATTAATTTTTCACCGGAAAAAGCTAAGCATCACACTCGTACACTTGAAAAGATCTCTCTCCAAGTTCGTCGTCAACAACCACACTTAAACCCTAGCTACGACCTAGCTATTTATAAGAGATGTCAAGTCTGATCTCATACGTAATTCTTGCCTAATTACGCAGATTACAATAGGTTAAGTAAAGGTAGCATTCATGATATAACGGTAGGTTAAGTAAAGGTATCTAGATAATGGGCGGGTAACAACTCACTAAGCCCAATCCAAGGTAAATGATGGGCCCAAGACCAAACCCGCTCTCATACGTACTATGAAGAAAGTTCGTGGGTCAAGTAGGTAGGTGAACTGGAGACGTATCGGGAATATACACATTGTGCAATATGAACTTAGCACATAACCCCACAAGATTACATCCTAAAACCAATTAGTAATAGGAAAAATATATAATTCATGCATGTACTCATATGATAGGCCATTTATATATACTCTTGTTAATTTCACATAGGTTTATTCCCAACATTATAAACCTTCGGGGGCATGATTGCATGAATAGTCCACCTGAAATTCTGTGATTAACAACACAAAGTGATCGATTTAATTTGATCATCATAGCTCTATAGCATTAATAATATAAGCAGTCAAAAGAAAGCTTCTAGCAAGGATCACTTTAATTAATGCTTTGTTTTCTTCTTTAAGAAACTCATAATGGGTAGTATAAAACTAGTAACGTAACTTTTTTTTTCAACCAAAAAAAAGTAACGTTAACTTTTTTATGGGTTTCAAATGCTTGCTCCAGGATCTCTCGAAGCACATTAGAGAATCTTCCTTCCAAAGGGGTATTATGGTAATTTGTTACAATTTTTTTTACTCATAATGTCATCATGTTTATAACTTAATTGGTTATAAGTACATGTACAAACTCAAGGTTATGAGCAAATTGATTGATCAGAATGAGGCCTAATTCCACCACATTCTTGAGTTGGAGGTCTCCAACTTGTTATCTTTTTGGCGGATTGGCTCTTGTTATGGGAGTTATTGCCATTGCATTGGTTTTCCTCACTTGCCCCAAAAGGAAAAATTCATCAAGCATTTCAGAAAATGTACAAGAAATGCCCGTTAATCCTTCGTCACACGAAGAGTCGAGACCGCGGAACGTTGTGGTTGTCATGGCGGGAGATCACAAGGCATCCTACATAGCAAAACCAACTTCTTCTTCTTCTTCTTCTTCTTCTTCTTCTTCTTCTTCTTCTTCTTCTTCTAATACTACTAGTAGCAATATCCAATGTGATCTACTAGTATAGTTTATAAGCAAATCACTTTTTGTAATCCTTATGTAAGTTTATGTACCAAGAGAGCTAACATGTGCTACAATGTTGCTTTCGGACATCTAGTCAACCAGTTAATTAAGCCTCCAAGGATAGTAACCAAAGGTCTGCATTCGCATGGGCAGTGCTCTTCACAAAAAAAAAAAAAATGTGTTATTGTGTTAATGTTAAAGTCAGGTGGCCGGACTAGTCATAGGGACTTGGGTCGTAACTCGTAAGCGCGCATATATTTTGCTAAAATCAATTGTCAATATATACTAGATTTATTTATATTCCAGGTATAATTCAGATATTCTTTATCTCCACAATTAACCATATAGTGCAAGTATACCCTTTTGAGCTTGTTCAAGTAACGTAACTTAAAAAAGTGTCTTTCACATTCTTTGTAGTTCCTTTTACAGTATTTTGTTTTACTAAACTTGTCTTTGAACTCTTTTTTTCCTTCTCCTTTTACCCTTATAGTAGTATGAGTTTTCATTAAAAGTTTTTAGGACTTGAGTATACTTTTTAGGGGCAAATTAGGGAAAAAAAATTATTCCTTAATATATATGCAAAATACATATTTTATGAAACGGAAAAAAATAAGTGCGTAGACCAAATTAAAGAGTTGGTGTTACAATTTTAATTGTTGCTAATGTTAACCCTACTATGTTATCCAATTAATTCCAAAGGGAATAAACTAAAAATCTGCAGGTGCTAGTTGCTACGTACGTACATTAATAATGCAACACTTGAAGAGGTTTAAATTGGAAGGTTCTATTCGATCGGCGTCGATTTTTCAATTCTCTTATCAACAACATAAACCAAGAACAGGCTAGTCTACCAACCTAAGAGAATTCACTGTCCACAAATATATTCTGCTGATGTTTATATATAACAATATACAAAATTGGTCTAATATATGTTCCAATATACAAAGTTGTTCTCCAAAAGCCTCCTTTATTTGTTTTCCTTTCCTAAGAAGAATATAGATAATATAGAGTGAACAACCCTAAAGTATTTGATGCTTCATCAGTTAAGCTTTTGCGGCCACATCACATCTTTTTGCCTTAAGGTACGTAGATTGTATGATTCATATTTCTTCATCAATCTATCTCATAGAACCCAAGTAATACAAAGAGTTTTATGGTATTGTCACTTCAGGAATATTCTTCTAATCTCGAAGCCTAGTATTCAACATATGGCCTTCTTAGAACACTAGCTAGTAAATACTCGAAATCGTAACGATTTTGATATATATTCGAATGATATCTAGATAATCTTACTCAATGGTGAAAGCATATTTTAGTTTAACCTGATTTCGTGGGTGCTCTTTAGGTTTGGTGTTTTTATGCTGTGGATCGCAGTACTGTTGTGAAGTGCTCTAATGTTTTTCGTGTCGTATGGTTGTCGATCAAGTGACTTTTTCATGCTCGTCTCGTTTTCATTTTCTATTGAGAATAAAACTTATCCCACATCTGAAATCTAATGAGAATTAATATAATATGTATATCATTGGATAGCTCTTATTGCGAAGTGGTTTTAGAATAAAACCACACTTGACTTATATGCGTTTGTAGTTGTAAGGACACGTATCCAGTCTACTACCTACCGCCCTCTCTGGTAGGTTGTACGGTTCTTTTTTTTCCCCATCAATTCTATTTTCGACTTCTTTTACTCTTCATTTATATTTTCTTCCGAGTGTTTTAGAAGAATCCTTAACTTAGATCCTCTATTCACAAGATACACTTGATAGTTATTGTAATCAATTTTTATGGCATTAATAAATTAGCTAACGTGGTTAATATTTATAAGGCAAGAGATATTAACAAGGTTATTAAAGGCTTTAAATAATAAATAAAGTTCAAAAGTAAGAAGGCCCGAGATTTAAAGCTAACCCTAGAGAAATCCTAGTTCAAAAGTAAGAAAGACGGACTTTAATTTTTTTAGACTGGTGTTAAGTAATTCTCTCTTCTCTTTTTAAATCTATACCCTAGTTTCTTAGTAGCAAAATTTATTGAAACCATTGTTATTATTGATCATACATACAACCATTAGCAATCATCATACGGAGTATAATTATAATAGAGTAATTGACATATTTTAAAGCATACACCATCTAAGGAATTTTTTAAAAATAGAATTTCCCATAAAAAAAAATGAGAGGCAGATGATGTAAGAAAGCAACAAGAGTTGTATGTAGCTTTAATTTTATTCTATTTGGGTTTTGTTCAATCCGTTTCATTAGTGGATGCGGAAACTAGTAGACGCTGAGAAGGAGAGCATCAAAAATGAATAGAAATGGATGACTTTTCAATAAGAAAAAGAGGAATTTTGGAACAGTTTGTGATGGTGGACATGTGCGATGGTAATTCAGTTTGATGCAACTTCTCATTTGTTTTATACATGTATATGTTGTAGCTGAGGAAATTTATGCGACGCATATTCTCACATTCACAAAAAGCATGTGTTTATTTTATAGTCTTACAATAATGTCTTGTGAAATATGATTGTCTAGCTAGTGCATAATTTTCTTTACTTTTGTGCAAATTTTGACTTCATTTGTAAGATCATGCCTTTTTAACTTTCGTCGTGACTAGTGTAGTTCACTTCTCTGTTTTTATTAAACCCGGGACCTCTCGACTGTTGGATATGGAGCCTGATTCGGAATTAGACGAAGGAAGATAAAATTGCAGACTGAAGATGGAGAACCACAATCGTGGCCCGAGAGACGCAACCGCGTCTTGGACAATGTTGTCCATTTCTTCGGGATAGAGTGTTTCAAGGTGAGATACAGGGTTGGATCAAGCATGACCAGACTACATCTTCTAGGATGAGCCCGCGTCTTTCGGTGTATCTGTGAGAGTTGATAGAAAAGGATATTTCTTGGCGTGCAAGAAAAGTAGTTCCTAGGAGTTTCTATCTTTTGTCCCTTGTTTTCTATATATACTCACATTGATGATTGTAATCGGTGATCGAGTTTTAGACTAAAGGAAAAGGAGGAGAGAGTTCTTCAGACCCAGAGGGAGGATAAGAGAGATTGAGAGATTAAGTTAGGTTGATCAGTGTAGATCAAAAGGTCGAGTTCTTGTAAACCTAGAGTCCTCAAATCTAGTGGAAAAAAGCTCTGATTTGGTAGCTAGTGCCCCTAAACTTAGTCGTTCTTGATGAAATGGGTCAACAATTCTCGTATATTCTTGTCTTGTTTTCTTTAATTCTTTCTTTCTTCTCATGTGTTTATAATCTCCCTTACTATAGGGCGATAAATTTTTTTTTTTAGTAGGAAGGAGAGGCAGTACTCTCCGGCCCCTCAAGGGGGCGTTTTATTAATAAATAAGAAAAGTGCTAAGTAGTCATCAAGCGGGGGATAGCCCGACCCCTAACATCATCAAGCAACAATAAATTAATCCTCTCAGGCGGGGCAATCAATACATGAATACCTAAAGAAAACGAGATAATTTTTTAACACTAACATCTCTATGCCTCCTACTACCAACGTACTATCCCTTACCATGTGGGGCTAGTGTAGTTCAATTTAAGATTATGCATTGTAGCACCAATTTCAGCTTTGTGCGTGGTTTAACCCAATGAAACATAGGCACTTTTGTACATAGATCTCATATTAAGATCTTGGGTATTGGGAATTTGAAATATCAATTTCATAATAGGGAAAGATCAAAAAAAGATCTAGCTTATTTGCTTGGATCAAAAGCCAGATATTTCCAACTGAAAAAAGAATGGCACACATTCTATGATAGTGCTGCTTTAAACTAATCTAAGTACTTTGTGTCTTTTTTATTCAATTAAAATTTTCATATTGTGAGCTCTTTGCAATCATGAATGGTTGGTTAATTTTAGTCAATTTCTTAATTTTTTTTCTTCTATATTGAAGCTCTAGAATTTCAAAAGACAAATTTCTCAAAGGGATATCCTATTATTCCTATATATGTTCTTTTTCAAAGTAACTTCATGCATGTGCAGCACCAACTTAGATTAAAAACATATACTTCATTACAATTAAACTTTGCTTTAATTGTCTATAATGAGGTTCAAGGACCAAATATAACTGAGATGCATTCTTGATAATTGTAGTTTCTTTAGTTAGATTATAATTAATAATTAGAGAGTGATTAAGATCAAACTAAATCTGATCAAAAAACTCTGTTTCAGTTCTGTTAAGGTACATACTTAGGCCCCGTTTGGTTTGTCGTGACATATGGAAACGGAAACGGAAACGAAAACGAAATGAATGTAGAACATTTTTAGTGTCATAATACAATTATATAAAAAAAATCATTCAACAGCTTGTCCATTGTAAAAGTAAGATATAAGGGAGTGATTCTACCATTTTGTTACTCACCAGTCACCCCCTTAATGGAAGAATGATTAAGGTGGAGCAAACTCCGTTTTACAATGGATAAGATGTTGTGCAAAATAGTTGATTTTTTTTATCAATGTATCATGACACTAAAATAGATTACATTCATTTCCATTCTGTTTATGTTTCCATAAATGACAATTAAACGGGACCTTAGTCAGAATCAACTGCTTAAATATACATGAACACTAGTTGATTATTTACCCATGCCCTGCACGGGATTTTTTAATAGTTGTTTGATATACTTATTGTAAATAAGTACTTATTTTAAGTGAATATTAATAACTATTTTCAAATAAATAAAATATAACTTAATGTTAATAACTTCGTATAATTTAACCTCCAAATGCAAAATAAAATAACCAATAAGAAAATATGTTTGAAATAACTAAAAGACTAAAATAAGAAAAATATTTTCGAAATAATGTTTGAGAAAGAAAATTTATATTGTAATATTGCAGTGATTTGCATTGGATCTGCAAACAACTTAATTTTTCTCTTCGTGCTTCAAAGTTTTTCGGAACTGGAAGTGAAAAGTTGATCTTCTGTAAGTTCGTCTCCATTATCATCATAGAGGATGAGCTTTCATTTGAACACTTAGAAAGAGTAAGTGGTTCATTCGAAGTTACATTGCAGTATAGTTTAGGCTCAAATGCGATTTGTGGCCTAGTTAAGGTGATGACAAATAGAATAGATGGATTCGACTTTAATTATAGTATATTGATATTAACTGATAAGAAAATATTTGCATAATTTGTATTATAAAAATTTTAACGGAATTTTTTTTATATAAAAAAATTCTACATGATGACATTATTGAAAAAAATTATATATGATAAATCTTGTTGAAATTTCTACGCATTTGAGAAAATAAAGATTAATAAAACCTCATGATATAATAATAAATCAATATATTATGCTATGATATTCTACATGAAACATGTTATTGAATCTTTTAAAATTTTGTCGTTATCATTTTTACTGCTTAAATAATTTATATTAGAAAATTATCTTATTAATTTTCACATTTGGGATATTTATTTAGTGAATGAGAAGAAAAAATAATCTTGAAACTATAGGGATGTACACATATATTTAAAATAGAAACAATCATTTTTACATAAAAATTCAAAAAATATTTTTATGTAATTATTTAATATAAATTGATCTTGAAATACAATTATTTAATCTATATTGATTTTACAAAGTTACGTGCATGTTAGATATTGTTTTATGAAATTATTTCATTTGATCTTAAAATACAATTATTTAATAATTATTTTAGAAAATTGATCTAAATAAATATTTAAAAATACAAATTGAACTACTCGTTAAGGAAATATATATAATTATTGAATAAGAAGAAAAAGTAACCATGAAATTTTAGGGATATATTTGCATAGAAGAGAATACAATAAATTTATTCCTTTTATATTATTATTTAATCTAAATTTATTTTAAAATATAATTATTTAATATTGATTGATCTTAAAAAGTTACATAGATGTAAGCTAATTAATAAAGATATATTAATGATTTTATATACATTGATCTTAAAGAATTAATACCTTTTATAAAAAAAATATTTTTATAGATACTCCGATTAGAAAAGGTAAGTATAATATAACAAATCACCAATAAGTAAAGTGACCTAATTAAATAGTATTTGAAAATTATAATGTGGTAGAATTAAGTAATATTTGAAGATTTAGATGAGTAAATTAGTAAATGTAAAAATTAATTTGCTTAGGTGGTATAGTTAAATGATTGACACGTAGGATTGAGTGATTCGACTTTAGTAATAGATATATAGATATATAGATTAACAATGGACTAGTACCAGCATTAAAAAATAAACAAGAGCAAATAAAATACTTACCAAATTATGTCAATAAGTGACGTCGAGCTTGTTTGGATTCCCATAATAATCAATACATTATTTTGATTTACTTACATCAAGTTTTGAAATTATGGGCCTTGTCAAGGCCCAACAACTACTTTCTTTCCTTTCATCTGCCAAGGCCCAACTCCTTTCTTCACAACAACAAAAAATGTATAGTAAGAACTTTACATAGGATTGATGAGATGCATGTTCAAAGTCAAGTCTACTCCGAGTCTAGAGTACATAAGAAGAGCTCATGCTGAATCCTGTGAATGATCTATTAACTTATGTCAATGATTAAGAACAATTGCATTATGACATTGATAATAACTACAAAAAATTATTAATGCTATTCAACCCAAAAAAAAAAAATTAGCCCTAACAGCTATTTGCTTTCAATAATGAAAAAAAATTATTCGAAAGGTATACAGTCATTGTTCTAAAAATCCAATCTAGGCGCTAGAAGGTTCGAACATGCATAGCCTTTGAGCGTGTCTAAACAACTGTTTAGGCGGACCCTCTCTGTCCAAGGTCCGCCTAGAATCATCGTAGTGGTAGCTAAATGCATACATATGAGCATGATTTATTGAAGTGCAGCTGATGATCTTTGGATCATACTTCAGGTGTGAAATATCATCCTCACTTGCAAGAAGGTAACAATTTCACAACAAAGAATTTTTTTTTCTGAATTAATTTGCATTTACTGATTGTTTGCAATGTTATTTGAAGGATCTAAGTCAAATATGTGATCATCTTAAAATATTATGCACAAGCATTTGGGTTCAACCTCTCCTTGATGAGAAACATTTGAACACTTGAACATATAAGTGATATTGTATCATTTGTATGATTGATTGATTGTACATGGCAGCTTCACTCATACTTATTCCTGTTGTAAACTCGATTTTGTATGGGTCGGATGACGTTGTGAATTTTATAAGATGCATGGACGTCTCTTTCTTGTCCAGCTCATCACCCGTGTCTGCTTATCCTAAATGATCGGCCAACAAAATTATGAGATGAATTGATGATGAGATTCTGCAAATAGGAATGATTGATTAATACTATTGTTTCCAACTTCAACTAATTGAATTTCTGACCCCCAAAATCAAACTAATTGGATCATGTTCAAGTTGCGTGATGATTTGGTACCTTCTTTGTTGGATTCATTGAAATTTAATTAAATGGTTGTAGGATCAAATAATGAATTTTAACAAAAAAAAAAATAAAAAAATATTAAAAGCTGTCTTGTGTTTACCGGATCATTTTGCTTTTCTCAATAGTATGCAAATAAAAAATAATCACTTGTTATATTAGTATACGGAGTTTGGTTCAAATGAAACAAATTCTTATCCTGAAACGAATGTACTTTTTCTAGTTCATAGTGCACTTTTTCTATTTCAGAGTGCACTTTATCGGATTTGCACTTTATGTAGTTTGCAATGCACTTTTCGTATTTTTTATAGTGCACTTTTTCAGATTGCACTTTTAGTATTTTACAATGCCCTTTTGTATGAAAAGTGCACTACAAACTAGAAAAAGTGCATTTGTTTCACGTTTTAGGATAAGCGCTTGTTTCATTTGAACTAAACTCTTAGTATACGAATATGAGTAAAGTCAAGAAATCCAAATCATTTGGTTCACGTTTTAACTTTCTACCTAAAAGTACAAAGTTTCATAAATAATTGTTATGAACCCTTTCACATTTTATTGGTGTAAGGAAATTTTGTTGGCAACTCAAATTGATGGAGAAAATGAAATCACTAAGACATGTTTAATTGATGAAGAATCACTTGTCTAGGCGCCGATTTGTTTTAACCCGTCGATCTATCAGACCTATATAGTATACCGATTTCTTGTATTATTAAAAAAAAGTATTGAGAAACTATATTCTTCAAAGTAATATTCCAGTTTACATCATGCATAATTTCCCTTTCAGCCAAACAAGGACTAATGTATTCCATTCGATTGGGCATGACGAAGATCACGCGGAGACACGCCGCAGAGGAAAAGACACTCCATACATAAGCCAAACATGCTCGATTCAAGTTTGATTTCTTAATATTCAACTCTTAAACCATTGTAAAACTATTTAATGAAAACTATTGATGGATGATTCGATATGAATTAGAAAGTGAGAAGGATTTTTGTGTGGTATTGGAGTGCACCTTGTTCCGATCATTAGACAGCTAAGCAGATGCTGACGTGGTCTTTACACGTGTAACGATTTCGACCACAAATGTTTTGTGGTATCTTGGTAATAATTAGTGAGAATCCCGATCACAAAAAACCAATGGTTTTCATTGGATTGTTTTATGTAAACTTTTTGCTTAGTGGAGGTAAACTTTGCTCATTCTATGTGACATGATAAAACAGACAAACGTGTTCATATTTCTCCATCAAAGCAAAGGATCGAATATTTAGGAAGCTCACATGATTCATGTTGCTATTTATTTTATTCGAACTAGACGGTAGGTAGATTAATTTTCAGTGGCTAATTTGAGAATGAAACTAGGAGATGCATATATGCATGACAACCCTTATTTTAGTTAATTATTAGAAGGTTGGATCCGTCTGCTAGATGGGGTTGAATATTTTTTCTATAGTTATTGATTTTATAAGTGGATATGAATTTGTAAATTAATACATATGCAATTCTGTTATGAGTGAGAGGCTTCGACTACTTCCTAGATGAGAAAGTCTTCCACCTTCGGTTAAAAAAACTATTGTTGAACAACAAGTTTTGATCACTCGTGACCTATTGAAAAAAAGTGGCATGTATAATAAACAAGTCAATTGCTAATTTTTGGGTATTCGTTAAATGAAACTAATGTTTTGATTCTAACTCTAGCTAGACCATCGTATTGTCTACAATCATCTTATGTTCGACAATTTCTTCCAAGTTAACATATTCAGCCAATTTTATATTTGTTTGGATGCAAAATTCTCTTTCAACTTGAATAATTGTTTGAAAAGTCTTTTTGATGTGATCAAGTCCACCTTAACCCACCTTCTCGGCCTGCCTCAAGTCGGCGTCTGACCAGTGGTCCAACCTCCAGCCTGCCTCGTTCGGCGATCTAACTAGTGGCGCTCAATCATAAGCCATGGACTACATCCCATGCACTAGTGGCGGAGCCAAGATTGTTTGAAAGGGGAGGTCGGACAATTCATTAAAAATAATGTAAATATTAATGTCATTAGAGACATATTTCATGTCAACCGAAGGTGCCCTCCGGATTAAAGTGACCATTTTTTTTTCCAAGCTTTATTCAACCTCCTCAAAATTCTCCTAAATATGGGTAAGTGTAAGTTAATTAATAATTATCATGAACAATACCTATCAACTAGAATAGATTATCTACCAGTTCCTAAGTCGAACCATCGACTTTGATACCACTTGTTATAAGGGAGACCGACCGACCTGACTGCCAAGCCTAGCAAACATGCTCATCGGGGGTTTCATCCCCAAACCAATTAGTAATAGGAGTAACTCATTATCTTATATATTCACTTCTTTTTTCTCCCAACTTCTCATGTGAGATTCACAATGGAACCCCTACATGGAATGTTGTAGGTTAGAAAAGACGATTAGCATAATTTTTGTTTTGATGAGGATAGAATTTACGTGAGCTCCTAACATAAAGAAGACCGCCCTAGAGCATCTTTATGGATAAGGTTCCTAAACCCACATCAACTACAAGCGAGATGGAGGAGATACGACGAAACAAACTAGTAATAAAATCTACCACAAATTTACAATCTCGGTAGACGCAAGAGATGCTCTAATTCTAAAAGAAGGCAAGGAAGTGCATGATATCGGATCTGATCAACTCAATTTTCCGTGGAGAGCGCCCATCACTAAGAATTTATGCGATGATGTCAAATTTTGGCATAAAAAATACTAGTTACATAATGTTAATGATTGTTTCCTTAAACCATAGCAAGATAAAGAACTAGACTATAGAATTAGGATATCTAAGGATCGGAGTCTTTAGTGCTTTGCTGTAAGAGCGGGTTGCTCTACATTCAGTCACACCACAGTGATCCCCGAACTGATTCTAGTTTCGGGACGAAATCTGGCCTCTTATCCCTATCATCCTCTTTTAGGCTCCTCTTGCTCTTCGCTGACAGAATCTTGTGATCAATCTTCATGTAGCCTGCCGTATGTCGCAGTCGTCATCAGTTTCCTAAACATCCATGGTTGTTCCAAGGTCCGCTCTCCCATGGACATTCGTCTGTCGTTGTCGATTTGACCTCCTCCTCTTTAGTTTGGTTTGGTAAATTAAGTTAAAGTTGAGAAATAGAAAAAATAAATAAAAGCAAAATAAAAGACAAAAGATAATGTGTTTGCTATTCAGTAATCGTACGCTTGGTTTCATTTGGGAGTTATGGCCCATGTGGCCTTGGGAGTTGGGACCTTGTCCATCTTCTTCTTCTTTCTTGCACGTCTTTTTCTTGACTTTTTTTTTTCGGCTTTGGGTTGGTTGGTTTTTTTTATTCTAGCTTGGTTTTGTGTCTTGTGAAATGGTGTTCTAACTAGGGCTTGGTTTGTATTTTTTTGCAAATTTTGGATCTGAGTTTGGTTGCAGTTTTGAGAATTATTAGGAGTGGTTATGGAGGTTTCGAGACTCATGAAGGTCCTTCATTTCGGTAGAGGTAGCGTAAACAGTCCACTTTCCTTTACTCTGGTTTTGTCTGTGTTGACTTTTTTGTCTACTAAGCTTGCACTTTAGTGTGCTTTACTCTCCTTGCCCCTAGTCTTTCTTGTTCCGTTTCTCATTTGTTGTATTGTACCTTACTTGTGGTTTCTTTGACATGTGATCACTTTAGTCGAGTTTTTTTTACTATTGTCTTTTGATAGCCTCTCGATTTACCAGATTTGTCTTATAAATCGAACTTTTTACTCATAAAAAATGTTATAAGACAATTGAAAATATGGACGAGAATCGTATACTTTTTTTTAATAGGGTAAGTATTAGGGTCGTCACAAGTACTACTTGAGCTCGCCTAGAGCATTCACGAGGGAATGAGAACTACTTACTAATAAATTATAGTGAGGATTGGGCAAACCGCCGTCCGTAAGGTTCGAAATGGTGACCTTGGAATACTATCTCAAAAATTAACCGTTGAACTAAATGCCCGAAGGAGGACGAGAATATATAATTAGCACTTCTCTTCTTTTTATTAATATTTTGATGTGATGATTAATACTAATTCATGAATGAAGTTAACCATTATATTTTTCTAGTCCTAATTTGAAAGGACGAAGAAGGCCCACCGGCCACGGCCTATATTAGACCAGCCTCCATTATTGATTTTGTCCGGATATTCATCATAACATGGCCCTTCAATTTGCAACCTTTTTTTCCGTCCTACATTTCTCATCACTATAAAATAAATAAATACATCTAATATTTTTTATTATTCTGGTGAATAAATGACAAAATTAATAATTTTTTTTAATCCACGTGAATTTGTACTTTTCTCATTTTCAATAAAATCGGCCACACGCAACGAAAAAAAAACATATACGTATAGTTTGCTTATTAAATCAAAAGAGTTTATTATTAATATAAAATTTGCGCAATTTGTGCATGTCAGATAGATTATTTTCTCACAAAATGTATTATTAAACTCGATTCTTGAGCAATTTTTATTATTAAATGCAAGAAAAAATATGTTTTATATCAAAAATTATTTTTATTTACCTTGAAATCTATAAAAGGTAATACTAAATTTTAGGATCAATAAAATATATTTTGATTGAAATACGTTTTACCAACAACGTAGAACAAGCTTTAAATGATACGGAAAATAAATTTATTTTTTTATTTAAATAAAAATTTATATCTAGTTTGTTTGTAAAATGTAGGATGATATAAACTCGGGTGTTTTTTAGAAATGTGTTTTAAATTAGCCTTATTTTTATTCAACTTATGTTATTAGTAACTAAATATCTCTCGTCACTTAAAATGTTATCTAAGTCCAAATTCTACTTAATATGTTATTTTAAAATATAATAAATAAATAACATTATTTCTTAAATTTGACAGTTGCTAACATTTGACACAACCGAATGAATTTAGTGGATGATTATTTTAACACTTCTACCATTTCATATTTTTAAAAATAATTTCGTGATTTTCTAAATTTTGTTAAGACTTTCATAGCACATGAATATATTTCCATTTATATTTTTTAATCAATTTCATTTAAAATGAAAAAAGAAACCTCTTAAATCTTAATCAACCCCCTTCTTTATAAAAATCAATCATTGCTCGGCTTCTCTTCCATCTCAGTGTTCTTGCGTTATCTCATCTGTAAACAAATTCGACTCCGGGCATAAATTTTTTCAGTGCTTGAGGTTTCTTGGAATTTCATTAGTTTCGTTAGGATCTTCCCAAAATTGGGGGCCTAGCCTTCTCCTTGCAGCTGCAATCTCTTCAAGTTTTCGATATCTCTGCAAATCTTCTGATCAATTTTGAAAATTCCGCGAGGCGCAATTCGATCTGATAGAGGCGCCATCCAATTTCTGCTTGATTTCAAAATTTGCGTGTTCAATTCAGGGAATTTCAATCGAAACTATCCCCTTGTACACTTTGTAAAATCTAGGGTTCTGTGAATATGACTATTGGAGATTTGGCGCCGAAGAGAGAGAAGAAGTCGCGACGGAGTAAGCAAGTCCCCGACGAGAACGCACCGTTGCTTCCCACCAAGCACAACTCAGGTGACGAGGCCGGATTCGATGAGTTCGATGGGGCTTCGTTCACCGGCGCCGTGTTCAACCTCTCTACCACGATCGTCGGTGCCGGAATCATGGCTCTGCCGGCGACGATGAAGGTGCTAGGTCTCGGCCTCGGGATTTCTATGATCGTGATCATGGCGTTCTTGACAGACCGCTCTATAGCTATGCTGATTAAGTTCAGCCGGGCTGGAAAAGCTGCTTCCTACAGTCAGGTTATGGGCGAGGCTTTTGGTAACACTGGAAGAGTCTTGTTGCAGGTTGCCGTTCTGGTGAACAATATTGGTGTTCTTATTGTGTATATGATCATCATAGGTATTCAAATCCATCACTCTCTCTATTCAAATTATGCCTTTTTGGGATTTTGTTGTTGCTCATTGTTGATTGCTAGTTCCACTTGTAAATTATGTTACGGATTGGCTAGAAATGTTATTTCTTGGAGCCTGTTGAATAAAATTTTGTTTTCAGGTATGCAATTGAGGGTTCAGATAGTGGTAGATTACTAAACTAGTACATAGGTTGTGAAGAAACTTGCTAAACTAGTAATACATAGATTGTGAAATCTTGCAGGGGAAATTATTGAGTTAAGGTCAATCTAAATAGGCTTTGATCCTCATAAAATTAAGTAAACTTTCTTTTATTGAAATAGTTAATCAAATTTAGGTGTACTTGTCTCTTTTTATTAAATGATACCGAGTTAATGTTTGATGATATTTTTTCATACACTACTTAGAATGGATTTGATGTTTGTTTATAGGTGATGTACTTTCTGGCACTACATCTGATGGGATTCATCACTCCGGAGTTCTGGAGAGTTGGTTTGGAGTACAATGGTGGAATGGTCGCTTATTGGTGCTTCTTTTCTCCACTCTATGTGTATTTGCTCCTTTGGCATGCTTCAAACGCATAGGTATACTTGCAATAATTAAATGATCATTAATGCTTCATGGTTGTGATGTCATATTGTCATGGATTAATGTTTCTGTTAGTGGCTTCATGCTCTTGGGGCTAGCTCCTTTGGGAATACTATAGCCATTATTATTTGTTTGAAGTCCTTTTTTTTGAGGTTACCATATTATGAACTTGTTTTGAGTATTGTGAGTGACTGTATAGTTGAGTGACCACAAACAATTTTAAGGTCTTGATTAAACTATTTTAGGTGCTCTACCTGAATGCAAGCTTGCATGATCAATCATCATGCGATGGCACATGATATTGGAAAGCTTAAGCTTACATAAGGGTGAAAGAGAGAAAGAGAGATAGGGTTCAGAGAGTCCGAGAAGGGTAGAAGAGAATTTGTTATTACTTATTAGCTTTCAAAGATAGTTTAACAGAAATAGTGAACTAACTTATAGGCATCTTCACCTATGTATGCAAAGCATCCTCATGTTCCTCTATTTACACAATCCTAACACGTCAGTTGCATTCTATTTTCCTAAAATTTATTGTGATTTGAATGTACTTGTATATGCATTAAAATAACTGGTGTACTTAGAGATGATGGGGTTTTGTGTTTGCAGACTCTCTGAAGTTCACATCTGCATTATCAGTTGGACTGGCAGTTGTATTTCTTGTCATTATGGTTGGAATTGCCATATTGAAGCTTATGAGTGGAGGTGTTGCCTTGCCCAGATTGCTTCCTGATCTTACTGATCTGACATCATTCTGGAAACTCTTTACGGTGGTTCCTGTTCTTGTCACAGCATATATCTGCCACTACAACGGTATGTAATTGCCAATTCCTTCCCTTTGAGATTTTAAGAAATTAGATATTTGCAGGAAGTAAAAAATTTGAGCTAGCATAACATTTGATTTGAAGTCTGGTTTTTGTAAAGACAAGCTCAAGTAATTTAAGGTATTCCATATGCTTTATCACTCGAGTATCAGCAGCTACATGGTTGATCGTCTTGCAAAATATATTGATAGATGATCATTTGATGTTTTTTTATCATTATTTTGACTTCATGTTTTTGCATGCTTTTACCTGCATGAAGCTTTGGAGAGAAATTTATTGGCTACACTATGAGAAACCAAGTATCCTTCTTAAATTTTCACCTTGCTTTTGGTTTTCAAGCACAATGGTTATGCATTATGTTTATGTGATGAATGACGTGCATAATGATAATGTTCACAGTTCACTCTATTGACAATGAACTCGAGGACTCTGCTCAGATACACTCTGTCGTACGGACATCACTTGCCCTGTGCTCTTCAGTCTATGTAATGACGAGTTTCTTCGGGTTCCTCCTATTTGGCGATGGAACTCTTGACGATGTCCTTGCAAACTTTGACACAGACATTGGAATTCCATATGGCTCCTTGCTGAATGATGCTATACGTGTCAGCTATGCAGCACACCTTATGCTTGTCTTCCCTGTAGTATTCTATCCACTGAGGTTGAACTTGGATGGCTTGCTATTCCCCTTATCTAGGCCTCTCATTTCGGACAATAAGAGATTTGCATTTGTGACTGCTGGCCTTATATCCATTATCTTCATTGGAGCCACTTTCATTCCCAGCATCTGGGATGCTTTCCAGTTCACTGGAGCCACCGCTGCAGTTTGCCTCGGTTTCATTTTCCCTGCTTCTATTACCTTGAGGTGAGTCTATCTCATTATTCATTAAAAAAAAGAAGAAATTTTTTCGAAAATCTTTAATTGTATTGAATGATTTCTGAATCATATCTGTAAACATGATGCTTGCAGGGACCGATATGGAATTGCAACAAAGCCCGAAAAATACCTGAGCATTCTAATGATAGTCCTTGCTGTGTTCTCCAATGTGATTGCTATATACAGTGACGCATATGCTCTTCTAAAGAGGACTCCAAGCCCTCGTGAATGAGCTTAAGCCTTCTTCACTATATACCAGCTGAATGGCGGTACTTGTATGGGGCTATTTGCTTCAAGTAGCATCTAAAATGAGCTCCATGCATGGAGCTCTGCCTTGCCAACTAGCTTGAATAAAAAAAAAACATATACTCCTATCAGATAGGTTTGATCTGTGATTTCGTCTGCTTGAGATCACACCCCTGTCAATTGTGTCTTTTGTTTGATCGGAGTTGAATTAGACGTACCTGTAAGATATTACCTGCTTGTCTGGAAGAACATTGATGTATAATATACATTCTCTTGGATGATGTACTATGGAACAAAATGAACAAGAGTTGATTTCTTTGCCTGTCTTTTTCATGCTAAGATGTAAGAAAAGTGAAATACTGTTATGTCTTGAAAGTGAGTGTTGCCTGTTTGGTTTATATGAATAAGATGAGTTGGGCATGATTATACGAATAATATATGTTATGAGCTCTCGGGCTCATGGTCGTTGATGTTGCATTGTTACCCGAGTTTGCTTGCAATACTTCGGTTTCATGTATCCGCAAAATTTGACAAAAGGGTAGCAGCAATACAAACGACTATAGGATTGTGTCAATTTTTAAAGTAACAATTGGTTGAAACACTAAAGCTCCAAGTGGAGAAGGTCTTATGTTCAATTCTTACCTCTACCTATTCACATAATCACATGGGTTGAGTCAGTAAACATAAGTTGGTTTATTTGGTTTGGGCACTTTCCAAACTAGTTCATGAATTCGGGTTTACCAGTAAAGTTGGTCCCTTTTCAAAATAGAAAATGGTTGAAATACTAAATATATCAATTTATAAAGTTATTGTTGGTTGATCTAGAGTGAATCGTTAATTTACGATAAATGCAAGTGACATTATATTCATTTAGGCCTGTTCATCGGTTCAATTCAAGTAAACTGAGCTAAAACCGAAAGTCGAACTGAGTAAAACCGAACCGAACTAAAATAATTTGGACCGGTTCTCGGTTTAAGATTTGGGATAGTTTTGTTCGGATCGGATCGGTTTGGTTCAAGTAAACAGATTTATTTTAATAAAAAAAAGTTCCCCTTTTCCCCAATACCTACCCTCCCATTTCACAATTGCGTGCGCAGCTCACTCGTCCTCCTTGGCTAGTTTGGCTCCATCAACGACGAGTGGTGAGTGGTGACTATCTCTCGCGAGTCTCGCCATCCATCGACTGCCTCTCGAATCTCATCTTCCTGGGCTGATCCTTCGACATCCAGTTCGCACTCCATAGTCGGCATTTCTCCCCATCGCGGCGTCGCCTGACTCGCCTCCTTCTTCGGAATCGTTCGTGGGTTCTTCTGAGTTCTGAATCTCATCGGTATGTCTTCCTACCAAATTACTTTGGATCCCTGAAATCAGTAGGCTGATTTTGAGTAGTTTGGGGTGGTGGATATCAGTTTAGGGTTCTGGTGTTTAAACAAGAAATTCACGGCATTCGATTCTTAGTTTGAGTTCGAATTTGCGGACTTTGAGCTCGATTGAGCTCAAAGTATATGCCTCTCGAATCGTTCGTGCTGTTTAGCACCCGATCTCTGCGGAGTGTAGATCAAATTTTGTCTGGGGTAAATTTCTATGTTACTTTGATTTATAGCTCGATCTCTTCTCTTTAAATGTAGGATAATCTACATGATTTTTACCTTGTTTGATATTGGTTTTGATGTTTCTAGGAGTTAAAGATGAATTGCAGTGAGGATTAGGGATTTGTTCCATCTAAATTTTGAGTCTTGACCGTTTTATTGTCTTCAAAAACCATCTATAGTTTCAATTTTTTTATCAAAATCACGCCTCTTTATTCATTTTACATATTCTTGTACCATGTATCTGCATAAGCACATAATTGAATACTTTAGTTGGCTTTTGTGCTCGATCAGTAGATTTGTCGTTGGTTTTTTTTGTCTGTCCCTCTATATAAAAACGATCATTTTTTGCTATTGTATGGTCTTAATTGTACTGATGTACTCTGTAGAAGTGAGCACACAAGTATGGCTGAGAAGGATAATCAAGAACAAGATGAACTTGCTGATGCATTGAATGATCTTTTCAGCAGCGTCTCTACCATGGTCAAGTCTGAACTACAGGTGCACATATCTGATCTTGCTTGACTATGAGTCCCTCTGAGATATAAGCTTGACATTTAGTCAATCCCGAAAAGAAATTCTATCAGCTTCACCCATCATTTATAGAAATAACACTAACTGGATGACGAACACATAATGACACGGGTTAGTGAAATACAAATAATAACACCATTATTGGGTTTATGCGTGTTTGATCTTATGACATTTGCTGGTAAGTAGATGTAAATCTGCATAACCCAGAGTTGGTGTTATGATTTGCATTATAATAAGTTCATGTCCTTGACTCACTATCACTTTGTCGTTCTCAAAGTTAGTGTTATCTTCTGCGATTCCCCTTATTTTGGTTGTCGTCTTAATAAAAGCCAAAGGGAAGTATTGAAGTCCTTGCTTTCAAATACATACTTATCTGCCTTTATTTCATGAGTTTTCTTGTTTCATGTTCTTGTATTAAATCGGGAAAATACTTTACAGGGCACTAATAATATGCTTGAACTCTTGGAGAAGATGAACCTCAAGGTGGCGGAAGAGTACAATGGCTTTGGTGACGTTGCCTCTGGTTTAAGGGTATATGTGGAACAATTGAAAGCTAAGAGTGGCAACTTTGATGAGTATGTTCAGCAAATAGATTCAATAGAGAAGCAAGTAACAGAGTTTGAAGCTGTGATATCTTTGCTTGACAGATATGTCTCAATGTTGGAAATGAAAGTGCAGTCTGCACTCCAATCATCCTCATCTTAGGAATGTTTTGATTTCCCCATTCTTTGTTACATAAAGCCTTGCAGACTGTTTGTGGTTTCCTACAGAGTGCTTGAATATGTAAATCATTTGTTTTGTTCACTTCCCTTTGTGATTGGAGTCTGTATAGTATGATTTGGGTATCAGAAGATGTGTTGTTCCAATTTGTTGGATTGTGTAGTTTTGGCGATTTTTATTACTAAATTATTTTCCCATCTCTTGCGTAGGAGATCTTGTAGGATAAATTGCATGTATTGTCCTCTCATTGGTTTATAATATTGTATAAAATAAAGTCTTAGACCATTGATAGAAAGTTGATCTAGTGGTAAAGTGATTTTAGATTCCTTAAAAAAAGTCTGACCCATATTGAAAATAATACAAATCAAATTGTTCAGATACACTAGAAAATGATGGAAAACAAATTGTTTGGATAAATTGAGCGTGTGGTCCTCAACCGCTAGGGCTCTTCTTACAATACTTCCAAACTATTATTACCATTTTAAATATCTTATAAGAATTTAAAAGTTAGCACCAGCACCATATGAAACAACTCATAAAGGTTGAGGATATAGTTAAACAACTATATCTCATTCAAGGTTAAAGAATGTGGTGATACAGAATGTGGTGGTATGAGAGGTAAACAATTTTCTTTTTATAATAAAAGCGGAATAGTACGAGTATAGTCATGAATTGTTTCAAGATTGACATGGATGAACATTTAGGGAATTCTTTAGGCGGATGAACATTTCTTAAAATTTCTGTGATGTTATTTTTTTAAATTCAAATTTTCTACTCGCTAAATATACTCCCTTCTATATTCTCTTAGGACGTGATTGGCCGATCAATTTTCAAATTAAATAAAAAAAGAAACTTAAGTAAATCAAGATTGATTGATCTTTCCTTAAGACCAAAATCATTTTATTTAAATCACGATTTTTACATTGCCAATGCTGAAATGCAACTATAATTTTATTGATCATTCTTGGCTCATTGGCCCTTGCCAAATGCCAACGGTGAAATACTGATATTCTCTGAAATTCGGATAGGTTGGGGTAGATTGTGCAACAGGGTAAAAGGTGAGCATATTTTGAGTAATTTTTCCAAAATAAAATGGTAGAAAACTGAAAAATAAAGTAACTCGGGGTAAAATGTCTTTGAGATAGACCAAACCGACTCCGAAACCGGCCATTATTCGGAGCTCCAAATCTCAGAGCTCTCCCTCCTCTCTCATGGCAACCTCCATGGCTCCTCCTTCCTCCGGTTCCGCCACCACTTCCACCGCCACTCCCGAATCCCAATCTCCTCCGCAACAAGAATCCTCGACCACCTCCCCACCTTCAGAAGTCCCTCCCGCTATGAAGCCTCCGATGGGTCCTCCGCCTCCCAAAAACCCTAATGAGTCTTCGGTCCCGAGCGCCGCCGACGCTGATAGTGATCCGCTGCCTGAATCCGAAAAATCCGTTAGTGAACCGATTACAGACGGCGCTGAGGGCGACGAGGAGGGCGGAGGAACGGTGCCTAGGGTTGATCGCAACCAGAATAGCAGGCCGCAAGTTCCGTACAAAATCCCGCCGTGGAGTGCAGCTCCTTGCCATTCTTACTCCTTAGAGATTCTCAAGGACGGATTAATCATTGATCAGCTCGATGTGTGAGTTTAATTTTACAACATTAGAGTTTCTGTGATTGAGCCGATGAATATTGGTGTATAACTGTTTCTTTTTCTTTTGTTATTTTGCTGCTATTCAGTACCAAAAAGGGCGCATACATGTTCGGACGAGCTGATCTTTGTGATTTTGTTCTTGAGAACCCTACAGTATCCCGGTTTCATGCAGGTAGGATCTCTTCCTTTGTTTTTACCTGAGGAATTTCTTGTATATTTTGAATCATATTATAGGATGGGCTGCACTTGTATTTTTTATTAAAGGGAAAGAATTGTGAGGATTTAGATTCAGCAGGTGTTCTTGTGGTGAGATGTAGATGAAAGCTGTACAATTGAAGCAGTAGTTGCCAACTCCTTTCCTTTTTTATGAAATTGCTTCAGAATTAAAAGAATGGCCACGCTCTAGTTCACTGAGAATTGTAGGAAAGGGAAGGACTTTGTTTCTAGGCGGGAGCGAAGAGTTCTGAAAGTTGCTTTTGTTGTGGTTTTAGCATGCATATGAAGAAGAAATCTTTAATGACTTTTGCTAATGTGTGCTTCTTACATAATAAACAAGTGTTCCTTCACTGACAATATAAAATGCATCATGATTATCTATGTGATGGGCATAATGCTTTAAGCTTAATTAGCAATGTGGATGCAGAAAGGAGGGATGAGATTTTCCCCCTAAAATCTACTGTTCCATATTAGTTTGATGAATTTTGTATAAAATAAACTTGTTCTTGTTTCTTTTGTACTAGTTCTCCAGTTCAAGGAGAGTGGTGAGGCCTATCTTTATGATCTTGGGAGTAGCCATGGTAGTTTTGTCAACAAAAACCAGGTTCGCTCTCTAAACGTTTTGCTGGTTCTCCCTCTATAGAGTACCTTGCACTTCCAGCGTCTGAGTCGCTATCTTCTTTTGTGTGAATATATTCTTCTTACTGGTTTTTGACTCCCTGTTAACTTCATAATGAGAATTGAGAAGTGAAATTGCATATGTGCATGATGTTATTTATTGTCTAGCAGGACGCGATACAACAATGGGGAATCGAACTTGTAAACTTAAATGGGAATTCCATTGTTAGCAGGCATGATTGTGATAACTGATGTGTATGTTTAATATCTTGAAAATTGTCAATTCATTTGTCCAGGTGAAGCCAAAAGTTTATGTGGAGCTGCATGTTGGAGATGTCATTCGCTTTGGCCTGTGAGTTCTTGTTCTTTGTTTATATTCTGCTCTATCATTATTATCCTTTGTTCTGTTATGCATTAACATCTGCGACACTTCTTCCTTAGCTGCAGTCTATAGGCTGTTGTTTTAATGCTTCAGCTTTGAGTTCATATGGAAATTAAACTTTTTGTGGTATACTAAATAGAATCTTTCATTTGTCTAATTCCTTTATTTCTCCCTTTGTAGTTCAACCCGGCTGTATATACTCCAAGGTCCAACTGACTTGATGCCTCCTGTAAGCACTATATTTGTTTTTATCTTTTTCATTCAGCTTCTTCCTTTTGTTTCATCTGCATTTTGCTATATAGAGCGTATGCTATTTGCTCTGTCAAACCTGGCGTAAGTTGGAAATAAGCACATCTAGATTCAATTATATCCATGCTTAAATCTTTGTGGATTTCTATATGCTTATATTTAACTGACATAAAGGTCTTACCGACACCTGTGGTCTTTGGCTCATCACCTGTATATTTAATTTGCTATTATTGGCCATTTCTTTTCATTATATTTGTATGTGTTTATGAATGTTTTTGATGTATTTCTCTTATAGGAAGCTGATATAAAGAGTATTAAACATGCAAAGTACCATCTAGAGAGGCAAGATCGTGAAGCTTCTCTTCGTAGAGCGAAGGCTGAAGCAGCTTTTGCTGATGGAATTTCATGGGGAATGGGAGAGGATGCTATTGAGGAAGACGAGGTTTGTAGAAGTATACATTTTCTGTGGGAAAATTTTAGTATGCAATATCGCCCAGTGATTGTGTTTTATCCTAAAAATGCGAAACTGCTATTACTAAAATCAATTTCAAGTTTTATCCTAAAATGCCATACAGCTATTGCTTAAATCAATTTCAACCGCTTCTTTGTTTGAGCCTAACTATTATATTAATCAATTTTCTATCACTTCTTCTGAATTGGAAGTCATTCACTTTTTCTTTGTTTTTTTTTCTCATGATATGGTTCATAGGATGAAGTGGATGAGATAACGTGGCAAACTTACAAAGGACAGCTCACAGAAAAGCAAGAAAAAACACGCAGCAAAGTTTTGAAAAGACTGGAGAAGGCAAGTGGTTATCTGTTTATGTTTCATACTGTATCATTCTATTCTGTGGAGAGGTGGGAGAAGGGTACACATTATAACACTTAATGTTAGACTTTAGTTCGTCAAAACTCATAATGTTGAGATATTCACAAGATAAATTATACAAGGAAAATTAGAGGATTTTTCTATTTTGCTCGAATCTGATGGACTTGGATTCCTTTAGATTGCACATATGAAGAAGGAAATGGATGCAATTCGCGCTAAAGACATATCTCAAGGGGGATTGACCCAAGGACAGCAAACACAGATTGCTCGAAATGAGCAGAGGATATCCGAGGTTTGTGATTATCTGATTAGTACCATCAAGAACAATTGCAACTATATTTTTGTTCTTAACTAATTTACTTCTCTGATAGCTGGTGTTTATGCTTTGTTGGTAATTACCTGATGAAGAATCATTGATGGTCAAATAAATTGTCCTGTTCTGCTGTATTAGTGTGCTGTTCTATTTTTTATTTGACTCTCTGTTTGAAATGCTGCGTAGCTAATGGATGAGCTGGAGAGCCTAGAGGAGACACTAAATGATAGTATCAGGGAAAGTTTAGGTGCTCGTACCAAGGGCAACTCCTACGGTAAGAAAAAGACAGCGACTGAAGACGATGAAGACCTTTTGAGGTACTGCATAGATGAAAAATCTCCTTCCCCATCTTTTTCTTAGGATAACTGTATGCGTTTAGACTTGGTTACAAATTACCCTTCTACTTATTCAGTGACGACGAGGATGAATTTTATGACCGGACAAAGAAGAAGCCATCTGTAAATAAATCCCAAGAGACCCAAACAATTGAAACCGCTGATACACTTCTGGATAAGAAAGAGGTAATCATGAAAGAAATGGAAGAGAAAACAAAGCTGCTGCTTGAAGAGAAGAGCAAGATATCTGAACCGCCTACTCAAGCTGAATCTGCAGACGACGCACTTGATGCATACATGACAGACTTGTCTGTACAGCTGAGTAAGTCCTTTTTTCATACCATATATAACTTCTTAAACCCTTTTTCAAGTACGTATTATTTTGTTGCTGATATTTTTTTATATTCCTGGTGCTTTGTTGTCAGAGCAAGATACAGCAGAACAAATTCAAAAGCAGATATCTGCTCTCCAGACTGATTTAGATAGAGTCCTCTACTTGCTGAAGGTTGCTGATCCAACAGGTGAAGCTGCTGAAAGAAGACAGTCAACATCTGAAATAAGAAAATCTAAAGAACTCCAGCCTACACAGTCTGTCCTTAAGAAAGCAGAAATAGCTCTTCCACAGGTGAAGAAAATCAGCAAGCCTGTGAAACTTGCAAGTAACCCAGCCAAGAAACAGGCCGAAGAACCAGAAAAAAGTGACAGCAAAGCTGATGTCAGCAAGCCTAAAGTGTTTACGGTAGAGAAGCCTAAGTGGCTTGGTGCTGTAACAGATGAGGCGGGAGAAAAGAGTCAAAGACAAGAAAACTCGGTTGATACGCACACGGGTGATGACTTCGTTGATTATAAGGATAGGAATAAGATTTTAACTGATAATGAGGAGTCTGGACTTGAAAATGCAGCTCCTGGTTTGATTATTAGAAAGAAGAAGAAGGTTGAGGAAGAAGGAGATGATGGTGTTTCTGAAGAATCGACCTCGCAAGCAGGGAATGGGATGAATGCTGAAGACGCTGTGGCTCTCTTATTGAAACATAAGAGGGGATATCAAGATTCAGATGAACCTGCAAATGAAGAAGATGGGAAGTCAAGAGAAGATAATAAGAAGCGGCCTAAGAGAGTGCTTGGCCCTGCAAAGCCGTCGTTCTTGAATACTGGTGCTGATTATGAAGCATGGGTTCCTCCTGAAGGTAATTTCTGTCTGTTTTTTTTTTTTTAAATTAAGGTCTTATTGCATTTCATGAACAATTTGTTCTTGTTTTAACTTCAATTGACGACTGTTGTTTGATCCACAGGACAATCGGGTGACGGGCGGACTTCATTGAATGATCGACTTGGCTATTGAAATCTCAGTTTATGCAACTCCTTTTACGGGATGTTAATAGGAGGAGATGAGGGTTTGGTGGATGTTTGACTATTTTTTATGTAAAAGTTGATTTTGTAATTTCTCCTTTAATCCAAGCTGTGTTTTTTTTAATTTAAAGAATAAGTCAAAGATTAGAGAGAAATAAAGTTTGACAAAAAGAATCCAAATATATATAAATTACAAATCCGTTAATCTTCAAATTTAAAGTTGGGGTTGAATTCAAATATACAGTATCATGTTATTTTTAATCTTTTATGGTGTTCTGATTAGAAATCTTGTCTTACAAAAGTTAAGATTCTTCGTAAGAAATCCTTGTTACACATAAAAAAAGATTGGAGAAATCATTTCTGAAAGAAAATTTTAAAACGAATAAAATTGGGGAAGAAATTAGAAATTCCTACATGCCAAACAACCGCACACGAGTCTAGCAGCAGTCTAGCTAGCTTAAGAAGTTGATCCTGTTGTCTGCAAGTGCTCTTTATCCTTCTAGAATCCGAGGCAATAATCGAACAAAATTAAAGGTGCGATCCTTTTCTCCTGCTTTCAGATCGACCGCTTGCATATCCGTATGTACAGTTTTCAAACTTCTTCATCCCATGTGGAAAATCACTTGTTCTGTCGGATCTACCCTACTTATTAGGGTTTCTCCTCTGCCTAAACTGCTCGCCGGTGCAATTCACAAAATTTCAAAATTTCGATATCGAAATTTTGTTCCTAGGGGTTGATTTCAGGAGGGATTTTGTTGCTGTCGTAAATTGGAAGCCTTTGCCGCTTGCAGGAGACGATGGAGATGGAGGAAACAGCTGAATTTAGGTCTCAAAATTTTAGCTCACAGCTGGTAGAATTGAGCTCCTCATCTGAAGAAGAAGTTAGGGCTAGCCAGGTGTCGTATCCGAGCAATTGTGGGTCGAGGAATTCAAGCCCATCGAGTCGATGTTGTTCGAGGAACACGAGCCCTTTAGGAAGAGCAGGTTCGAGAAATACTAGCCCATCGGGGCAAAGGGCGATTAAAACCAAGCCGCGTGGCTTGGACGAAGAGACGCTAGCGACTTTCAGCAAGGCTGTCCATCCTGATGTTCAGATGGAAGATAACATATGGGCCATGTTGCCTGAGGATTTGCTGAACGAGATTTTAGCTAGGGTTCCTCCATTTATGATCTTCCGGCTTCGATCTGTTTGCAAGAGGTGGAATTCAATTCTGCAAGATTGTAGCTTTCTTAAGTTTCACTCTCAGGTTCCGTCTCACGGGCCTTGCCTTCTAACGTTTTGGAAGAACACGCAAACACCTCAGTGTTCAGTCTTCAGCTTTCCATTGAAGACATGGTACAGAATTCCCTTTACGTTTTTGCCATCTTGGGCATTCTGGTTGGTTGGTTCCTCAGGTGGCCTTGTGTGTTTTTCAGGTCTTGATGGTCTGATTTTCAAGACATTGATATGTAATCCATTGACACAAGCTTGGAGAGTGTTGCCAAGTATGCATTATAACCAGCAAAGGCAGTTGATTATGGTTGTTGATCGAAAGGACCGATCTTTTAAGGTCATAGCCACTAGCGATTTCTATGGTGATAAGCCGTTACCCACTGAAGTTTATGATTCAAAGCTGAACTGTTGGTCACTCCACCAGATTATGCCTACACTTTGCTCGTCAAAAATGGCGCTTTGTGATACGAGTTTGTATATGGAAACTCTTTCGCCACTTGGGTTGATGATGTATAGGCTAGACAATGGATATTGGGAGCATATTCCTGCTAAGTTTCCTCGGTCTTTGCTGGATGGGTATCTGATCGCTGGTACTAAGAAGCGTCTTTTTCTAGTTGGAAGGATGGGGCTTTATAGTACTCTCCAGAGTATGAGAATCTGGGAATTGGATCATGCTAAGATTCAGTGGGTTGAGATCAGTAGGATGCCTCCCAAGTATTTCCGTGTTCTCCTGAGGTTATCAGCAGAAAGATTTGAATGTTTTGGACAGGATAATCTAATTTGCTTTACATCTTGGAATTTGGGGAAAGGTTTGTTATATGATGTGGATAAGAAGGTTTGGTCATGGATTGCTGGTTGTGCTCGGCAGTCATACAACAGCCAAGTGTGCTTCTACGAGCCAAGATTTGATGCTTCCATACATTGACAAGGATAGTCTGCTTCAGCAATGATTCTAAACAAGTAAATGTAAATTCAAAGCATTTCGTGGGTCTTATTATGCTCACTAGTGCATTATTGCCTTGCGACTCTTTAATACGAATGTGGTTGATCTACTTAGTTGCATTCAGTTATCCTACCTTCTAATTTTGTTTCTCAAGTTAGTAATAGCCCTTAGGCAGCTCAAAGATTAAGGACACATATCAGTCAGAGACAAATTAATTAATCTTCTGGATCTGTTCAACTTCAAATTGGCACCTCTTAACTAAGCTTATGTGTCATTTAACTGGCTTTAAATTCTGGGATGTATAATAGTTGATGTCTTTTAAAAAAAATTGGGTCAGTTCTATGTAGTAAAATCCTTTTTTTCTCTCTTGTTTCAAGTATACTCCCAACTCTGTTTCTTCTACAATATAATGGAAAGCCTCTTACTGATGCAAATGTCCCTTTAGAATGTATTATTGATTCATTTGGTCATAATGTTGCAGATTAGTTTCATTTATTCAGCTTGACTCCTTTCTTTATTCTGAATAGTTTTTTCCTTTTTCTCTTAACTTTCTCTAATTCAGTGAATAAAGAAAGAAGTTAACTATAACCTTAACAAAGAACCGAAAATTTGCATAATTTATTGTCCACTTGCTAACTTAGTGACTTGGTCCTCATACAAGCAAAGTACAGGTAAAGAAAGTTTGAGTAACCAGCTTAGAATTAAAATGTAAATTTATTGCTGTGCCAACTGGTATATGCTAATTGGAACACAATCTGTAGCAACCTGGCTATAGCTGCTCTTTGCTATAATGGCATTGGAAGCTTGAGTTGGGTGGTAGGAATCCCAGAAAAGATACTGATTTCTATATGCACATGGTGGTTGCAGAGGAAGACATGTTAATTCCCCTCCATTCCTTCCATTCCCACAACAAGCTCTGTCTGTCACACTCAATCCTACAATAGAGAAATCAAAATCGTGATTTGTAGTTTTCATACGATCCAATTTATGAGAAATAGATAAAGTTGTTGATTTAGTAGTACCATATTTAGTAGGGTTGGTGGCCATGTCAATGAACCGGTCATAAATATTTTGATAGACGAAAGTAGATCCTGGAAGACTAGAAGTGAGTGTGCTTGTGAGCTGAATGAGACGCCCATTGAATTGAATTACTAAATTGTTGATTGCATCAACACATTTGCTCCCTTGTGCTGTTGATAATAAGCTAGGTATGCACCCAAGTGGGCCTGTTCCTACAACCACCATTTTTCTTGCTCCTAGTGTGTACAGTCTCTGTCAAAGAAATCAATTTGGAATTGAAGTTGAACAATTGATGTACAATTTTCTTTAATGATACCAATTTATCTATTGCCATTTCATACTGCACTTTCTTAGCAGAGAACTTACTGATAATTGTTCAGAAAGTGTACTAGCAAGAAGATCTGCATATGCTTCCCCGGTGTAGATTCTGCTGGTATCATATCTTAGTGGCTGAAGGTAATTGTTGATATAGTCATTACCTCCAATGTTGATCAAGAAGATTGATTTTGCAAGATACTCTTCTAGATCTTCCGGAGTTTGGAAAAATCTTGGCAGTTGTACTCTGGCTGTTGTTTCAAATTGAGATATTTGCTCATCAAGTGTTGTTCTTTGTCCCTGCAATATAACCAACCACATAAACCTTGAATTAAATGTTCAAACCCATTAATTAGCTTCAATAAGTATTGCATCTAGTCAGTATTCTACTTAAATCAGAATATTAGATGTTTCTACTGTACTTTACAACTTACATAGTGCCTGCCAGTCTCCTTGAGAATTCCAGCTGCTGCTGATGCGAAGTTGATGCCTCTCATGATGCTTATCCCCATTGTGGAAGTGGAGAAATAGGACGGTATGAGCGGTAATCCAAGATAATGTGCTTTTGGAGGCGACGAATGATCAAAAAACAAAACAAAAAATCAGCAAAAAGGTAATGCTTATCCCCATTATGTCAATTTTTTTTGTTTTTTGATCATTTGTCGCCTCCAAAAGCGCATTATCTTGGTATGAATGGTAATCCATGATAATGCGCTTTTGGAGGCGACAAATGATCAAAAAATATAAAGTCAGCAAAAAGGTAAGATTATGTCAATTTTTTCTGATCTAGATGAATTTCTTGGTGGTTCTAAACTTACCTCCATAATCGACGACTGTTAAGCCATTGGAGAACCGGCCTGTGGGGCCACCAACGTCTATCCCGTAAGGATAGTAGTTAGCCTTGGCGGTTGTGATCATGTAGTTGTTGTTTCCATTATCAATTAGAGAGTCTCCAAGGATGAACATTGCAGGAGTGAGAGACTCACTCTCTTGAGCATGAGCAATCAAGACAAGGCCAAGTAACAAAATGGAGAGGAATGGTGTTTGCCTTAGTTTCTCCATTGTTTCTTACATGTTTCAACTGCTTCAACCTCATTGTTTAAATTAAGCTTGAAAGAGGGAGTTGGAGTAAAAAGATGGGTCAAGAAAAACTGTTTTATTTAAAGCATTGGTCTGCATTTTACCCTTTTTACAGTCACTTATTTCTGTTCTACGTTTGTGGCCGACATATGCAATGCCTGGCTTGTTCTTTTGCCAAAACAGTATCTTAGACAAAACTGAGACAATTCAGACCAATTTGAAGTACCCAAAGTATGCAAGATCCAGCATGCTGATTGAAATTGAGACACTTGCACAAAGTGAGATTGGGAATTTCACAAGCACCCACACTAAAATGCACAAGCACACCAAAAGTCAGTTTCTTTTTTTTAGGAATTTCACAAGTTCGAGCAACATGGTTCAACTAAGGCTTAATTTTGTTTTTTTTCAGTAATTTGTCTTTTACTACACTTGAGTGCGTGAACACATTGTATGAGTCATGGAGGCATTTAATTGCATTGAAGGGCATTAAATTGCAATGCTGGATTCTGGCAAAGCTCAGATGGGAGAAAGCAAATCCTTGTGATAGGTACAGTTCCTAGTGCGTCGTAGCTATCCATGGCAGGGTATATTAACTTTCTTGCTCAGATCCACAAAAATATCTTTGCCTAAAAATCTCTTTCCAGCTACGTCATGGGTACAGGTGTGGCTTGTTTTAACCATTAAATAATTTACTTCTGAAGATGACTGCTTTCAAGCCACCTGTGCGTCAATTATTTGCACAGCATTTATGATTCAGTAAAACTTGGATGAAGATGCAGGAACATAATTTTACAGTTCAATGAAAACAATGTGTTATATGGCTCAAACTGGTAGTTAACTTAATGACATTAATCTATCATTTAAAGACAAGTGTATTTACATAGAACCTAATACAACATATTCTCGAATGCAAGATAGATTAACAAGTACTCCAAACCCTATACAAAACCAGAAGCCACAAATATACGTTTCTGGCTCTCTTCAAATCTGAACTTATTTAGCAATTAGCATGCATTGTGAAATGCTCCTACATTATATTTATATACTCTAATTTAAACTTATTTATGCTACCAGGCTGTGTTCAAAACTTACATGAAGTCCCCATCCGCTGTATCTGCCTGAATCCTGCATTGCCAACTCTGCGTTTAACGAATGCAAGGTGCAACAGCCTCTGAAACTTCCCAAGGAAGACGAGCCACTCCTCCTCAGCCATGTCTGATACCTTCACATAGCTTGAGACTAACAGAAGCTTCTCATTTACGCTTCTGTTTCCAGAGGAAATCCCTGCCACGTGGTGCCTCCACCTCTTCTCACCTGAACTCCCTCCTTTCACCATCACCAGCGATTTCGACACTGAAGAAACTCGGTCTCCAGTTCTACCCTTTGTAGACTCTTCATCAATGTCAAAAAGAGAATTGCAACCATTGAGCTTCTCTGGAATCTCTCCACAGTCTAAATCAAACAAAAATTCATCTGAATCTCCTACATTGAAATCGCAAGGAACTCTGAATTCTCTCACATTCAGTAGATTCCTGGCTTCAATACATATCATCTCAACCTCACTTGGTCCTCCATTATGACCCTGAAACTCCCTACTCATCATCTCACCAATCTCGGCAAGACAAAGACCAAATCCTGCTGCTTCCTTTAAAAAGATTGTGCAAAGAATCAGGACGCGTAGGCAAGCCTCTCTAATTACAGGAAGCTCCATTCTCAACATGTCTGACTCACGAAAAGGGTCAAGTTTTTCTATGTATTCTAGCTCGTCTTCTGAGAAAGGAATGGAGGCCTGTGGCCAATTAATCCACTCAAAATATGGATCCTCCAAGTCTTCAGGGAGACAAAGGCCATGATCAATTGGAATCAGATCAACCTGATCAAACCTTCCCACACCACCGAGCTTCTTGACCAGAAGATTACCTGCATGCCTATCTGTATTCAATATACGAACATCTAATATTCCAATCCTGTGGACGGCTGAAACAGGAAAGCTAGATGTTCCATAATCACTAGCGTCAAAATCGTGGGGGATGAACTGTTGAAAAGATGCAATCTTACTGGTTGTCCTGATCTCATTGGTGTATTTAGTTCCTTTGACACTGGAATTACTGTTGAGATTGAATATAGGATGAGTGACCTTCACCAAAGCCGTTAATGGTACGTTAGCAAAACTATCATGGTCCAGAAGATAAGCCGCCACTTCTCTAAATCCGGTTTCTCCTACCCGTACAGAATGTTTCAATCCCGGGAGTCCAAGAGCTTTTCCCACAAAACCCTTTGGATTGTTTGGAGCAAAAGGCTCTTCGTCAGTTGGCTTTATAATGGCAACATTGAATCCATCACAGTTTTTGAAATAGTAAGCACCGCCAAGGCCACCAGAAATAGAAACAGGATTAATGCCACACTCAATAGCCTTGACAACATCTTTTACCAACTTTCTCGCCTTGAATAAATGCATGCTGCACCCAATGATTTCAATTGGACCATTTTCGTCGGTTTCTTGAATATTGTCACTGCTGGAAGGGGATAGGCATGGGGTGGAAGAGCTTCTCTGGAGTCCATTCCTAGTCAAAAGAAGTGGGGCGTCATTTCTTACTGTGCTTAATATCATTCTTCAAAACCAAGTCACCACAAACCAAAGATGTCTCTTCAGTTGGGACATTTAATGCAAGTTTCAGTCTCTTCTTCACAGTATGAGCATTATCACTTGAGTCCAATTCTAAGCCCACAACAGAGCCAGTCTCAGTTTGCACGAACACACGTCTTCTTCCTGAGTTACTTCTCTTCATAGATGCAAGATGCTCACAATTAAGTGGTCCTTTCAAGGTTGCAACTGCCATTTATGTGATCTCTAACAATCAGGAGATACGAAAGGAATGCTTGGCAAACACTTGAAACTAACTCCAAACTAGGAGCAGTAGAAATCTAATCTACCATGGATATGCTGTGCTCAAGTGCTCTCCATACCTTGATGTAAGAAATGGTTGAAAGTCCTATTCTCATTGAGAGGTGAAAGTCAACCAGATTCTGTAAATCACCAAAGATAATTCAATTAACAGTTAGATTTAAGAATCTGCTAAGAGTTTTCTGCACAAAAAAAAGTCAAGATTCATACTAAATCAACTGCAGACATTGTCAGCGCCTATATAATGATTTCAATACTATAGCTTCAAGGTAATATTCTGAACAGAAGCTCTGTTAAGCAGAAGATTTCTTGATTTACTATTTAAGCCAGAATGATAATGCTAGAAGAAGAAAATTTATAATAGAAAAGGGACACCTTTTCATCCACTTTGTACACTGAAACAGTATAGCAAAAAACTTCAAGCAGAAAAGCAGCCAAGAAGGCAATGATTAAACTACTGGATAACATACCAAAACATGGATCTACCACAAAACTGCATGGGTTAGTGCAATGATTTCAATGTTCATTGACAAGCAGAATAAGCTACGGAACTAGATGGAATCATGGAATACAGACAACGCAATAGCAAACATAATACTCCGTAATAAACAGCAATAAGCAGTTGATGCACTAGGAAACGCAATAAGCAGCCAATAGGTGCTTGACAAAAACAGATAATACATGTAAAGAATGCTGGCAGATTCAAGAACGTTCATTTATGCAATGTACACACACAAAACATGAGCACACTGCACAGAAGAAGATTGTTCCATCTTCCATGTGATCAAAATAACTTCACATGTCTGGCTCCCTGAGGAGAAAATGTCCATACCCAAATAATGAAACAGGATGAGCATGCTCAACAATGTGTACATGTAAGATGTGATTCTTTTGACTTCCACTATTTTCTCAACCTTTTTACCATAAACCCACAATTTTGCATCACAGTGATAACAACATAACGACACATTCATCAGATCAGTCATAAGCAGCATTGCAGGATTAGAGAAATCAGAAGGACGTGATATTTGATCCATTGAAACAATACAAAATTAACAACTGAAAAAGAAAATAGAGAAATGAAGAAAGAAAAAAACAAATATGCTATTAATTTGATTGAAGAGACATGAGCCCATGTCCTTTCCACCGTTATATGTACACACCAATCGAATTTAAATATACCAATACCAAACATTCAAACGTAAACACTGTAGACAATTTCGTAAATTTTATTGAGAACTACAAAGAATTAAGACAGATCATCTAACTTCTACGAAAATCATAACAGAAGGGAAGTTGCAATTGATAATTTCTCCCAAACTGCCATAACAAGAAGAAAGATCATGGAATGATCCGAGTTTCATTCTGATAATTCAATTTCTATCATTAATTTCGGAAAGCGATAGTGAACTCAAGACAAATTCGAAACTTCCAAAACAACAAGAAACTAAACAATCGCCGTTTTCACGCAATCGTCATCAAAGAGCGATTCCGTACTCGGTTCAAGTCCAATCACCATCACACTTGTGAGTCTGTGACTTGTCCCATCAACAACAAACATATGAGAATGAGACGGAATACGTACAAAAATTGAAAACTCACCAAAGAATTTCGCAGATCGGGGCCCGGCCGGAGACGACGGCGAATTGCGAAGTACAATCGCTGGCCAAACGCCCTTCGTTCCGACCGCAGAGGGCGAATTTGGGGGGAGGGAATGTGCTGAAGAGCATCAAACGAGAGAGAGGGAACACGATCGGACGGTGGAGATCAACGCTTTGGAAACAATCAACGGCCACGATCGAGAAGCCAAGTAGTGCCTCTCACTCACTCTCCTTGTCTGTGTACTTCTTCTTCTCCCTCCCGCTCTATTGAGATTCTGCAACGCCTTTTTAGCGCAACGGAAGGGCAGGACAGTAAATTCACATTTAAATGAATTAATTAAAGGCGGAGTTGAAGAAAGTCGAGTTAAAACACACCACGTGTTAGTTGGGCTCAGTAAACAGTGACGTGGCATCCGAGTGAAGTGCGATTGAAGTTTCTGTTTTTAACCATTTCGGATTAGGGAAGTAGAGTATTTTTTTTACTGGCGGTAAAAACGCCACGAACAACATTTGGCGTCTAAGAAATATCGAGAATGGCTCTAGTTCGTACATTTGGTCATTTTTACCGCAAGTGAAAAAATCATTTCTCTACCCCTAGGGCATATGACGCCTGGATTGAAAGAGGATTGGATGTTCCTTATCGCAAGGTCTCGGGTTCGATTCCTGACCGTTACGTCATATATCTCACGATTTACCTCCTCCACAATGACCCATGGCAGGTTGCAGTGGGACGCCCGGAGTGAGCGTAATCACCTTTTGCAAAAAAAATATTTCCCCAACACATTGCAATTGTATATCAGTATCTGTACACGTTTGAGTAAAAAAAGAGTTGAGATAACGAACCTAGCATATAAATTAACGAGGTTTCAATCCAAAATCATATGGTAATGGGTATAGTAATTCATGTCCTAATTTTTTCATGTGGAAATTCTTTCAACACGTTCCATCAAATGACAATTAACTGGGTTAGTTGTCACTTGGACATAATCCATCAAGACTTGCGAATCGTCACATTTAAAACGGTCGTTTTTTATTGGATGGGCAATCCTCTCAACATGCCTCTCAAGTGGCAACTAACTACTTAGGTTAATTGTAACTTGGTTACAATTTCTCAAGGGTTGGCGAACCGTCAAATTTAGATCGGTTGCTCTTTTATTGTGTGGGCTACTTGAATTAATTGTCACTTGGACACATTTGAGATCGGTTGCTCCTTTATTGGGTGGACTACATTAACAGATTTATAGCTAATGGGGTAATAAAGTCTAGTTGGATGATAAACTAGAGTTGACAGATCTAACAAATAAGTTTAATAAGATTTCAATCCAAAATCATATAACCATAGGGTAATTATTGTCTCAATTTTTTTCGCGTGCGAATGAACAAGTTCTACCTTTCAATCGGCCGTGATCTTAATTACATATGTATCAATTGTTGAAGAAGAAAAGTGAAAGTTTAAGAACATTTTAGTACGTAGGTCGAAGTAGGAGTCACTTATTATTTGCTATATGTAGTGGAGAATAGTATCAGGATGACCCACTAGCCATTGTCAAACTTGGAAGGTGAAGAAGGCAGACGAATCATAAGAGAGTTGTTCAAAATGGACACAATTTAATTCTTCCTCAGAAACTACCCTACACTGTGCCATGTGAAAGAAGATGCTACTTTTTCACCGTCACCCCAAAAAAAATATTGCCTCTTTCAACAAATCTTTCCCCAACAAGTACAAATTAATTTGGCAAACTGTAAGCTATGTTACAAAAAAATTGTAATAGGACAACTATAAACAATTTGAGATTAATTAAGTCCACTATATAATGTTAGTAATTTACTCATCTAACTCATCTTATTGATCAACTTTGAACAGAAATCTGAGTTTACTACTTCTTGCCTAAACTACATCACTTCCAGAATTTCAACAAAATAAAATTATATAGTTGTCCTATTATGATAAAATATCCTATAGTTGAGTATAAAGAGACTGTGCAAGGTTAGTCATCTTTTTTTTTTTGATAGAAGGAGAGGCGGTACCGGTGAACATAATCATCTTACCGTCACATCCGATCAAACACAACTACGGACTATAAATTCAAATATATATGCGGGACATGCAATAATTATTTTATTTTTTCAGGTAGTAATAACGTACGTTTCGAATCAATGCATTGACATAGGTATTCATTCCATGCGTTGCGTCCTTTTTTTTCTCTCGAAAGTGTGTTTCTGTATATAATTCCAAGTTTGAGGTGAACGGGATAGATGTAACGTACTAACGTTTAGTATAAGGTCATTGACTCATCGAGTCAAAATATTGGACCCTATGATGATATACCATGTCACGTGAAAGTAGATCCCAAATCACGTGCCACACATTGCTGTATATCCTTCCTTTTCCTTTTCTTTGAAGAGTGCTGTAACACATCAAAATGCACCCAACGTCCTTTGCAAGAAAAAATATCAAGCATCGAACCACAATTAGAAAAGAACTTTCTACCCTATGTACAACCACACATTTCTTTCCTTTTATTTTTCTCGCTTTGATCGGTATTTTTCAATATTTTTAAAGAAAAAAGAATTCGATATATCCAATAAATTTATTAAATTGAAAGGCAAATAAACAGACATGAAAAACATAGCACGAAGGAGACCTTAAAACTTACTTGAAAAAACACATAAACGATGAAAAAGCATATTTTTTTGTGAGTAGGTAATAATTCGGTTTAGCAAACAGGCAAGGTAAAATCGAAAGACTGAGTAAACGACGGTTAGATAATCGAGAAGAACAGACATAAACAAACAAAACATGTTAACTAAATACACATGATGAAAAAGCACTAGAATAAAAGGGTCTAAATATCAACGTCTTTAACATTCATATTAAAAACGAACAAATATAATAAAATGGACTACTAATACATATTGTCTCTACGTGATAAACTTAGGATAAGCTTGGTGTTTCGATATTAGTTGTGATTTGTGAAAAAGAGTATGCTAATAAAATATTAATTATTATTTGATTATTGAAATAAACTTATCTTTGAAAATCGCGCGTACGGCGTAACTTGTCTCATGCATAATTTTTTTTCCATCCATCAATCATCCACTCATAATTGAAACAATATACTAGTATTGCATATAATCAAAATTAACATTTAACGTTATATGTAGCTCCATTGATCATTGTAGCTACTAACTTAATATCTTAAGTTGAAAAGTGGAGTATATGCTAACTCGTTGAAATCGAGATGATCAATTTGTACACCTTTGGGTAAAGAATTTTAGGGTTGCTCATTCGTGATTTGGGTAATATTAGCCCAATCATCCTTCTTCTATAATATTTGTTATTAAGTTTTTTTATTTTTTTCCCGATATTTATTGTTTGTTTATCTTATTCTTTTTTTTTTATATTACTTTAACTTTGTGATCAAAAAAATATATTGCTTTGACTTCTTTTTATTTTTTTTTCCGGATTGTCTAGGTACTGAGTTTCATCTCAGTCTCTCGCTCTATTAAGCATATTGATATTTCAAATTCCTTTCCTTATTAATTTTTTTCCATCATTGTACGTCTCGATTCCCAGATCTTGTTTGTATCGGGATTCAACTAGATAGAAGTATATTGTTCTTGTTGTGTGCATTTTAAAACTTCTATTATCAAACTTTTTTAATGAACTAAAATGACTTAAAATAAGCATATGCTACACTACAAATACATTTGTCAAAGGAATCTTCATGTATAATGAAAAAGATAGCTCACATTTTACAAAATAAAATTTTTTATTTTATTTGATAAATCATCACACATAATGAGCTTGTGATTTGAAGTACCCTAATTTTATGCTTGTACTTGCTCACTATGCAGAAGAAGTTCAAGAGCCAAGACTCGAGTTGTCTGGCCGGAGCTTCATCCCATTCCCCATGTGTGATCCCATAAAAGCAAGCAAATTAAAAAAAAAACTAAACTAAAAAGAAAGAGTTTTTCTTTTCTTTTCGTGTTTTTTTTTCAAAGAACTAAAACAAAGGAGCAAAAGCACAGGGATCCCTGCAACAACCCACAAGGCATGTTGTCCCATGTGGCAATCTATGCTGGATCATCCTTGACTTTTCCAATTTTTCTCAAAACCCAAACCCCAAACACAGCCTAAATCTTCTTCTTCTTCTTCACCTCCTCTAAAAATCTCTGCTTAAGTTTTACTTTTTATCTGCTGAAAAATTTGCCCCATCTTGAAGAGGGTAGAACTAGAACTGAACAAAGTAAAGTAAAATCAAGATTCAAAGAAAGAGAGAGAGCCCCCAACCACTCTTTACTTACTTAATTAATTCTTCTTCTGGGGAAGGGAAATTGGTAGGAGAGTAGACTAGTTTTACCTATTTTATTCAATTTTGGGAAGAAATTATCGAGAGAGAGAAGCTATTGCGCCTTATTGGAAAGAGGGGTCCTTGTCCTTTTCAATTTCACACAGTGAAACTCAACTGATTGGGAAATTTTATCCCCAAATTATTTTGCCCAAGCTCCCTTCTTTGGGTCAAAACAAAGACTTGCTTGCTCAAGTGGGTCTCTTGGTGTTTTGTGCGGCGGCGCTCGTGGCGGAGGAAGATGAAGTGGGCGGTGGCGGTGAAAGGAGGAGGAGGAGGGAAAGTTGGAATGATGACCCGGATGAAATGGGTCGGGTTAGTGGGTCTTTTCCTCTCGGTTTTCTCACTTTCTACCCACTTCTTGCTTGCCAAGTATACAGATTATGGTGGCAACTCTGGGATTTCTTCAGTTACCGTTCTTGACAATGCAATTCCCCGGAAAACCGTAAGTGATCTCTGTCCCCACACCCCTAAATCTTAGAAACTTTTCTGTTTTCTTTTCAAATCGATCTTCTTTTCTCCCATTACTTTTGGTTTAGTTACTTAAAAGTTCAATTCTGTTAAGTTATGCTGTACATCTGCTTCTTTCTTACTGTTATATGACTTATTATCCCTGAATCTGAGATGTATTTGCTCTTAGAATTCGATGTAAAACAGTAAACCTCCCATCTGAATGATCTATTCTTGAGATTTGTTCAGTAATTTGTCTCTGGCTGTAAAATTGTAATCTTTATGGATCAGAGAATCTGGGTTTACTGTATAAACCCAGATGTGGTACTTATTCTTTCTTCTGATGCATTAATAATATGCATGTGGAAGTGGAATTTGTGTGTGATTTGGTAGAATTGTTCACAACAGTTGATTTTAAGGTATTGTCCAGGTTGATGTGGTCCTCTTATCAACTCATGGCCATCTGAATTCTATGTTTTTAACAGACACCTCCCCGCAGAAGATTGTGGGGCCCCTTGCCTCAACTTGGTTTTTTGCATCCTTATTCAAATCCTAGAGGAGAGTATGCTGGTTAGTTTTGCTCCATCTCTTGTACCAATTTTGCCTCATTCACATTACAATTTGGCATTTGGCAATGCCTAAATTGATCTCATTGGGTACTTAATTATTCTTGAGGCTATGTTGAGCTGTATTGATCTGCTTAACTTCTGGCAGCTCCCAGATTGCAATCAAACGGATTTGTCTTTGTCCGGATACAAGGTGGCTTCCACGAGATAAGAACAGCGGTGAGGATCTCATATTTGTGGAGAGATTGTATTCTTGTAGTTTGTTTTTATCTGTTTTCCTTAATAGTATTAATTGAATGACGTCAGATTTGTGACGCTGTTGTGGTTGCACGATTGCTTAATGCTACTTTAGTTATCCCAGAAATCCTATCAGCCACAAGCAGCAAAGGGATCAGGTTTGCTTGTTAACCTGACTCGAGTTTTGTCCACAAGGTGCTCGGTATTTATTGCAAGCAATTCCAATGGTTTGCATTGTGCAGCTCACAGTTCAAGAGTTTTGCATATCTGTATAATGAAGAGCAGTTCATGGCAGCATTGGCTCAGGACGTCAAAATTGTGAAAACACTTCCAAAGAATCTTAAGGAGGGGCGGAGAAAGAAGGCGATCCCTGCATATAGAGTTTCAAACTCAGCATCTCCATATTTTTATTTCCACCATGTTCTTCCTGTGCTGAAGAAGCATTCGGTTGTTGAATTAGTTGTCTCTGATGGTGGGTGTTTGCAGGTACTTAAATCTATTTCCCCTCAGTTCGTATGTGATCTCTTGTGTAGTAAGCAAGAGCACATTATTATTTATAATGTCTTTATAATGAATACTTATAAATGACATTATAAGAACATTATAAATAATAATATTGTCTTGCCGAATGAATTGTTAATCGAAATGTATTGTGGGGCTTTTGATATAATCTGAGGTGATATGATTATTCAGTTTACACCTCTGCTTGCAATTTATAATATCGAATTTTCCCAATCTTGCATTCAGAAAAAATAATTTTTTTGAGAAAATTAAGAAGAAATAAATGTATTGTATGATCTTGATATTATATGGTGATAAATAAAAGTTCTCCCTTTGTTCATTGTCATAAATAAATTGTTTGATCATTGCCAAGACATTATAAATAATAATAGTTCTCCCTTTGTTCATTATTATATATAAATAATATGGTGATAAGTAAATGAATTGTTTGATCGTTATCATGAGTAAAAGTTCTCCCTTTGTTCAACTTTTTTACTTTCCTAAAAAATTCTACTTTGCCTGACCTTAACACAGGCGATTCTTCCTCCCAATCTTGAAGAGTATCAAAGACTAAGATGTAGAGTCACATTTCACGCCCTTCAATTTCGCCAGGAAGTCCAAGAGCTCGCCACAAAGGTTTTGAATAGGTAAGTGTCATCCCCTTCTTTTTCATCATTTATCAATGATTCTCAGCGTTTATTTAATTCCAAGAGTCATATCAGGTTGCGAGTTCCTGGGCAACCGTTTATTGCCTATGAGCCAGGGTTAACTAGAGAGGCCTTAGCTTATCATGGCTGTGCAGAGCTGTTCCAGGTGACTATCTTAATTTTGTAAAAGCTGCATCTCAAGAATTCGGTAACTTTTTTAACCAAACACTGTTTATGTATTAAAGGATGTACATACCGAGCTAATCCAACACAAGAGAGCATGGATGATAAAACGTGGCATCATCAAGGAAAAGCTTTCTGTGAATTCAGCAGAAAAGCGGCTTGATGGTTTGTGTCCTCTGACGCCTGAAGAGGTACGAAAAATATATTGCTTTTCTCATAGTCCAATGCTACACCAGAAAAGACAGGAACAAAGGAAGAGAGAGTGTATTTTGTGAAGTTTTTTGCCATTTTTTTTTGGAAAAATCTTATTGTGGATTTTTTAACTGATACCAAAACTACATGGTCTAAGATTGGCTTTTGTTCCTCCACAGATTGGCATAATTCTTCGTGCATATGGATACCCGTCAGACACAATCATATACATCTCAGGCGGCGAAGTATTTGGAGGCCAACGGATTTTAATCCCGCTCCACGCCATGTTCGACAACGTGGTTGACAGGACCTCACTGAGCACAACTTTTGAGCTTAAGAAAGTCTATGGCAGGGAATCAGACCTTGTAATCAGTCCTCCTAGTGAACCAGATCCTGGTGTAGAAAACACGAATTTGAAATCCTGGAAAAACGCGGGCCCAAGGCCTCGTCCTCTGCCTCCACCACCAGCCCGCCCCAAGACATACAATATTGAAGGATGGTGGGGATGGGTGGCTGAGAGTGACAACGAACCCGACAGCACTGTGATAGAATTGAGAACGAATGCCCATAAGCTTCTTTGGGAAGCAATTGATTATCTCATATGTACTGAGGCTGATGCATTCATTTCTGGGTTCGATCTTGATGGTAAAGGGCGGCCCAATTTTGCTAGCCTTGTCACGGGTCATCGGCTTTATCACTCTGCAGCCTATGTCACATTCAGGCCTGACAGGTAAATTTTTTTTTACAAAATCAAATCTAAGCAATCAGCAAGTACTTTGGCTTGTAAATTTTTCTTTTTTTTTTTTGGTTTAGGGTATTGCTAGTAGGCTTTTTCTAATATGTGCACATGTGAACACAAGAGCCATTTTCAACTTAGTAAGTATATCAAGTTATAGAATTTGTTAATTAATTTTAATCCATCTGACTTTAGGAAATAGTCTGCATATTTCAACATTGGATTGTTAATGTGTGTCCATCTAGAAAGACCCTTTGTAATATTTATGATGTGTAATGGAAATTCTTGATTTCAGAAAGGAAATGATGAAGTTCATTGAAGAAATCCGGGACAGCCTCTACCAAGCAAACCGAACATGGCTCACGTCAGTACGAAGGCACATGAGAGAAACTTTAATTGACGGGTTGGTGGAGTCATCCTCAAGATTAAAAACCAAGTCTTTCCTTTCCCATCCGGTCCCAGAATGCTCTTGCTCAAGCAACAAATCAACAACCACTTCAAAAACCGCCAAGGGTTCTGCAAATTCGAGTCTCAGAGCCGCCTTGGGATCCTTACAGAGTTGCCCTGCTTGGATGGAGGAGAGTTTTGACTCTAGTTTGTTGTTAAGCAAAGAAAAGGAAAATGAAGATGAAATTAATGACATTGTTGAAAAGTGGTCGTCTGGAGCGTTTTTCAGAAGACCCGGTGAAGGTGGTGCTAGTAGTAGTGGTGGTAATGAAGCGAGTGGCAAGGAAGAAGCGCCGTTGGATGATCAGGATGATCTTGAGGGTGCAGAGAGATGACACTGACAACAACAATAGGATTTCAAGATGAGTTTTGAAAAGCCGAAAAATGGGTAACCTCTTCCTGACACCATGTAAATAGGTATCCAATTCATTCAGGTGGTGTTTATTGAATTAGAGGTTGTTTTGTTTGATATAGTGAGGAATTAGGTTGTGAAGCTTGTTGTTGAGCGGTTGAATTGAACGTTCAACTCGCTTTTCGGGCTTCTGGGGTAAGTTTGGCTGATCATCTATCAAGGTTGAGATTTTGTTTGGTGTGTACATGCAATGCAAGTAGTTTTTGGCCCTGTAAGTTAGTACATTAAGGTTGCATTTTCATGAGTAGAATGGCGCAAATAGATAAGAAGAACTGTGTTTGTTGATTAATTATATTAATAGTGCTGAACATTTTTTTCCTCCCCTCATTGCACACATTACACATTATCATTATTAGTTATCATTAACAAAATGATGCTCCATTATACAAGTATAAAGAGTAAAGACTCTTCACATGAATCCAGTCTTCTTGTGTGTTAACTTTTCTATCAAACAATTGGGTAGTTTGTCTTGTTAGAAGTTATTATGTTCTGACTTGAACATGTGTGGACAAATATATGTTGAGAGCAAAATGACATGAAAATGACAACATACAACTATTTAAAATACTGTTGCATATTTTTGAGTTACACAGCCAAACTAACTTGCTAGAAATCACATAGTACCTTTATAATTGATAGTATTTGTATCTGATATAAACTAGCTTCTCCTGGTTTTGTATTACCACATACAACTAAAGAGAGGTAATTGGTATCCAAAATCTCATTATCTATCAACTCACCCTTTGCTGCATCAGTTGTTAAAAGTTAAAATACCATGTGTTTATTGTGTAACTTTTGGTCAGAAATGCTTAATATGGGTCACTTTGAGTTTGTTTTTATTTGTGTCGGCTCTTCTTAACTAAATTGTACTCCGTATAAAATGTGGTGTGGGTTCATCACAATAGACACGCTCCAACTACCAAGAAAAGGACGCCACAGTTTTAAAGATTAAGGTAGAAAGCACTCATTCATCTACCAAACATGATATTTAATGCTAGTCAGATGACTCAGATGCACCGATATCTGACAAATGCCTATCATTCAACTCCCCTCATTGATTGTGCAAAAAAACTGGTTACCATATAAAGATGGTAAACATCAGTCTCCATGTGTTCTCTGAACATGGTTGTTGGAATTTTTACAATATATCTGAAAATCACACCAGAAATGAATTGCCTGTGGACGAATTTTATCCTATGTGCAAGATTTCCTGATGACAGCTCTTCATTTTTTAGTACAATGAATTTGAAAAGGACTTTATTGTTATGTACCTGGAGTTGATTTGTCAACATTTAGCGCTAGATCTCATCTTGAACCGTGTAGATATTTGAAGTGCATAGACCAATTCAAAGCAATAATTTCACCAAAAATTTGGTGCAAGTAATGTAATACTCCACTTTTATATAAATGTGCCTGCACACATTCTGATCAAGCAATCCTAAGATGAAAGGGCAGGCTTTCTATACATAATAACCCTTCCTTTTTACCCTTTTCATATAATGTACGTATAAATCATTATTTGTATACTTTTACTAGATTACCTAGTAGCAAACACTCTTCCTCCTATGATAAGTAAACTGACTTCTCAAATACAGATACCTCTAATGTGAAGGCTCAACTTCAGCTTCACTGTGTGATGTTGGCAAGTTTATTCACAATCTGCACTTCTGGTTGGGATTGGGAAACAAAATCAAACTCTTCAGCAAGAGGGAAGATCATACGCTTTGCAAGAGTTCATGTGATTGTTCAAGGCACTCATATGGGTTGGAGTAGAAGTATTCTTCCTCTTTAGGCCTATCCTGAATAACAGTTCTTGTGCTCGGGTTTCCCATTCGATCAGCATGAGCTTTCTTCACTAAGGAGGAGAATTCATCCCATCTCAATGACCCATTTGAGTACTCATCAATCAGCTGGACCAGACTCTTTCGGTCTAATGAGATTGTTTTCTTGAAATCCAAGAATCTGAACTCACACATCAAGAAATGAATGTCACAATAAGGAAAAAAATACTACAAGAACTACACTTCTTTATGTTATGTGTAATTGTGTATTGTTATTACCTTCTATGGCCTTCAACAACCTTAGCCATGTTCCCGTCATATGTGGGAATGAATATGTCACTCTCTAATGATACCATGTAATCCAAAGCAGCCATTTGAGAAGAGTGGTTTTGAAAATAACTCAACTCCTCAAGCTCCAAGAGAGTTTCCTTCCTGACCTGATCCAAGAACCAAAAGTATAAAAACTCAACAATCAACACAAATTTTTAATTCATCTTCATCTGATTTCAAAGTAGATTGAAAATTTGAAATATAACTAACCAAGTTCGGGAAGGCGGATGCTAAACTCTCCATTCTCCTTTTCCCGCCATAAATCTCTCCAGATGCAATGTAAATTTGGATATTTCGGTCAATACCCAATGCACTTAGGGACAAGGCCGTTTCCTCAGGTGTCAATGGGCATAAGCCTTCTCTTCTCTTCATGTCCGAGTCTATGACTTTCTCCTTCCACCAAGGGTACGCGTATCTATGAATGAAACAAGCAAAGGGTCAATACCTTGTATGTGATCCAATTTTCTTAAATCGGTTTAGCTTATTATTTCAGAAATGACTACTTTGTTAGCTACCTCATTCTTGTGAGTTCTTCTGTCTCCTGTTCTGTGCAGCCAGACGTACACCCAGAGAAGGCCAACATGTCCATTTCATATCTGAGATGAAGAACAAGGAAAGGCCCGTTTTTCTTGAGAATGTTTATGACCTTTCTTCCTAATTCCTCTATCTGTGAAGTGAATTTGAGTGCCTCAAAGTTAACTCTGCACCGTAACTTCTGGATTTCCAACGGAAGCCCGTTATTGGCAAGTCGGGTATCCGTTTTGCTCAAGTGTACAACCTTGTATTTCAGCAGCAGCGGAAGAATCTGTTTGGACATGAATCGAAGTAAGTCAGACTCCTTTTTCTTTCCCTTCAAGAACAAATAAATTTTACTGGTTCAGCTAGCAAAGATGGTAAATTGACCTGATTTTGGTAGTAGGAAAGGTTGGACCAGCTAACAGGCTGCAACGAGTAGTATTGTCCTAGCTGAACTCTTCTCTTCAGCCTAGGAGGCAGCTCTTTCAGTATTCTTACTTCGTCACGCAATGAACCAATGAAATGATCAATGTCGAATATGTCTTGGAAATCACTGTTACCCATCAAGAAGTATATATCACTAAGAAATAAATTCTGGCTTGTCATTCATAGCAACCAAGGAAGATTTTCTAGAGTCGCGTTACCTTGGATCAGCCCAGAAGGAAGTTTTATCCAACTCTGGGACAATTAGAGTTACATTGAGGTATCTGGCAATGGCAACCATGTCACATATCTGCAAGCGAGTTCAGAATTAGAGGAATTAGAGATTTGATTGGAGAGAATTTTGAAGAAATAAGGCTTTGTGTATGTGTTATGAGCTTACAGCTGCCCTCATTTGGTTGAGTCCTCCATTGCAAGAGACCATGAGATAACCATTGTTCTTGTACACCCCTGTACAATTTGATAGCAATTCATTATGAGAACCAAAGAAAGCAAAACATTGTCATACAGATGGAAAAGTGTTTGATGCCTTGATGGTATAACTAGTAGTTTTATATCCTATTAAATTGGGATTCGGTCCCCTATAGGCTATTGTCCAAAGGACACAGGCACACAGCTAGTATCATTTAGCCAGAAATAACACAAACACAAAATTGCATAGAAGAAAGGGGAACTCAGCTGTAAATAAACAGACCAAATAAACAAATAAATAAAGCCTCTCTACAAAAAGCCCATGCATTCACAAGAATGGAACTCAATATGAGCCAATTAAATCACACCCACATGGGAAAATTCCAAAATAATAAACAATAACAAGTAATTCTTGGCAAAAATTGAAGAATTTCAAGAAAATTAACTAAACCCAGAACTTACTTTTGGGAGGAAGAGTAACCTTGGGTGAAGTATTGAGCTGAGCATCCATGGCTGAACCCAAAGAAGAATAAGGATAGGAGGAAACAAGGGGATTCAAGGAGGAGGAAGAAGAAGAAGAAGGCCAAGCCTTCAATAATTTGGGCCTCCACATCTCTCCTAAAGTCATTAGCTGAACAACACAAGTCCAAAGCAACACAGTAGTCATTGCCCTTATCATCCACAGCTTCATCCTTGATTTATGAACCCTCAATTTTTCAATCTTACTGGATTGCCTCAAGATCAAGCCTTTCAAACCCATCTCCACCACCACACAATCTCTCTCTCCCATCTCTTGATCCACCTTTGACATTTCTTTTCACAGGTAAATCAAATCAAGTAGAGAAAAAGTGGGGAAATTTCATTTGTTTCCACCCAAACCCTCCAGTTTTGAAGAATGCAGAAAACAAATCAAGTGTTCAAACCAAGACTCCTTACAATGAACCAATGTAAAACAAAACTGAAGGTATACTTAAAATTATAAGGACGGGTCAAGATACAATCATCATGAACTCTCCTGGAAAGAGAGAATAAGCACAAGAGTTATGACCTTGCAGGATGCAGCATATATGAGGGGAAATAATTTAAGAAACTCAAAAGCAATAATTTAATATAAACTGTTATTTTGTCACAAAGCACGACGATTCTCCCCAATAATTAAACAATTTTTCAGCCCCTCGGAATTCTGAAAAAAGGGTCAACTGCTTTTGATGAGCTAATGCTGAAAACAACCAGATAGATACTTCAATGAGCAAGAAAGAAACTCAAAGATCAAAACTTTATCTTTCTTTTCCTTACAAAGTTGCCCAAAGTCAGATTTCAATGAGAAATGGACAAGACCCAGATAATGCAAACAGAAATCTAGCACAACCCAGATACTAAAACACCAAAAGAATGAACTTTCGGATGAACCCAATATCAGATCCCGGGCATTGGGCTGTGAATTGGGGGCAGAATAATGGCGAGAGGAAGAACTGATGAGAAAAGAAGAAGGGGGGAAGAGAGGGGCGTGAACTGTGAAGTGTATTTGTGCTAATTTAATGTGACTTTAATGGTGTGAATTGTGAGAGCCAAGAAAGCGTCGGTGAGATGCATTGTTTTTTAAAGACGATGGTTTACCTTTGAAGAATGGTAAATCATCCAAAAGATGGGCAAGAAGCTATGATGGGGTCCCACCTAATTTGTACCATACCATTTTGTAAGAACCTACATATTGATATGTTTAGCCATAAGTTGCTAATGACAATTTTTTTAAGGCAATTGATATGATGAAAAAAGTATATATTAATGTATATAACTTGTTGTACTACTATTCTACTAATGACCGGATTTAATATAATGTTTGTGACCAAACTCCTCCATCTTAGACGTCTAAGTTGAATTTTTACGCCCCCAAAATAAGGTGCAAGTAAGCTAAAACTTTGTAATTTTTTATTCGAAGTCTTCAAAGTTAATGCCACCGAGCCAAAAAGCTGTATCATTCTTTATTGTATGCATTTAAATCATAAGTAAACACTACTCCCTCCGATTCAAAATAAGTGTCTTTTTAACACTTTATTTTTTATCCACTTTAAGTGTTGTTTTAAATTTTATAGACAATTGATTAGGAGAGAGTTATGAGAATGTTTATTGGAATGTGTTTTCATGAACTAAGAGCCTGTTTGGTTTTAGATGTGGAAAGGAAACGGATAAGGAAATGTATCTAGCCTATTTTTAGATTATGATTCATTGATACAAGTGGTAACCATTATCCCCTTTTTCCCAATTTTCATGTAAATTTGAGCTAACTCTCCTAATCCCTTTCCTTCATTTTAACATGGGGTAAACATATCCCCTATTCTCCTCTAATCATTTCCCTTCTCCCTCTCTCTAGACAAAAAAAAAGGATCAACACCACTCTTCCATATAAATTTGTTTCCTTTCCCTTTCCATTCCATACTTTTACACCAAACGGGCCCTAAAAGTATTCATTCATTGATCCAAAAAGGTGGTGAATGATAAGATTGAGAAAAAGTTTAAGATTTTGAGTTTAATTAATATTTTTCTTAAAACAAGTGTCAAGATCTAAAACGACACTAATTTTGAATCGGAGGGAGTAGTTAGTAGTTACTAATAAATCAAAATTTCAACTTTAATTCTTTTTATTTTGAAAGGAATTTAACTTTTTTCTTGATCAAGTTATGCTCTATTTATTTTTATTTAATAAAAGGGGTTGTATTCTGTCTTTCTATCCAAAGAGGAAACCCTGATGAGCAAGTGTTCATGGCTCAACGATTGAGTCTCTTGCCAATGTGTAAGAGGTCTCAGGTTCGAGCATTCAGAGCGGCTTCTTTTCACCTATTTACGGGTGCTTTAGACTAGTACAAGTAGTATTTAGGCTACTCTAAATCTTACTAAATAAAAAAAAAGAGCAAATCGTGATAAATAAAACAAAAAAAACTCCAATTAAATAGAAAAAAGTAGAAGAAAACTACATATAATATTAAAAAAAGAAAGAAAGAAAGAAATACAAGTCCACACACTTTTCTATATTTAAATGCTTAATTTGGTTACTTGTAGGATTATTATTGGTTAGATACTTGCATTCTAACAAGAGGCGATAGAACACTTCACCAAATTAGATGCATGTGTTGCTTTTGAGCTTTGGCCATCTTTAATTCGATCTTTATCACCACTAATAAGATGTCACCGACGAAAAAAGGGATATGTCACTACACTATTTTATTTCTTTTATACAAAAATTAATTTTTGAAGTGATATATTATGGCATATTGTAGGAGGATGTTGTTGTGTCAAATGAATTTTACGATGAGAAGGCGTGTCTAAGTATGGTTGTTCAAAAGATCCAACGAAATATAATTCTACCCGACTTGATTTGATCCGAATTTTATGGATCAGCTCACGGATCAATATTTTTGAAATTACGACTTGATTTGATTCCAACATGTAATCCGTAATATTACGTTTTTTTTATAATAATATAATAATATTTACTCTTTATAATAATAGATTAGTAATATCCTAAAATCTTTAAACTAGCTATAAGTAATTATTTTTTGTTTAAATAGAACAAATGAGTATGGCCTATAATAAAATCAGACGAATCAAAAGGGTCAAGCGGATCAACGGGTTAAATTGATCATTTTCACCCATTTAGCCTGTTTGAACTTTGACTTGGTCGAACAGGTCGATCCATAACCCGATTTTGAGATCGCGTGTCAACTTTTTTTTTTTTTCTGAGTCAATAGGTTGATCCGTTGAGCAACCTACATCAAAGTTTAGAAAGATGATTCGGAGTATAAATTAGATAGTTTTTATGGTACTATTTTTTATTTCACTTTAAAAAAAATGCAAATGTCATAATTAAGAACACTCCCCTTAATAACATAATTATTATGTTGGAAGAACTAATCCACAAAACACGGTTCAAAAATAAACCCAAAATTTAGGCACCTATGATGATATGGACAAATAATTGATTGAATTTACAATTCACTTTACATCGCTCACGAAAAATGTTTAGCCTTATTAGGAAAATAAATTTTGTTGACAGGCTAAGAATCTCATAATCAACTTTAAACATGAAATTTGACCCAATATGTGCTAATTAGAGGACATATATACAACTCAACAGAAAAGTTTGGATGTGGCAACCTAACCACCGTTCCGATCTCAAATAATAAATAAATTATTTTAATTTTAATAGTTTAAAAATAGTAAAATAACGTTCATGTTGTAGGAAAGAATAAAAAATATAATTAATTTTAACACAATATATTTATTTTTTCCAAGTAAGAGCAAAAACGTACGTGTGCATTACGTCTGTCCAATGACTCAAATGGGTCGACCAGATCGAATTGGTTAGTTTAGTTACATACAATTGAATAAACTAACTTGGAGTAACTAGTATTCAATAAAAATACTATTTTTTGCAGGTTGACAAATATTAGAGTAAATTGTATATATTTTTGGTCATCGAGTTACAGCTAATTAAGTAAGGATATGCAGTTTTGTAGTTTTATCTTCGGTAATTAGAGTAAATTTAAAGGTGTCCTAACAAAGATATATTTGTTAATTAGGGTAAATTAAAAAAAATTGCGTGATTTAACGGAAAAACATAAGAAATGGATGGAAGAGTGGCTCTCCGTAAATGTGACCATTTATTTAGTGGTTATATGCAAATAACTTTTTTTTTTAATTTTAAATTACATTAATTAATACTTCACGTTCAAAGATACTCTCTCCGTTTAGTTCTACTTATCTTTCTAACCTCAAAACTTTGTTCAACAAAACTTGTCCATTTAAAATTTTTAATTCAATTGATATGTTAGAAAGTATTCATATTGACTTTTTTCTCTATATATATTGGTTATAAAGGGTAGTTAATAATTAATTGGTCATTACTTTTAGAAAATTTTAGATTTTCAATGATGTTTTTTTTATATTTTTAATGAATTTCTTAATATATGCGATGAAATTTAAAAGGACAAGTATAAGTGTATAACTAAACGGAGGGAGTAAAAAAATAATCGTAAGAAACTTAAATAACCCTAAATAAGTAGAGATCGAGTACGACTTAACATAATTTTTATGTATAAATGTCTATCATTGTTGCCCCACGTCGAGTTGTACGTATAGTTATGAATCAAGCCCATCCAAAAATATCTTTTTGAGGACACCTTTGATTCTGAGAAAGTTGTATCTATTAACTAACTACACACCCTCAATGAAAGTCATTATATCTATAAAATCCTGTTCTCATCTAAAAACTCGTAATTAGTCACCAAATTGACATTTGAGACAAACATAATTCTTACCCTATCAAAAACATAAATAAAGAGTGGGCATGCTAGCTAGAGGACCCGGATTTTCTCATATATACATCGAAGCTACGAATTTGCATGAATTCTCATAAGCCAAATTATAATTATAAAGATATGATTTGCTTGTGTACATACATTATACTATTTTCAATTTTATTTAAATGAAAAAAGTTGATCAGCCCGCCATAATTAATAATGTATTATATAATTATTTTCTTGTCATAGTATTATGAATTTCTAATTAACACCGGAAAATAGTTTACCTACAAAAAAATCTCTCGCTTTTGTGTGGCCGAAAATGGTTCTCACATGTGAATAATGAAATTTGCCAGATTTTATTTAATTCATTTAAATTGGCATTCACCAAAAATATTTTTTCAAAAATAATTTTGTAGCCTATATTTTCAATCAGAAAATAACAGGTATTAATAAAATAAATTATGATTAATGTATTGAAGTTAGTATATCAAGATCAATCTTTTTGGGAAAGAGACTATGTAGGTGAGTGAAGAAGTAATCCAAACGTAATGACGAATGAATTCCACATCCATTATTTACTTTAGCTATTATATACGATCTATAACAATTCTGATGTAATAGAATATACACGAATGGTCCACGCGACGACTTTTTTAATCTCCCTCTTAAACTATTTTCCTTTATTTATTTTTATTATTTTTTAAAAAAGGTTTTAAAATAAATTAGTGTAGGATCGTAGACTGTGTTAGTAAGACAAGTCGGGAACTGTTCCAGTGACGGTTCTCTTACGCAGCGGAGTAAAGCAACACATAAAGTAAACTATAAAACCGAGACAAGAACACGATTCCTTATAGAAGGAATCTCTACAGCCAACTAGCTGGAGAGTAAACATCTACCTCCCTTGGAGAATTTTGAACACACACTATATTTCGATTGATAGATCTCAATATACACAATACAAAGACGAACTTCTCTATTGTTCGTAATCCCACTTACAAATAATACTAACGACTAAGACATTGTAGTTCCTAGATCTAAACACAATCAAATATAGAGAGTGAATCTGACTCGTTCCTTGTGTAGTTCCCTTTAGCACAGGAACCAACTCTCCAAGTCGATGGCGATCTTCACGCAGTCTCCTTCACTTGGTCACGAAACTTCCTTCTTTAATTTCTGGTTCGTCGTCTTCACTAGATTAGCTTGGGCTCTCTCTTTCTCACTTTCCTTTTCGATCTAGTGCTTTTGCATTCGAGAGCTTAAAATGACCTAGCGGTGTCGCATACTATTTATAGAGATTTCTACTTTTAGCTTGACGCCTTTACCTTTCTTGTCTTGGGGAGTACGATACTATTCAAAAAGACTAGCGTACCCTTTTGCATCTCTTTCTATTCGGAACTTGACTTGCCGCCCAAGACAATAGTGAAAAGTCTTTATTATCCTTCAATTTATTTGCCACGTACTCACATTGTTTCATGGGGAATGTTTCCCTTGTTTTTCCTATATCTTTCCTGAGATTATTTGTATAGGAATTAGTTCCACCTGTTTTTCATTATCAAAACTTCGATTTCTCGAATTATAAAACCCATTGTTTCAGTGTTAGTTCCATAACACTGATCCAACAATTAGGTTACTGCATCTACTCAGATATATATATATATATATATATATTATTTTAAAATCTAACTTAACTAATATATATCAATTTAAAATTTATCTTAAAAATTAAGATCCCTATTTAATTTTACTTCAATACCTATAATATTGAAAAAAAAATCAACTTCTATTATATAATTATGTAATTCTCTTTAATTAACGATAATAATATTGGAAAAAAAATATGTCGAATATAAATATTATTAAAAAAAAGGTTAAAACGATAAATATTCTCGAACAAAAAAATTAATATATACTATAAATTAATATGAGCTCTTTGACACATATTGTTATACTTGAAGAAAAAATCAATTTTGCCAGCGCACACAAGCTGAGGTCCAGTATGGGTGGTTGATAATATATATTTAATAACATTAAAATCATTATTCATCGACTTTATATCAATCTCTATATTTTAGTATTTTTATACTAATAATAACTTATAAAAAGCAGAATTTTTAAGGTAAGAAATGATAAAAGAAAGGACGGTGTGATTACCTTTGATTTGTGTGGAAGCCAACCATGAACCATCACCAACCATATATATATATATATATATTTCTCATACAATTGATTAAATTATTTATGTATGCATATTCATGATGCATTCTTCTAGAGAATTATATACAAAATAATGCATGTTGAATATGACATTCTTGTTAAATCTACATGTACATTTGAATACAAAAACAAGCAAGTTACGTGCAATAACATGTACCGGGCTAGATTTTGACATGCAAGCCAAAATTCCAGATAACTACTTGATTTAATGACAGAAAAGAAGGTTTCAACGAATATAACATTTAAGTGACAATAATTGTTCTTTCATTGTAACTTTTTTTAAACAAAAAAAAATTGCACTACTTGTGTACACTTTTGTTTGTTTCTTAAAATCGATTACTTGTTTCCCTATTTGATTTAATCACACAAAAGAAGGTTTCAACAAATTTAACATTTTCCGATTTAAAAAAAAATCAAATTTAACATTTAAGAGACAATAATTGTTCTTTCAATTGTAATTTTTTTAAAAAAAATAAAAAAAAGTGCACTACGTACTTGTGTACACTTTTGTTTGTTTCTTAAAATTGATTACTTGTTTTCCTATTTGATTTAATCACACAAAAGAAGGTTTCAACAAATTTAACATTTTCCGATTAATAAAATCAAATTTAACATTTAAGAGATAATAATTGTTCTTTCATTACATTTTGTTTAACAAAAAAAAATCAACATGCATGTTCTACTCAACCACTAATTGTTGCCCTAGTTGGTGATGTAAATTTTTTTGGTAATAGGTGATGTAAATTTTTTGAGTGACGGTTTTTGGTTAGAGATTTGATGAAGTGTCAATCCATGAAATTAATTAATTAATTAAGATTTCGAACGAGTACGGGAAATGTGTGCAAGTACAAGTTAGGTTTGAAACTGTGATTTAAGCAACGAATTAATTAGGTACAGGAATATATGTAGTACGTGTAGCCAATATTTGTACTAATGTACAAGTACACGTTAGATTTTGGTGATGTGTCTACTAATATATCAGACGAGTCAAATGTGCGTTTTGATTCATTTTTTATATATTTATTCGATCTGTATATATATGTGCATGCATCGAGCTACACCTGGGTTCTGGTTCGGATGAACCAGTGAACTGAGAAACCGGTCGGAACCAGAATTGTAGCTGGAACCGGACCTGTTGGTTCCCTAAATCGCGATTGCGGTTCATCTCGCGGTCGCGGTCTATTGGACCGCGATCGCAGTTTTCATTCAGAGGTGAAAAAAATAGATTTTATTATTATTATTATTATTATTATTATTATTTCCGCTTCCAAACCAGAATCAGAACCGGAAGAAACCGACTCCGGGACTGGAACCAGAGAACCGTGCTATGTCCAGTTCCGGTTTCATGGTTCCGAGAAACCGAAACTGTCAGCTTGCAAACCGGAACTTCCGATTTACAAACCAGACCCAGGAATACATGGAGCAAATAAATGTTGATTTGGTTTGATTTTGAGTTTCGGGTTCTACGTTGAATTTTCAGTTGACGCGTTGGAATAGTGAAATTATTGAGTCGCACGTTTCTTTCGATTTCTATTTCTGGAGAGTCTGAATTAGAGCTAATCATAATTACGGGAAAGGGGGGCAATTAATGAAATCCGAATTCCTTGTTGTATTGATAAGCAAGATGGTGTGCTAAATTTAATTTCTTATGCTGTAAATTATCGATCATCAAGTCATTAATAAGATCAAGCTATATTGAAATAAATGTGCCAAATAGACCCTAAGATCGATCAATTTTTTTTTTTATTGGCATTATGATTAATCAAGCAATGTTGACATCTTAATGCAAAAATCTACTTTGACTCTCGCACTCGGTGTTGTCGGCGAAATCGTACGGCTACCGACTACCCAATCAGACCCAAAAAAAAAATCTTACACAATCGATGGGACAGCATAATTGGGCCCACTGGCCCATCATATAAATTTGGGCCACAGTGAGATTACCTACGTACTTGGGTTTGGGCGCAATAAGATCTCAAAACTGGGCCCGTTTATCGTCTTTCTGATATGGCGATTTTAAAGGCAAGGAGAGAGTTTAGGATTTTTGCACGCTCTCTCGCTTGAGAAACTTCCCGTAGGATTCGTAGCAATAAGTGATGAAATGGGTCGGGTGGTGGATGGGTTGATCCATCGTATCATATGATCTGTCTAATTAAAGATTTCATCTGACTTATCTAGTTAAATATTACACTCGACTCGACTCATCCATTATCTGCTTACGTTGTGTTATAACTGTCACTCCTTGAATGATTGAGGTGAGTTAGATGGCTAAAAAGGCTTTTTTGGTCATTGTAATATTTTCATAAAACTTACATGTTAAATAATGATCTTCTATTTTCATAAACTTACATTTATAGTATTCGTTGACTGCTTGAGCTAATCCTTCATTGTTTTGCTTGAGCTAATCTGGCCTAATCTCCTTCATTGTGGTTAATAAACTAATTTAAAACTGGCCAAAAAAATCAATATAAAAGCCTATGGTCGCCTAACCAGACTTCACGAAACATTAAACAATTTAAAGGCCAGGGGGAAAAAATATACTTAAAAATTAAAAATGTTAATGTTGCTGCCCAGGATCGAACTGGAGACCTTTAGTGTGTAAGACTAACGTGATAACCACTACACCACAGCAACTTTGATTAATAAGGTAACAATGTAATTTAATTATCTTTTCAATGCCCTTTTGCACACTGTTTCTCACACGAGTTGCTATGAGTCATGTCACAAGGTTTTTGAATATCAAATTTCTTTATTCACATAACTTTGGGAAAAAAAAACTAAAATTATAACTTAGGAATAGGAATAGATTTCACTTATTCCCATTTCAAAAAACGTAAAGGATAAGCCTTTAAAGGTACTATCTAGAGATCTCCGATTTAATTTTTATGGACAATGCCTTCAAAAACAAGAACCAAAACCAAGTGGACCCTAATTGATATGTTAATACGTGTGACATAAATGTATAGGTTTCGATCGCATGTAAGGATTGTAAGCTATGTAATCAAAATATTAATATATATATATATCTAATATTAATTTTTTTTGGTAGAAATATATCTAATATTAAATGTAGCCACCGTTCTTTACTCGAAAGAGTACGTCAAAACTCAAAAGTACTCTTCAACACGATCTAATACGTTTTGTGTTTCCACATATCCACAAGTGACATGTTTTAATTTGTGTTTCAACATAAACCATATAAAATCCTACAACCCTAATCAACACTGCTTTTCTAGGTCCTGAGTCTTTACATAATTAATACCAAAGTCTGTGATGGTCGAGGACGCGGACACCGTGGAGTCGGTGGCGATCCCTTGGTTCTTCAATATCGTCTCTATGGCCTGGACCACCTCGCCAATTGAAGGTCGATCCGAGGATTCCTCCTCGGTGCACCGAAGAGCCAGCTCCACGTACATCCCAAACTCCGGAAGGCTCGACGTGAAGCTTCCGTTGGCCGGATCGAGTAGCTCTCTAAGGCTACAAAAATCATGGTTGGCTTTGTCTAGCGCCGTTCTCACCTCTCTCACCACGTACTTGCCCTTCTCGATTGGTTGCTTCGCGGTTAGAAGCTCTAGCATCACGACTCCAAAGCTATAGACGTCGCTCTTTTTTGTTAGTTGTTGGAGTAGGTAGTACTCCGGATCAAGATAGCCCTACAAAGGAACATATAATATAACTATACAAGTCAACAATATTAATGACAAAAGACTCAAGTCAAGAATATTAGACGCAAAAATATAAAAACTCAACTTGATTCACCTAAAACCCTAAAAATTTAGAATACATGATGCATGAACTAGCGGGGTTTGATTCAATACTATACTCTATATATGACCATTCAATAACAAAATTGACATGAAGCTAGTGTTTATCACACATCTATATATATGAACGTTAAATATGGTATGAACATGCATGGGCACAAAGCCACAAACATATAAAAAAGCAAGATACTTTAAAGAATCAGTCTTGCCTTAAGACATGTACTCCCTCTCCTTTATTTATTTCCACAATAAATATTGATATAACTTACATAGCTTTACGTACATGGTATCAGCCTAATTCCTTCGTGTACATTCAATCAAAGACAAAAACACAAACACACTCTTATGTTGGCCGTATTCCAATGAGTCCTACACCTATATAACCTCTTTCAAACTGAACATCTATTATGGTTGTTCAGTTTCCTCATATCATAAAAAATCTGAGTTTTATGATATTAGGAACTGAACAACCATGAATAGATGCTCAACATGAAAGGAGTTAGGTATGTTAATTTGATTGAAGGATTAGGAAGGAGATAGACTGATATCACATAAAGCTACGTAAGTTATATGGACTGAAGTGGTTTTATTCAATGAATGATGTGGATATAAATACATAGAGAGTCCTAAGAATCTCTAACTAAAGCTAGATTTAAGGCAGGAGACTGATTCTCACCACTAACAACTCTTAACAACATTTGACCAAATCTTCTCTAATACTAACAATTATAATTATAATATATTAAGATGAAGTGGACTTACCAAAGTGCCCTTAACTTGCGTAGAAACATGGTTATTAGAACCATCCCCAAGCAGCTTAGACACGCCAAAATCAGCAACCTTAGCATTCAAACTCTCATCCAACAGAATATTAGTAGACTTGACATCCCTATGAACAATAGGCGGATTAGCCAGCTCGTGCAAGTAAGCCAAGCCCCGAGCCGAGCCGAGTGCAATCTGAAGCCGCTTCCTCCAGTCCAGCTGGATCCCTGACTTCCCAACTAGGCTATCCTTTAAGGACCCGTTTGGCATGAACTCATACACCAGAATTTGCTCGGCTTGCTCGAAGCAGAACCCGATCAAGCCGACTAAATTCTTGTGGTGGACACGTGACAGAAGCTCGATCTCGGTCCTGAACTCGTTTAAGCCTTGCATTGATCCCTGGAAGGCTCGCTTGATCGCCACGAGCTGCCCGTCTAACAGAGTTCCTCTGTAGACAATGCCATAGCCTCCTGAGCCGATCTCGTTGGCTGGTGAAAAGTTGTTTGTGCTCTTCTTTAGCTCGTTGTACGTGAACCGTCTCGCGCCTTTGAGGGTTACGGTGCCACTGGTTTCACTCCCAATTGTAGCTGCATCTAACCAAGCAAAATTACTCATCATATTTTGAGCTCACCAAACAGCATTTTTAAATTTTTATATGTTTCACTTTAGAATGCATAAAACTTGTTGTATTATGCATCCAAACAGATAGAGTTTCTAACAAACCCCATGGGAACAAGACTGTTTTTTTTTGATATGCTAGTTGTTCTTAGCAAATTAAGTGGTTGTATGAAGACATACTGAATGCATTTTTGAGTCCGATTGATCTGCCAACGCGTTTCTTTTGCCAAATCGCGTAGATCCCAACACCCGCGAGCAAGATCACAAGAAGGGAAACAGAAATTGATATCCCAAGAATCAAGCTTAGACTGAATGCAGGTTTTCCATGCTTATCATCCAACACTGCAGAGATTTCGTTTATACAAAACCATTTGATTTTTAAAAAAAAAGTGCAATTACATGATATAAGGAGGTGTATGGTTTACCTTGGAAAATGTAAGGATCTCCAACAAAGATATAAGGGCCAAAGGGTAGATCTAAGGGTGGCAAGTAACTATGATTGCAAAGTTCAAAGCCAATCCTCTGCACTTCTGATCTGCTGAAGTACAATTCATTGGATGGGAAAAGTGCCAAATCCATTTGAAGCTCATCAAGATTATTGAAATGCAGGTTCTGAAGGATGACTGAGCCTGGGGCTAGTTGCAGTTTCATACACATGTCTTTCTCTAGCATTTGAAAGAGCGTGTGATTGGTTAAGTCCGTAAAGTACGGGTTAAAAGTGAGTGTTCCTTGATATGGGTACACACAATCACAGCTCCGAGGGCTCGGCTTTTGGTTTATTTCTGGGCATTTCTTGGAGCCACAGCTTCCTAGGCTTGTTGAGTAAGGCTTGGCTTGATCCTGCAGAATGCAGTATCTTGTTGTTGATGATTGGCGGTCGTTGCTGCAAACTGGGTTGTCAATCAATCTGAAGATCATATTTTAGCGCGAGTTAGTATTAACTAATAGGAACTCAGAATGGTGAGATAATGTGCATTAACTAGGACTTGTAACAAGAAAAAAATGATTTGATTTCTTACATCAGTGTATTTTTGTAGAAGGGATTATTTGTGACCGAAGTGATGTTGTTATGCTGCAGATCAACAAGCTGAAGCTGCTGACCAATGCTGTTTCCCATGTCTAAATTGCCATACAGTCTGTTGCTCTTCAAATTCCTGAGCCCATAATTTTATTACTCTCACAAGTTAATTTGATACAGTATGAGAAAATAAGCTTTTAAAATAACTTACACTTGCTGTAACTGTGGCAAGCTGAAGAGTTTTTGTGGAAGTACCCCATTGAGTGGGCCATTCTCTATGTTCCTGCAAGAAAATTGAGAGAGAGTTCAAATTCCAAGAGGTTTGTGAACTTTCATCAGTACTATCTAAGAATCTTACAAGGTCATGAGCGAGTTAAACGACGATAACCAATCAGGAATCTCTGATTCATCAAATGTATTGTTGCTCAAGTCTCTGTTGAAACAAGCTCTCCATAGATGAGAATGTTATTTAGTTGCTTATAGACTATGATAAATGAATTTAAGGCTATGTTATTGTGACTTACAAAGATTGAAGTGAATTCATTCCTGTTAAATCTGGCAATGGACCACTCAATTGGTTATTTCCTAAATTGCTGTAAGAAAACGTTTATCGATCAAAAGAGCGCGTTTAAGATTGTTAAAAAGACACAAATGTATTATCATGTGATAGATAGATACCCACAGCTCATTGATGCTGGTTAGATTGCTGAGATTGTATGGCACTTCTCCGGTCAGACTGTTCCTGTCAAACCGACTTTTGAAAGAAACCAAAATCATAGACAATTTCTAATCAGAAGAAGAATGGAGCCAAGATAGTAGCTATATGCCTATAGCTATGATAGTAGTAGTAGTAGTAGTAGTACTTACATAACAGCAAGATTCGGAACAAGTCCTATGGTGGATGGAATGGCTCCACTCAATTGGTTCCCATTCAAAAGTCTAGATTACAAAAAACAAATTCCCAGTCATAAATGCATATTTTTTTAGAAGGGATTTTAATTCTATATCATTTGAGGAATACAATCTTACATGTGGATGAGTTTCTTCATATCTGGCCTGAACATCTGTGCCGGGATCGACCCAGAAAGCTGGTTTTTGTTTAGATGACTAAAAGCAATAGAAATTAGAACAGGTGCTTGTTCAAAGATCATCTATGACTATGACCACTTTCTTAATGCTCAAGAGAAAATTGGCAAAAAGGCAAGATTTAAATCTTACAAGTGTCCTATTCTTAACAAATTGTCCAAGCCCGGAGAAGAACCATTTGAGACAGGAAGAGGACCTGTCAACTGATTGTCTGACAAGTCCAGCCAGTACAGCTTTGTGAGGTTACCAAGAGAAGCTGGAATTACACCAGTAAACTTGTTTGAATTCAATGCCCTGATTCATAAAAGTGTACCATTTACAAATGTGAAAAAAGAGAGGTTCTGATTCAGTTTTTAGGCATTGTTCTTACAAGAATTCCATCTCTGAGAGCTTTCCCAGTTCCTGAGGAATGCTACCACTGAAACCGCAGCCTGCAACGGTCCTAATCACACCCATAAGAACAATATACATGTCAAAAAAAAACATCTCATTTACAAAGAAGTGAAATTAACAAGAGTTTTGATCAATCTTACAACATGGTCAGCTTGATAAGCTGTCCTAACTGTGCAGGCAGAGGACCAGTGAGATCTTTATTGTAAGATAGGTCCCTGCCAAAAAAAAATTTACATACCATTTTACAAATGGAAACTTAAACAAATTAAGTTAGTATATGAAAAAAAATGAAAATCTCACAAGGATGTTAGCTCAGTGAGGCCACCAATATCACCTCCTAGGCTTCCTTTGAGCCCCATGCTCAGCAGTTTCCTGCAAGTAATAAACAAAGTCACATGAAAACAGAACTTTCCTAGCAAAAGAAAGCTTTACACTTTAAAGACATGAAAGTTCAGAAGAGTTAGTTAATAATGAATCTCACAGAGCTGTGACTCTATTATCATTACAGGTGACTCCATCCCAGGTGGGAGCCCCACAAGGATCATTGGATTTTTGCCAGCTCGGCGGCGTGTTTTCCCACTGATTCATCAGTGATTGAAGAGCAGTCACTGCACACACAATTACAAAAATAATTCCCTCAAGAACTATAAATATGACAAGAAGACTGCAATGAAACAAGAAAAAGGTCTTAGATTTTTTTTTTTAACTCTTTTGTACCATCATCAGGATTAGTTAGAGACAAGATAGCTTGAATCGATACGAGAACGAGTAGTAGGAGAAGAAGAAGCCTTGTGTTAGTAAGACCAAAAGTGGCCGCCATGAAAGGAGCTCCAGGAGTTTTTGCTACAGCTAATGAAGAGGGAAAGAGGTAGAGAACAGTGTAGTTTGTGACTAGCCAGAGAATTTTGTTTTGAGCTTGCTGCAATTAATTAAGTAGATTGAAGTCATATTTTATAAACAGGATGATGAAGTTTGAATTGTTCATACTATTCTAGTTGGGTGGTTCCTACCATATTTAACACTTTCGTTGGTGTACATAGAAATAGTTATGATATAAAAGACCCTTTTGACTATTGACCCATTAAGGACGGTAATGTTGTTGAATCAAGATTCCAATTTTAGATCCATATTCTATACTATTATGTATGAAATTAAACCAATTTGGTATAGGCTACATTTGTATACAATGTAAGGGTCAAGCTTGACGAATGGGTCTGAGGTCTTTTTTGCCAATTTGTGTAGAAAAGGTGGGGATTTGGAAAAAAGTAGTAACTTGGAACAAATTAGGTACATGAAGTGAAAACATTAACTTTACCGCTAAGCTTTTGAATCTGAAAAGAGAAGTCTCACTACAAATTTGTTGAAGAAACAATCCAAATTTTAGTTTCATACATGTTTTGGGACATAATTATGAATTTATGATATAATGAGTCAATACATGATGTGTTACGTATTCTTTGTGGGTATTAGAGTACTGTAGTATTTAATCGATAATGGATAATTTAATCAAACTCGAAACGAATCTCAGACATTTTGTTATGACCCTTTCATTGTAAGGCATCCTCATTTTTCATAATAAAACACCCTTTTTCATATAAATAAAATTGAGAATTTTTTTTTGTGTCCTTCAATTTTCGTGTGACTTTGTTTATCATTATATGATTAACGCCTACAAATGTAGACGTTAATCATATTTCCTACATACCTAAACTGGGAGCAATTTGTCTAAATTCATGTAAATGATGGTGACAAGGAGAATCTATGTATCTATGTATAAAAGACGGAAGGAATAAGGCCATCACGTTGCGTCATCTAGGATTTTTCTACGTGTTATTCTCACGTTAAACCACCTAGGATTTTGCCACATAGGATTTTTTATTTTAGGAATTTACATATGTTGATATTATTTTAGGATAATATAATATAGAAATAGGATAAATTAATCTAGGAAAGATTCTATCTAAAATAAAGATATTATCTATTATATATTAGCAATTAGGATAGATCTAAAAGATTTTATCTAAAATTAAAATAAATTATAGAACATTAGATATTATATATTAAGATCAATACATTAATTTAGTTTTTTCCAATTAAATTTTTATCTATTTATATAAAAGAATTAAAATTAAATTTTATTTAAAATTAAGGAAAATTATTTCATCGTTATTTTTTTTATCTATTTATGTAAAATATTTATCTTAAATAAAATTTTGATAAAAAATAGAACTTTCAATCTTGATAATTACTTGCCTAAATTGACTTCTGATAAAAAAAATTACGTTATTTTTTTCTTAATTTTCTTTTTGAATTATTTATGTAAGTATAAATGACTTTTTCTTATCATTAAAAATTCATTGTTTATTTATATTTTTTCATCGTTTCTTATTAAGTATATTTTTAATTTTTATTCAAAATTTTTTTAAGAAATGAATTTTATAAAAAATTACAAGAATTTAATCATTTTTACCCTTTTATATTTTTTGTAAAAGAAATTTAAAATTAAATGATTCTAATTCAAATATTTTTGTATTTATATTTTTGCATAAATAAATTATCATTAAGCAATCAAAATTATAGTGGGTTCACCATAATAATTTTGGCTCCGTTTCACATGACACCAATTGTAAAATTTTATATATTTTTTCTTATAAATAAGTTTTTTAACATTAAATTAAAATTATATTCATTAAATAAATTAAGTATTAAATTCATGTAGTCGTGCATGGCACGACGGGTATAGCTAGTAAGACTACAAAGTCTACAACTGTAGATGTTAATCATTTTATGTAGTAGAGGTGGATTTGGGGAGAATTGAAGAGAAAATTAACATATTGGCAACTTTTGGTTAGAGTGAAAATAAAATTAAAAATATGAGGGTACTAAAAGGAATAAGTTTTTTTATGGATATCAAAAGAAAAAGTCTAAAATATAAGGGTACTAAAAAGAATTTTCCTATTTTTTCTAATTTATATTTCGTGTCATTTATTAATAAATTTGCCTCTTTTTTATTTAATCTAATCTTATTCATTCATAATTCTCACACGACGCTGCCAATTTATTCTGAGTTTTTGCCTTAAAATTTCGTGCACAATATGTTGTTTGCATAAGACCAAATTGTGGTAAATAACATAAATTGTCACTTTGTGGTGTTCAATAGCACAAACTTTCAAAAAATTAAATATATAATCACCAACTTAAAGGATAGTGGTGTTTAATGATACCAATTTTGAAAAAATAAAAAATATTCACCAAAAGGTGGTGGTGTTTAGCGATGCTATTGGGACAATTTCTATATGATAATAAGAACGTGATGAAAACAAGGTTTATCGAAGGCTCGAAGCGATAAAATATTTATAGACAAAGACCGAACTTGGAACGAAAGTCAAAAGCTTTAACCCAATCAAGATGACTAAGTTCGATATCGAGATGAAACTCAAAGGTCAAGTAAAGTCGACCTAGGGTAATTGACGTCGAAATGGGATCGGGACATGACCCAAGTCAAGTTCGAACCGAATCTAAAAATATCTTATACCGTTAAACGCCGCCATTTTTTAAAATTTTAGATATTTTTTATTTTTTTCAAATTTGATGTCATTGAACACCACTATCTTTAAAATTGATAATTATATTTAATTTTGTAAAAATTGGTGTTATTGAACATCATTAAGTAAAAGTCTGTTATTTACCGCATCATTTGGCCTTTGCATAAGAAGGGTGAGGCCGTGAAGATGTGATTTTCCGTCGTATGCCATCTCCAATCAATTTTATTAGTATTAAAAAGGAAAAAAGATTTTCTTTTCCTCTCTCTTTCTCCTGCTGTTCAATCCTGCCCCGCCCTCGTATTCGCACGCAACAACTCTACTGGTTGAAGTCGACACAGAGAGAGAGGCGAAGCGCACAAGCGAAGACAAACCGCCAGTGACTAGACGTCATCGATTGTATCGACACAATCGATTTGTTTTAGGAAAGTTCATTCATCTGAGAATCAGGACGGAACGACGGACTCGGGAGAAAGAATCCTTCACCGCCGCCATATCTTCTCTACCTCGTCAAAGTCTACAAATTCGTCTCCAAAATTGATCGGTTTGAACATGTCTTTCTCAATTGAATTCTGTTTTTATGTCAACTGTGGCTCTTATTTCTCAATTGAGAAAGATCCAAATTATCATTGTTTTTGTGCCGCTGGCGCCTGGCTGAGAACTACCGGCCGCCGGTGGGGGCGGCCGCCCCCCGCGCCCCAACATACCTCTGCCACTGACATTAGGGCTGATTGCTAAGGTGTGACATCTATCAGGAGGCTACATCGACGATGCATCCACTTTCTATCTTTCATCAATGAAGAATGCTTGGGACCATTGAGCTTTGGTATGTATCATCGTGCCGCTAGGGTTTAGTAGCCAATTTCTAGCTGAAAAAGACATTGATTGCAATATGTTGCTTCTATTCTTTTCTTGGGAGTAGCATGTGCTGCTACCATAATAGCCATCCTATTGAAGTTCTTAATTAACTTGACTCTCTTCTAATGAGTAATCTAAAGACAGGTTGGTTATATCACCAAAACAAAAGACTCCTTGGTTATAAAGTTAAAAAAAAAGAGTTGATTTTGAGCTGATGTTAGTTGCATATTGCAGAAGTTAAGGGATGTTTCTCTGGCTTTATCATTATGTATTTCATGCATAATTTTTTACAGTGAATTTAAAGTGGTGATAAACAGAATATACCATCGGTTACACGCAGTGTTTTGGAAGATTTTTCTACATACGTTTTCTACCCATAAGTTCATTGCGGACATCAAATCATGACATAATTAGTATTTGAGTTAGTTTATTTGAACAAACTGCTCTTTTTAGGCCTGTTTTATATTTCTTATGATTATGACTACGAAGTTTTAGTTGACTTGCTTCCCATTTTTTTCTGCTTTACTTCTCAAACAGGAGTGACCAGCAAGAACCTGTAATTTTTGTTCGCACAGGAACATTTTTTTTTTAAAATGTCCTCTCTTCAATTGCTGCATCTAACAGAGCATGGGCGCAATTTTCTGTCTTCAAGAAGGTGACTAAATTATCTCTTATTTTAAATAAATTATGGTTGTACTGGTATTTGATTTGTTTGGATACATATATTTTGTAGCATAGTTTCTAATCAGTTTTCCTGAAATATGTTTGAAGAAGTCAACCAAATTCAAGGCTGTGTGTTTTGTTATATGTTTTTGTTTGTTGATTATTAGTGTTCCCTTACATTTATTTGAACCTATGTTTACTGTTTAGAACTTTGTAAAGGCTTTTATAGTGAATGCAATATAGTGAATGCAATAAGTAATAAGTATTTTATCCAGAATAAGAATTTATTCATTTGATGATTTGAGAAGAGAAGACCTACTGGAGGATATGTGTGAAACTTGAGCCAAGGGTTTGACCTAAAAGGAGTAAAAACACAATAATGAAATTAATTAAATTAAAGTGGCAATTTTGAATTGTACTAATCCAAAGAAAGGTACTGATCCCGTCGTCTTCTTATTGCTCACTATATGAGTAGATTGGGTAGAAGAGTTCCCAGGATTACAAAGGTTTGAGCTTTTAGTACCTGTTAGCTACTTGTGAATGGATAACATTTTGAAATTCTGCCTCAGATTCAAAATTTTACTTGGAAGATTTTCTGGCACGATGGTAGCTTTAAATTGATTCTGTATGCACAAGTCTTCCCATTTTTGTTATATGTTAACACATTGCCCCACCTGCAGGAAATCTTTGTTGGTTGCCACTGGGATATTGGTAGCAGGTGGAACAGCTGCTTATATGCAGTCAAGATTCACATCCAAGAAGGCCGATTCTTCTGGTCATTGTAATGGGCCTGGCAATTTGAATGAGGATTCACGTCAAGATAGTGCCAATCGTAGTGATACAAACAAGAAAAAAGTAAAGAGAAAACCATTGAAGTCACTTCAGGTCCTAGCTGCTATTCTTCTTTCACAAATGGGCAGTAATGGTGCTCGTGATCTCTTAACATTAGCATCTATTGTGGTAAGATACTGACATTACGTTTGCGCTATCTTTTTGTACTTTTAGTAACTTATGTTTGCCCTATAAGCAGAATACGCATAATTAATGTAGCGAATCGCATTCCAATATGTGAAGAATCTCTTCAAATCCAAGTATACCCTCTGTCAAAAGTTGAAATTCTTTTTATTCTGCTTTAGAAAAACATGATAATTTTCATATATTCTCATCAAGTTATTTGAAATTTAAGATAAAATCCTTTGAGGGCACATTTGATTTTTAAAAAAAAAAATTTATTACGATGTTGTATATTACACTTAACAATATTGATTGTCCTTTGATGTAATACAAATCCAAAAATGGACTAGGTGCCTTCTAATCCTTTTGGAGGGAAGGTTTATTCTGTCATTTATAAAATAATTCTAGTGTAGAATGCTGATCCTAATAACATTGCTTGGTCGCTGCATATGCTATCAGCTCTTCTACACCATCCTTGTTCACCTTATCATATTGTTGGTTTAAATAGCTGCTTTCTATAATGAGATGCAAGTTAGCATACTTTAATTCACTTTTGATGTATTCCTTGCATTTTATTTACTGTGTTTGACATCATAACACATCCTATAAGTTATGTATGCTTACAGGTAGTTCGGACTGCTCTAAGCAATAGGCTGGCAAAGGTTCAGGGTTTCCTGTTTCGTGCTGCTTTTCTTCGACGGGTGCCAACTTTTTTCAGATTGATTTTGGAGAATGTTCTTTTGTGTTTTCTTTTATCAACTATACATTCTACTTCTAAGTACATAACAGGGATCTTAAGTGTAAGGTTCAGGAAGATATTAACAAAGCTTATTCATACGCATTACTTTGAGGTATCATTCTCTCATCATCTATAGTATTTTATGTCTATATTTGACCAAGTATTGAGTATCTTTTTGGCCTTTTCTATGCTACGAAATATGGGAGTAGATTTAAATGTTTTTTATGTCTTTTCTGATTCTTACCATTGTCGTCATCATCATAAGTTTCATAACCATTTTGTCATTTAATTAGATCATTGATAGTGGTTTTAGTTCATCTTTGAACATATTTCCCTTTGTAACTTGATTACTTATCAATAAACACATTATCTTTCCATTGGTTATATTGTGCATATGCAAATATGTTTATTTATATCCGTGGTTACTTGAGTGTCTATAGAGCGTACTCCACGAAGGAGTGATGCTTTTTGTTTGGGTCATTGACTTTTGATGGAAATGTGCCATATCTTTCCGTTCATTGGCCGTAAAGTCTTATTATTAGTCTTTAACTTTTGGATTTGATTATCTGTTTTGTGCTTGCCAATATGTTTTCTTATATTCACACGTTTCCTCATGCCAACTTTTGGAAATATAGCATCATTTTGTGATAAATTCATGTCGTGATGAAGGTGATGTTTTGGACTATGTCTACATTTTTTTCTCCAGAATATGGCATATTACAAGATATCACATGTTGATGGTCGAATTTCAAACCCAGAGCAACGGATTTCTAGTGATGTACCAAAATTTTGCTCTGAGCTGAGTGAAATTGTGCAAGATGATCTTATTGCTGTTACTGATGGAATCCTTTATACATGGCGCCTTTGTTCGTATGCAAGCCCTAAATATGTATTTTGGATTTTGGTATGCTCTCTTATCTTTTAAATGTTTATTTGTTAAATTACATGTATTATTTTTGTTGTGTTAATTTTTGATATATGATGGTATACCCGTTGGTTGTCTTTTAGGCATATGTATTAGGAGCAGGGACCATGATCAGAAATTTCTCACCTGCATTTGGGAAATTGATGTCAAAAGAACAACAACTGGAAGGAGAATATAGGCAGCTCCATTCAAGGTTAAGGACCCATGCAGAGAGTATTGGATTTTATGGCGGTGAAGCTAGAGAAGAATTCCATATTCAGGAGAAGTTTAAGAGTTTAGTGAGGCACATGCGTACGGTTCTCCATGATCATTGGTGGTTTGGCATGATCCAGGACTTCTTATTGAAGTATCTAGGTGCCACTGTTGCTGTCATTCTGATAATTGAGCCCTTTTTTGCTGGACATTTAAAACCTGATGCCTCAACCCTTGGACGAGCAGAGATGCTAAGCAATCTTCGCTATCATACTAGTGTGATTATATCACTGTTTCAGTCCTTGGGAACTCTTTCCATCAGTTCAAGGCGACTTAACCGTCTCAGGTACTTTTGAACATCCCTTCTGTGAGACTAGCATACGTGTCCCATTATGTCTTAGATATGTTGATGACAGATTTTCAGTGTGGGTATATCAGTTATAATTTTAATTTCAGATCACCATCTATATCTCACTCGTAAAATAATGTGTCTTTTCTTTTTGTTGTACATATGATCAGCTCTTGTAAAAATAGTTCTAGTTTGATCTTCTAGTGTTTTGTTAATTGTTGCAAGTATATTGGTCAATTTCCATAAAAAAATATATTGCTCAATTGTGAGCTCTAGTATTTGAGACTATCTCATCTATTTTATGCAGATTTAATTTCTTATATACCATTCCCTTCAAGATGCTAAGTTCTTGATTCACATATTTCTTCTTCTGATGCTGTAAAGAACCTCTCCATAGTTAATTGTGTTGCTTTGGTTGTGATTTGAAATTTGTTAATGTGGAAGGCTTTGAAGATAGTTGTTTTTAATCTTATATCTTATAAGATTAAAAACCTGCTTGTACTGCATGCCAATCGGGTCCTGAACCTATGAAATGATGCATTAGTGTAGCGAGTCGTACACAATCTTTCCATCAAATTATTGGATACTCCACGGTTAAGAAATCTAAATAACCACCTGCATTTTAGTAACCAATGTCAAATTGATGAAAGGACTAGGTATGGCAATTAACCCTAATGTTTGGGACTCCAATAAGATCGTTTTATAGTTTTGGTACCCGTTTGGGATGTGGGCAATACATTAGGGACTGCATAGAGAATTAACCTTTTTAATGCATTTGTTGAACATCACTGATGCTTCCATTTCTGTCCTGTAATTTAATGTGGCAGTGGATATGCCGACCGGATACATGAGCTTATTACTGTGTCTCGCGAACTTAGCATGCGTGATACTTCTTCTCTGGCAAGTGATAGGAATAGGAATTGTTTTAGTGAAGGTGATTGCATCAAGTTTTCAGACGTGAAGGTATATCCATACTATTTGCTTTTGTATGCTTTTGTGTCTCCATCTGTGTGCTATGAAATAGTGAACTGCTCTCTTTGTAGGTTGTTACGCCAACAAATAATGTGTTAGTTGAGGATCTGACTCTTGAAATTCATCCTGGATCTAATCTTCTTATCACAGGTAATCTTGATCTTGCTTTATTGGGTATATTAAATATTAAGTTGTGAGAATAATGTGAACTGCTCTTTGTATTCTTTTTAAATTCCACATTTTAAGATTAACATGGAAGTAAAAAAAAATATTTTCTAAAAATGACTTGACATGTATGCAGAAATGTGGAGTATTTAAAGTATGGTGTGTTAAGAGTAAATCCGGAACCTGTATTGATTTGCATGTGGAAAAAAATTATGTTATAAGCCCAATTATCATTGTTCATATTTGTATGACAGTACGAGCCAGAGCTGTGTCATGCATGCTCTCTCATCTTGGTATATTTTGACATAATAAAGCTGTAGAGTTCTGAGTCTCTTACCTTCAAATCTTGTGGTTTGATTTCTAGATGATTTCAGCTCATTTTGAAAAGAACTGATAAGAGGCATTCAGATTTTTTCGATTATTTTCTCTGGTAGTGCTCCTTGAGTTGTGTTATAGCAATTTATGAACTGTTTTCAGATATAATTATGGGAAAGAAGGAAAGCAATATGTAGTCGGGTACTGAGAGAGGGTTCAAGTCTGGCATTTTGTAAAATAGGCAAAAATAGAAACCTTTGCATTTAAAGTCATATAGTTAAGAGGTACATGTTGCATCTTACTGCTGCAAGTTGAGGACTTGTGTTCCGTTCTGTGTAAAATGTGTGATCATAATTGAGTAATCCATTAGTAAATTTAACATCTAGAAGTTCTTTTAATTTTCAGGTCCAAATGGTAGTGGCAAGAGTTCACTTTTCCGTGTTCTAGGGGGGCTTTGGCCTCTTGTATCTGGCCATATTATGAAGCCTGGGGTTGGATATGACCTCAATAAGGAAATCTTTTATGTACCTCAAAGGCCATACACTGCTGTTGGGACACTTCGTGATCAGTTGATATATCCTCTTACAAAGGATCAAGAGATTGAACCACTGACACAGAGTGGAATGACAGAGTTACTGAAAAATGTAGGAATTCTCATCCCAGTATTTATAATGCAAATCTTATGCATACAAAGCCTGTATTTTTGTATGTATATTGCTCTTGATTGACTTCTTTGAGGTTGTTATGTGATACCTTTTTCTTTGTTTAGGTTGATCTTGATTACCTACTTGATCGTTACCCTACTGAACAAGAGGTGAACTGGGGTGATGAACTTTCTCTTGGGGAGCAGCAGCGATTAGGAATGGCTAGATTGTTTTATCATAAGCCTAAGTTCGCTATTCTGGATGAGTGCACCAGTGCTGTGACAACAGATATGGAAGAACGTTTCTGTGCTAAGGTTCGTGCCATGGGGACATCATGCATCACTATATCACATCGTCCTGCTTTAGTTGCATTTCATGATATTGTTCTATCCTTGGATGGGGAAGGAGGCTGGAGCATTCATGACAAGAGGTTGGATTTTACATAGTTGGTTTAATGGCTATGATCTCATTATATCTCATAGTTGATTTAATGGTTATGATCTCATTCGAGAGATATAATCTGTGGAATAACCTCTCAATATTCTTCTTTATTTCAGGGAGGATTCTTTGATCACTGATGAACCTGCTAACAATATGGAAAAGCCATTGGAGACTAAAAGACAAGGTGATGCGATGGCTGTGCAACGGGCCTTTTCCAGTGCCAAGAAGGTTGTAATTTGGCCTCCCTTTCACTAGTTTTCTGTGTTTATTCTGTGCTTGATTTTGAAATAATTTCTAGCTGAAGTTTTTTTTCCCTCGTTATCAGGACTCAAAATTATCAAAGTCAAGGTCGGACTTATACCTCTCAGAGTTGATTGCAGCATCTCCTCCTCTGGATCATAACTTACCCTTGCCCAATGTTCCTCAATTGCAATTGTCGTCTAGGATCCTGCCTTTGCGAGTTGCTGCTATGTTCAAGATTCTGGTTAGTAACTTTTAAGACGAAAAGACGACTTTCTATGGCCTATACTTTTCAGGAGTCTATTGTGTTTTTTTTTCCGATATAACCATGGAATGTTGTTAGACAAGAGGATGCTCACAATCCCTAAAACACTCTTTTGATTGATTAACTGAGAGTTAGAACAATCTCAATGGGAAAAAACCCCAATTAAGTCAATCTCAAAGGAGAACTCTCCAATGAGCCCAAAGGCACTATGCCTTTTCTCTCTCTATTTTTCTGGATGATTTCCACCTTAGGAGTTAGGACAGCCTCCCTATTTAAGCTAGAAGACAACTTGTTTCTCATCCCACAAAATAGCCTAACTGACTCACTCCTTTACCCTTTTGGCTTCTTGCTAATATGGTATTACACAGTGTTTAAAAAGGCGTTGCCTAGGCGCGCCTGGGCCATGCCAGCGCCTGCATCAGGCAGGGCGAGGCCACCTGCATAAGGCGGCCCCTAGGCGGCTCAGGCGCACTAAGGCGGCCAGGCGAGCCTAGGCGACAGGCAATGCGCCTTATCCTGATTTGCTTGAAAAATAATGTTGACGATATAAAAAAAAGGATAGAATCTCAACAAATCAACTACATATCTTATCAATATATATTAATATCTTTTATTTCCCCAAATTGAAGTTATTGTGATATTTTTTTATATGCAATTATCTATTTTCAAAGATCTCAATATCCTTTCTTTTCAAAAAAAAAAAAGAAAAGATCTCAATATCCTTTTATCTAACTATATAATCATACGTGTATCTTTTTCTCCTTACACAACTCCTCTCCTCTATCTTTTTCCATTGTTCAATACTTCATTTATTGTCTGGCTGTTGGACGTTTGAGACTTGGAGCTCCTGCTGCTGCAATACATAGGGGATATTGATCTTGACCTTCATTTAGAACTTTAAATTTAATAAAAACTTGGGTTTTTTTCTTTAAAAATATGTTTTTATATCATACTTAACATTAATTTGTTTATATTTATTATTTACCAAAAATTATGTATAAGGCGAGCGCCTTCGCCTTAGAGGCGCGCCTAGGCGATCTGGATGGTCCATCGCCTAGGGTGTCGCCTTGCCTTTTTAAACACTGGTATTACATTTGTTTACCTAACAAATGTTGAACTCAAACTTCTTTTGGGTGGTGGGGTCAATTATTTGGAAGCACAGCCATCTTATCCTGATCACTTTCTGTGGCTCTATCAAAATATTTGTTTGGGTTATGTCTGTTTAGATTTTATAAAGTTCAGCTAACATGAAATTAGTAAGAGTGTTTGAAGATCAATGCTCAAGCTTTAATGTATTTGGACAAAATACATTTTGCTCGTGTGCTATATCTCTGATCTACTAAACCGACAAAGTGTAATAATCTAACATATTTGATTCATGGACCGTACTGATCGAAATATTAGCATTTAAATACCTTTATTCTCAAAGGAGAACTCTCCTTTGAACTTGCCCATATATATTCTTCAGTTGGATATCCAATCTCCCACAAGTCTTACTTTTTTTACCGACTGTTCTCTCTGTTGATCATACAAATTGTGTGATACCATCCGAGTTAACAGTTTGTCAATTAAAAAAGGTAAACCCTGATAAATTTGGGTGTGATTTATTTGTGTTTTGTTTCTTCAGGTGCCCACAGTTTTCGATAAACAGGGAGCACAACTGCTTGCCGTGGCAATTCTTGTTTTATCAAGAACTTGGATTTCGGACCGCATTGCATCCTTAAATGGTAAGATTCTGGATTCTTATATATGTTATTTCTGTCTTGGTACTCTGTATATTTCTAATGGGAGTATTAAAATTACATCAATATTGGACAGTAGAATAGAATCGAAAAAAGGGAGATATCGACATGCCGTATTGACAAACTTTTTGTTGCATCCCAGGAACTACGGTGAAGTTTGTTCTTGAACAGGACAAGGCAGCATTTATCCGATTGATTGGGGTTAGTGTTCTGCAAAGTGCGGCATCATCTTTTGTTGCACCTTCTTTAAGGTAGTCTTTCATTTTAACCTTTTTTAAAGTTATTTATTTAGCTATCTTGAACTTTGCGCATATTTATTTGTCATCATTCAGTATGCTTTTTTCCTCACCTAATAAGAAAGAAAGGTGGTTTTCTACATTTCGTCAAAAAGTAGGTATTGATGTATCCTAAGCCACATCACTTATATTTCTAATTTTACTACTCATTATTTTTTTAATTTTAACAACCCTAATCTATATGTTAAAATATATATATATATTGATGTATGTATATATATATTGATGTTTAGAATTACAATTGTGAAACTAGTTTTTGTTGTGATCAAATAAGATAAGTTGGGGTCTTGCAAAATTGGAGAAATTAGACATTCAATATTTTCAACAGGATTCTGAGGTGCTTAGTTGCTGAACTGGAGATTTTTTTTAGGATTATTTAGGAATTCAAGAGGTTATGTGTAATTTTTTTGGATTATTTAAAAATTTATTTATCTATAATTCCCTTGTTAGGATTTAGTTTCTAAATCAAGTACTCATAATGTGCCCCCAAAAAATCATAATTCAAGGGATAATTGGTTATATATCTCTAAAATTTCTCTTATATCCCTAAAACCTAAATTCTCTAAAAATTTAAAAACTGTGGATATAATACATGAAATTACAGAGATGTTGGTTTATTGTCCTTAATATATTTTCAGAAAATAATAATAATAAAAATGATCAAAATGTAAATCACCCATAAAATAAAGAAGTTTCAACAACTGTCCATAAAAATAAAAATAACAGAAACACTTGTAAAATAAGAAGGTTTTACAAAATCACCCTTAAAGTAAACGAGTAAATTGCATAAATCACCTTTTACTTAGGTCATTATGCACAAAAATCCCGTTCATCTTAAAAATTATATTCAATCACCATACATTCATATTTTATAAATGAATAACCTCTCACACCTGTTTTATCCTTTTTTAAACCATCAAGTAAAACATAAGAGTATATCAAGAGCTCTTATGAATACATATTTTAAATGGGATTATGTGAAAGTGTGCCGATTTTATGGGCACTTTCGTGTATTTTTTATTTTTAATTTTTTTTTATAGTTTATGAACGAGTCTATATCTTTTAATCTAAATTTGAATGGTTTTTTATTAATATCATTTGGTGAAAATGTATGAAGGATAATAAACCAAATATCCATACAAGAAAGATTTCAGGGATTTTTAACCAATTATCCCTTGCAGGAATATGTGTGTTATAGAGACATTAGATACATTTTTTTTTCCAATTCTGCAACTAGCACCTTTGAATCCTGTTCAAAATATTGGGTGTGGTATCTTTGACATTGGTTACATTTCTCCAATTTGTCAAGACCCCAAGTATCCTTATTTTTGTAGGATTAAAATGTGTTTAATCATCAATATGATTCCATAAGAGAAATCTATATTGTTCTCAAGAAACCATCAAAACTGTTACTTTGATTTTTATAGAAAATAAGTTAAAAATATGTAAATAATGTTAATTGTATCTACACAAAATGGTTAGGAATGAAACAATACACTATCAAATGAAGTTCTGCCTTTCTAATTAGTTGTTAGTTACTAACATAGTTGAAGCTGGAAACAATTATTTTTCATTTTCTTTTAAATATCAAACTTACAGATTGCAACCCCTAGATAATTAGATTTGGTGATACAAAGAAAATATAGTTTTTCTAATTCATGATGGATAGTAGAGCACACCGCATGTATAGCAAGGGCTTTCATTTACTGTTGCACATTTTTAAATCATCTTTTTCTTTGGTGTTAACTTAATATTATTCATGTGTAACGTAGAAGGCTTCAAGTCCTGCATGAGTAGGGACCCAATATTGGAACATTGTTTTGATGATATGTTTTACTTTTTGTTTTAGGCACTTGACTTCCAGGCTAGCTCTGCTTTGGAGGATCCGTTTGACTCAACACTTGCTGAAGAATTACTTGAGGAAAAATACATTTTATAAGGTTTTCATTTGTGGACTTTATTTTCCATCTCACTGTATGTTACTCGTGACTGGTGTTGAATAATTGGTCATTTAATGTGTCATCAGAGAAGCAAATATTTGTAAAGAACTGGCCTGAAGCATTCATTTTATGTCGTTTTCTGTTTAACACTCGCACACTTCCCAGTTGAAAAGGAAATTGATATACTTGAATTTTTTATAAGTGAAGGAGAAAGAATAATAAGTTGTGATACATACAGTGACTAGGGGACACATCAGTCATGACAACATACGTAATTGTGAAATATGGAAAACTCTAATGATGTTTGATCTCTTACAGGTCTTCCACATGTCAAGCAAAAGCATTGATGCTGATCAGAGGTTAACACATGACCTTGAAAAGTTGACAAGTGACTTGTCAGGGCTGGTTACTGGAATGGTAAAGCCAACTGTTGACATCTTCTGGTGAGCAATTCATACAGGCCCCCCAAAAATTATATATGCACTGTTTCAGTTCATTTGATTAATGTTCCAGCTGCCCAGTTCTTCTATTGATTCTTTTAACTTGAGCATGCTGTGGAATTTATGAAGGTTTACATGGAGAATGAAGCTATTGACTGGCCGTAGAGGTGTTGCTATTTTGTATACCTATATGTTGCTTGGTCTGGGATTTCTGAGGAGCGTTGCTCCTGATTTTGGAGATCTGGCGAGTCAAGAACAGCAGTTAGAAGGAACCTTTAGGTCTTCTCTCTGCTTTCCCCCTATTGATCTGTTTATCCCTTATTCTTTTCACTTTTGTCCTTATTTTCTTTGAATGTATATTCTGTCAGGTATATGCATGAAAGATTACGAACTCATGCTGAGTCTATAGCTTTCTTTGGAGGGGGTGCCAGAGAAAAGGCTGTAAGTTTTTCCACATCTGTTCTTTTTTCTATATATGTTTTTTGAGTTTGCTTCCTTTTATATGTGTTCTTTTTATCCACCACTCGGGCAGATTACCAAATTGGTATACAAGTGACAGTTAACGACATTATTCTTTTATAAAATTCAGCGACATTAAGATATTAGAAGGATAGGATGGATAAGTAGGCATATATATTCACTTTGACGTGTAAAAGTATTGTTACTGAAGTTACGGTTTACATAACAAAGTCATCTTTACGCTCTATCCTTTCATATTAAATAGGTTTCTTTGGTATTTTTTTAATCTAAATGCCAGATTTACATCATATTATACCTAATCATTTCATGCCAACTTATTATTTTGCTCAAGGAACAAAATTTTGCCGGAATATATAGAATCACTATGTCACAAACGAACATGGGGGGTCGTTAACTGCAACTCCAATGGGAAATTGGGAATATATATTGATTTGATCATTTGATATTTTTTGATACATTAGGGACACCAATTTGTCTTTAAATACAAATTTGTCATTGTTAGGTGTCATTCCTGTTTATCAACCTGGAAATTCAGTCAAAACTTTTTCTTATTCATTAGTTTTATAGTATTTTTTAGTTGGAATTTGATGAATGTTGAGTTTAATTTCCTGATTGATACAATAAGATTGCTTCTTTGTCATTTACTCTTATGATCCATCGTTCAATTGCACACCTTGTCAGAATTTAGTTCTTTTTGGCCCTGAGGCTAAAAGTCAGAAAAGCAGTGTATGTCAAACAAAGGATTTAGGGTGTAATTTATGGCCCTGTCCCAAAATCTATGTGGTTAAACTTTATATTATAACTCCAAGAATTCACCTCTGAACTCAACAGCAGTGTTGCTTCTGTATTTTTCCCTGAATAAATCCTGTTTATGGAGTCTAGGGCAAAACATTGGAAGAACAACCTTTAGACTGCTAACTGAATTTGAAGTATTGGGAGATAGGCTATCTTCAAAAGAATTTTGTATAATCACGAGAGCTCAAAATTTAGTCACATTATACACACTATGGAACTGGGAACATCATGTCAATAGTTCAGAATAGCAACTCCAAGAAACTAAACATTCTAAACCCTGGGCATAGTGTAGTATTAGTGACAGACTTTAAGCTCTTAACCTGGCTGGAGATGTAGGTTGGAGACTGGAGATGTAGGCTGTTGTTAAAATCATCTGAATATAAGGTCAATATCTCTAGTATCAGCAGTATGGGATCTTCCCTAGATTGGTAACTTTCCTGAAGTGACTTCTAGGTCATTTGTACTGCATGGCTACTGCCCATGTTGAGTTTTTTATTTCCTTTCTTATTGGAGGAGTTGAACAATGATTCAAAACGTCACATCTATTTTCAGTGTAAGGTTGTAGCTTCGAGATGCTCTGATATATCTACCTGTATCACTGCAGCTTAGACAAGGGGTAGTACAGGTTTGGGTCACTTCGGTTTCAGGCCGTGCCAAATTTTACTTTATACTAAGTTTTACTAATTAATGTGGAGTGATAATATTATATTTTACATCGAATGATATATATGTGTTGATGGAAAGAGAGATTTGGGAAAAATCTGATCTATTCTCCTACAAGGGAAAAAGAATACATATATACAAGAAGAGAAAGGATAAAGCTTCCTAGAGAAGCCAAAAAGTACAAAGAAAACACAAAAGTTAAAAAAGTACACCTACTCCTTGACTAAAGTGAACCAACTATCACCATCATCATTGACCCAGTGAGGCTCCGCTACAGCGGAATCTGGGGGGTTAAGATGGGGGTACCCCCAGTCCAAGGGAAAGGGGTACGCCTGGTAGACCCAAGAAAAACTGAAATTCAGCTATGTGACAATAATAACTGAATTTAGTTAGAATGCACCAAAATTGATATAGGGACTGAATCCATCTCAAAGGCATTGTATAAAAGCCAATGAGGTTGAGGATGCACCCCATAAAGTGAACCAACTAGAATATAAAATAACAAAACTCTGTTAGCTCAACAATATATAAATGAAAATTACACATAAAAATACTTAAACTATAAATTAATTGCATGCAGTCTATATAAGAAGTAAAATTATGAATGTAGCGTTTGATGTATTTTAACGGGTCAATCCAATCCATCTTGATTCTTAACCCAGAAATTGGTGGGTCAATCAGGTTTAGGTTAAAATGCCCTAGGCCAAAACCTAGTATCTTTTGATCAGGTTTGGTCGAGTCAAGTTTTGACAGCTGTGCACTATAATTATTTTCCCTAGCGACTCTCTCTTTGCTAAAACTCAGGGATACCATGTGTTTTTTTTTATTCTTGATTTTGGACAGACTATCAACACTAGGAAATGAGCAAGTCATAAATTCAGAGGTTATCTGGTTGTTTGTAAATTATGTGGAATAAAGTTGGTAATTGCCATATGTTAATTTTTTAAGCCTGGTATTTTGTACTTGCAGATGATTGAATCAAAGTTTCAGATGCTAATCCATCATTCTATGGTGCTGAGAAAGAAGAAATGGGTTTATGGTATACTAGATGATTTTGTAACAAAGCAACTGCCTCATAATGTCACTTGGGGTTTGAGCCTGTTATATGCTCTAGAACACAAAGGCGACCGGTCCTTGACTTCCACACAAGGTGACAAATGTTTAAAGTGATTCCCCCCTTCCCTAACGCCAAAAATGAAAAATAAATGAAAAGAGATCCAAAGAAAATCTCCAAAGGAATTCAGAAGAATAGTTGCCAATAAAAATCTCTTTGAAATTGTCAGTGAATAGTACCAGATGTGTCTTGACTTTTTTGAATATTTCTCCAGGGGATCTTGCACATGCTTTGCGGTTCCTGGCATCAGTTGTTTCTCAAAGCTTTTTAGCTTTTGGTGATATTCTCCAGCTGAATAAGAAGTTCCTTGAGCTTTCAGGTGGTATTAATCGTATCTTTGAGCTGGAAGAGCTATTGGATGCTGCTCAATCTGGTAAACCATGTCTAAAACATTTGTCTAGTCATTTTGCCTGTTTAATTATATATTCTTTGTGGAACAGAATGAATTATAGTAGGGTAGCATGCATTGGGATTCTTATCTTTATCTGTAATATTTCTACACTAGCTGAATAGAAATCAGAGTACTGCAGCTTCCTATTTGGGCTGCCTCTTTGGTTTTGACATCCAACACCTTTCTACTCTATTTTACACTTTTAAATAATAGGTGTTTGATAATGATAAGCTATTTGTGGAAGTAGAATTACATTATCGTTCCATGTGTTTGGGTACTTCATATATTTGTTCCATTAAGGAGGTATTTTGTTTGTGTTTGTTGTTGTCACTAAGCAGTTTAATTGGTAATGGGAATAAGATGAATCCCTTGGGAACTTTGGATAATAGGTCTTTCTTTGACAGATGTTTGACATTAACCAAGTTCCAAAAGACTATACCTTTACTTGATGACACCTGGTAAATGTGTCAGTGAATGAATTTTGAGAAATAATAGCTTTTTGTTATCGTAAGAATGAAAAGAATCCAAGAAATTGGTATATAAAAATGTGCATATCTACTCCCTGAATAATTATCATTTTCAAATTGTGCTGTATGAAATATACATGTTATGAGTTTGAGTTAATGAACTCATCAATGCAGATTATCCTGGTATGCCGTCGTCCATTGATGATGGGAACAGTGGTTATGCTGATGATGTCATCTCCTTGTCAAATGTTGATATTATCACCCCGTCACAGAAAATGCTTGCTAGACGGTTGACATGCGATGTCATACAAGGGAAAAGTCTTCTTGTCACTGGTTGGTGAATGGATTCATCTTTTGGACTTCAAGCAGTTTGTTCTTTTTCTGACGTGACTATCATTTTAAAAAAATTATGTTGTCCTAGGTCCTAACGGGAGTGGTAAAAGCTCAGTATTCAGAGTTCTTCGGGGTGTGTGGCCAATTGTAAGTGGAAGGCTCATTGCTCCACATCAGCTTTATGAAAAAGGAGTTCAATCTGGTTGTGGAGTATTTTATGTTCCGCAAAAGCCATATACATGTCTTGGAACACTAAGAGATCAAATTATATATCCTATTTCCCCTGAAGAAGCAGAAGTGAGGGTATTGCATTCAATTGAATCAGGTATTTATTTTAAAGATCAAATGACACAATCTTCCTTTGGAGCTAAATTAGCACAGTAATGTCAAACTCAATGTCAAGGGTTTAATATGTATGCATATCTTTTTATTCTGCCTTAGAACACAACGTGTTAGAATCAGTGTGTAACTGCCAGAAATTAAAGAAATTAAGGTTGAATATATATATATATATTATATATCTTTTTCATATAATAGTTTGTCCAAGTAGATGAGGCTATAGAGGAACGAGGATTCTTGAGACCATATTAATCTGTCTTGTGGCGTTCTTTCCTGTCTGTTATGTAATTACAAGGGAACCACTGGAGCAGTATGTTCCTATCTTGCTGTTGTGTAATTGTTGGGCTATATTACTGCTCTGTTGATGTATACGTATGTGTGATACAGTTTCCGGTCCTTGTACACTTGTTAATCTGTCATTGATATATTTATTTGTTACAGGTGAAGAGACTGCAAATGCAAGGGATCTCTTGAACTCACGCCTGAAGACCATTCTTGAGCATGTACGCTTAGTCTATCTTTTGGAAAGAGAAGGTGGTTGGGATGCTTCCGTGAATTGGGAAGACGTCCTCTCTCTTGGTGAACAACAAAGATTGGGCATGGTGAGCGTTGCTATCATTATCCAATTATATAAAATCAGATTGTGCTTGTTTTCCAATTCATTCAGTGTCAAAATTGTAAAATTTAATATTCTTTCAAGGCCCGCCTATTCTTTCACAAGCCGAAGTTTGGAATTCTCGATGAATGTACCAAGTAAGTCTTGTTTCATACTTTCCTGGTTTTCACTCTACAGCCTAAATGGTAAAATTTATGCTGATATTCACTATTGGGTCATAATCTCTGTATGAATTACGTAGCGCTACAAGCGTTGATGTTGAAGAACACCTCTACCAGCTTGCAACTGACCAAGGCATCACAGTCATCACTTCTTCACAGGTGTGCAAAGTCCCAGGTTGCTCTCAACGTTTACAATCAAAAAACACTAGTATGGCCTACCTAACTCTTTTCGTTGTTCGTCTTAACCTTTGCAGCGTCCTGCTTTGATACGGTTTCATGCACTGGAATTGCACTTGATTGATGGCGAAGGTAACTGGGAGCTCCGTGCAATCAAGCAATAGTTATTCAGCAGACGCTCAATTTGAGCCAAGCCAGAAGCAACAATATCTATCAGTTAGTATGTCATTACCTTCCTGAAAGTTATCTTGGTATATCTACAAGCTGCAGTGTTGCATTGCAAATTTGCAAACGATCTTGGCTTTGAAAGGAAGCCACTGATTATCATGCTGACGAGAAAAGAAACTCTCGAACAGAGAATCAGTCCTAATAAGGCATTTATCATAGCATAATACAGTGTATAGGAAATCAGTAAGTCCAGCATATATACCAAATATTTGCCCTGTGAATTCTTCTGTAATGCAACCGATATATTACTATGCCTGTGTTGGCAATAAGTTAGATTTCACGTTAGTTATGCCTGTGTAATGCAACCGATATATTATTATGCCCTGTGAATTCTTCCCTTGTCTTTCAGGTATGGCTCACTCGAGGGTAAGCCTCAAATTTCAACTATGCTTTATTTTCATGGTTCGAATTCAACGTCTGATTGATAAAAACAGTTATTTGTCTTATCCTTGAGGAAAATCATTAATTTTTTTTTTGATAATACAAGGCAAATATTAGGTTATTAGTTTACAGGGCCATCATGGACCATCATAGTGGATGATTTTTAGAAAATCTACAACAATGGGATGCTGACTAGCATCCACACTTTAATACAACGGAGAAGATAAATTTGACGGAGCATCTTGAACACTTTGAATTGCTGGATGAAGTTGAGGTATGTAGACATGTCTTCCTTCGACAAGCTTAGACCATGGTCGTTCCGGCTTTCTTCAATCCCGCAAAATTCGAAGAGCAAACAAATTTTGCACGTTTCTAAGTCGTATTTGTATGAATTTCAAAAGCTAAACTTAGTAAATCTCTCATTTCATTGTAGAATACCAAATGAAAATAAAAAAAAAAACCTAAATTTAGTAACTTACATTTCCAAATCTGAAATTTCAAAATAAAAAAAAAAAAAAAAACTCAATTTTAACATGAAAACTTACATTGATATGAGTGTTTGTTGTTGGAATGTTGCCCGGATATTTTCCTTTTACAAATTTGATAGGAGAAAATGGAGTAAATGAAGAATTGGAGAGTTGGTGGAAAGGAAAAATGGAATATGAGTGAGTTAAGAGAAGAGATTGAAATGTGGGTGGGGTGTAATTTTAGGTGAAATTTCTTTTACATGGGAATGGGATGCCTTACAATAAAATTTAGAAGGTGCCTTACAATAAAATTTAGAAGGAGCCTTACAATGAAAGAGCCTTTTTTTATAAGAAAAGAAATGACCATATGACTATATGAGAACCACCTAGAGCATCCTTTGGATAAGATGTCTAAAAATGTGATCTTGATCGAGCGCAACAGACGAAGAGTCACACCATTTGATCCGCTTCAATAGACTTTAGCAAGTGCCAACAAAAGCATCACCGGACACATTCGTTATTATTGTGTACAAACAACATGATTATAGATATAGTTATAATTTTACATGTATTTCGTGATGGCTTTAATAATCTGCATTCAGTTCAGATTTTGGTTTTAACTCTATAATCATCCTGCTGATTTTCTCACATTTCAAAAACCAAAATCTCTGCACAAAGTGATTATAGAGTTTACAAAAGGGTATGCAAATCAAAGAGAATGTGAATGTTTAAGGCCTAAAACACCGATTGCATTCATCATAGAGATATAGTTCACAAGATTCAACTGATATACATTCCGATTTCTCAGTGAATCAACGATTTTAAAATTTTTACTGGGAAATGATACTATGCTCAACATCTTGTTAGTTCTTTTATAATTTATACAATATAAAGATGATAAGAGCACTTCACCCTCCAAAATATTCACAGTGACTTTACAGTTCTGACCCTGGATCAAGGGCTTTCATTGAAATTCATCGCCTGCAATGATCCGGAGAACAAATCCCCAAGAAATTAAATTGCATAAATATTCACTTTGAATTGATCATTCATATTGCGATGAACAAAGTTTGAATCTCAAAATCAATGAAAAATTCATTACCTTGCCACAGACTGGACAATTCTCACTCCTTTCCATCCACTCATATATGCAACCAAGGTGGAAATGATGCGAGCATTTTGTCATTATCTTTGGGTTCTCTGGAGTGTATTCTGAAACAACAAAAAATAAATATAAATATATGACTAACAAACATGAGACCAGAGACCAGTTCCATGATAGACTCAGCAGAAATATAACAAATCAGAATGAAATACCCTCAAGACAAGTTGGGCAGACATCTTCATCTTCTGATGAGGAATAAGCATATGCAATATCACTTGCAGATTTCCTAGAAGATAGTTTCAATGAGGAGGACTTATGGTGGTCTTTTGAACCATCTTCATATGTGCTCCACTTATCTCCAGCAACTAAAGATTCTGATTCCTCGTGTAAATGGCTGGATCCCTTTTCACGCCTAGACACGAGATGTCGCTGTAGCCTGAAATATCTAGGATCTGTATCATAAGGCAAAGGCCGTGGAGGAGAACGATACAAATCTGATAAAGAGTTATCTGTTGACGGTGTTGAAGTCAGAGCAGCTGCACCTTGAACGGATGAAGTGATTGCAGGAACTTCTCTCCCGAATAATGAAGTATACTGTAAACGCACACAATATATCAAATTACAACAACATGTTGATTCCCCATGGACACATAAAAGAAGAAACTTACCATATGGAAGAAATTCTGAAGAAAACAATTGAGACATATACAGTTGCGATAGAGGAAGCCATTTCGGCTCATGTAATCCTCAAAGTTCTCCACCCGCATACAACAACAAGCCGAACCCATAGAGATTAATTGACAGCTCTACTCAAAATGCAAAATTTGATTAGTATAGAACACGAATCAGCTCCACCAAGCTCTTACACCAAAACTCAAGATGCACAAACTTCCTTCACATGAGCATCTTTGTCACTTTAGTTTCTTGAGATGTAGATAACTATGCAAGCTATGTTAGTCAATGAAACTTCTAAGAAGCATCAGGGGATGTCCAATCTGCAGAAGTTAAGAGCATCCACAACGAGTACAGGTAAAAATTCAGATATCTACCAAAGTGATACTGATGATGTGATCCGCCTCAGGCCCTCAGCCTGTAGGAAAAAAAATGAATCAGAAAGGACAAATAATGAGCAAAGACAATAGGAACAATTGTGTTCTACAGCTGAAATTGATAGCTCCAGAGCCAATACCACAAAAATGTAATGCAAATCTGATTTTTTGATCATTAGCAACAGAAGTTTGTTGGTTAATTTGAAACTAAATAGAAACGAAATCCTCACAGCTAAGATAAGAGTGATTTGTTGCTCAACTCAAGCAAAAAAAGAGTAATATAAAATCATCATCAACTGTGAACTAAGCAACAAGGAAATCACAGACACGCAACAACCAGAACCAAACCATGCGTAACATTCATGTAAAGCCTCTTCCTCAATCGAATGAGTAAGTTAAAACCCTAGAATTCCCCTTAAATGGATTTAGGGATTACACATCGAAGATCATTAATTCGGCATATGAGCTATATCCAAGTTAATCGATCAAAAAACTAAGTTATACAAAATCCCATCACAAATCGCCCAAAAGGGAGGTAATATGAACAGCCTCCAAAATCAGGATCAACCGGAAACCCCGAATTTGGCACAATTAACACACGCTCGTCTGATATCAGAAAATAGCTCAAAAAACAGGCAAAATTTGAACCTCGCTCAATTCAAACAAGGGGAAAAGAGGTACACCGAACCTGAAGAGGGTGACTCCAGAGTGCGAACAGAAGATTGCGATTTGGGAGGGGAGAGAGAATCCCCTCTACGGATAAAGCAGAAAAGGGTAGAACGACAAGAAACCTAAAAGATTCGAAAATGGGTGCTTCGTTTCGGATTCCTTTAACAACACCTTTCAAAACAATATTTATTCGTCTCTCAACGTATTATTACGGTTTACCAAAAAAAACGTATTATTCGGTTCATCATTATTGAAAAAACAATAATGTTATAGGTAGATATAGGTCATGGCGCCGGATTGCTTGACATTTTAATTTGTATTTTATAAAATTATTTTAATAATGTGATATGAGATCTAACAATTGTATTTATGTGATATTGCTTCAAAAAATATATTAATAGTAATTGAATCAGTTAAAAGTTTAAAACTCTTGCTAAGTATGATTAATTTGGCATATCAGTATATGTGACGCTTTTTAAAATCATTTTCAATAGTAATGTATGTATAATTTATTGGCCTATTGTTGATTGTGTCCCGTGCACTATTATTTTGAACAAAAATAATAGTGCATAGCCATCGTGATGGAAACGGGACCGCCGACGGTTCCTCAGTTCGATTCCGGTTCCGTTTTTCGGTTCGGGTCAATTGCGGTGCAGTTTCAATTCGGTTCCGAACCTTTAAAAAATAAAAATAAACGTTGAAAATACAAAACTGCAATTGCAATTTGGAGTTGCGATCTCAAAACCGGCAGTTCCAGTTTCAAAGAACGTGAAACCGGCCGACCCCTGGTTCCGGTTTCGGAACCGCCAGGTTTTTTCGGCCACACCTCTACAATTGTGGTTGCCAGTCGCATAACTTAGTAATACTTGGCTGATTTTGCAAAACCTCAAGACTAGTTTGTAGAATTTCCCAAAATATAGTAACATCAAAGAGAGACTTTCCTCTAGGTAGCTTACTTGCCTTCCTGGGCTAGCCTAACCCCAACAAATACGTACCATTAACCCAAAAGCAAAGCTAACTTGTGCTCCACTTGACTTGTCTTGCTATTCTTGAATTATAACACCAAAGAAACATCCAAAGAATCCCAACTTTATCCACATACAACCCAAATGCAAACTCAAACCACCCCCTTCATAATTCCTCCCCACACTTAACACCCATCTTCGATCCCCTCCCACACCCCCATGGAATCCGTTGGCTCAAACTCCCCCGACCCACCCGTCACCCGTCACCAGCGTCGCCACAAGCCTCCATCTCAGGCGCTAGCGGACCGAATAAGCCGCGCCCTCCACGACCCCCTCCTCCTCCTCCTCCACCGCTCTGACTCCACGTTTTACGTAATGGGCTCGACATCAAACGTCTACAACGTCGTCTTGACCGATACACCCACGTGCACCTGCCCCGACCGCGCAACGCGCTGCAAGCACATCCTCTTCGTCCTTATCCGCGTCCTCGGGGTCCCGCCAAACGACCCCTCCCACCGCCGCCGCACCCTCCGCCCCTGCCACCTCTCCCGCCTCCTCGCCACCGCCACCTCCCCCGACTCCCTCGCCCGTCCCGCCCTCCGCCGCCGCTTCCACGAGATCTTCTTTAGGGCAGAAACCCATGCAAGGCCCATGAGCCGGCGCGTGGAGGTGGAAGAGGGCGCGTGCTGCCCGGTTTGTTTGGAGGAGATGATGGGTGGGAGGGAAAGATTGGTGGCGTGCCGGAGGTGTCGGAACCCGGTTCACGAGGAATGTTTGATGCGGTGGAAAAGGAGCCTCGGGCGGCGGTGGGCGAGCTGCGTCGTATGTCGGGCAAGGTGGAGGAACGGGGCGGCCGCTACCGAGAAGTACTTGAACCTGGCGGCCTATCTGAGGGAGGAGGACGACAGGGCCGAGGTTGCTGGTGTTGGCGGCGACGCTGGGGTCGGTTGCAGTGGAGGATAAGCTTGCTTGCTGTATTGTATATAAACAGAATGTAAAAGTCAGGACCTTCAATGGAATTATTGATTGATTTGTACATTGGATTTGTTTGTAATTATTAAACATGTTGTCTTTTTTTATGTAATTAAGGTTCTTAATTGTTGCAGCGTTTGATCATTAATCAGTAGATGATTAGATGAATATAGTATGTTTCTTGTCTCGTAATTAAAGATTAGTGTTCTTCTAATGATATGTCCTTGTAAGTTTTCTACGGGCAAATAAATTTGTAGACATGATACATTTCGGTAACATTAAAAAGAAAAGTAAAGAATATTAAGAATACAAGACAGAGATAGCATCACTTTTTCCTCTTTTGTAGGGTTGATGGATTGGCTACTAAGCATATGCAATATCACTTGCGGATTTCCCTATGAAATACCATATGGTTTTTTAAATTCCTAATGCTAGGCTGTAGAAATTCAGATTTTGATGGCCATCATTTTTGGGTTAAGCAACACCAGCTGTGTAAATTTCAAAGATTTTTGGGTTGCATATTTTGTATTATAAAAATTTTAATGGAATTTTTTATATAAAAAATTTCTACATGGTAACATTATTGAAAAAAAATCTATATGATAAATCTTGTTGAAATTTCTAGGCATTTGAGAAAATGAGATTAATCAAACTTCATGATACAATGATAAATCTATATACTATGCTATGATATTCTACATGAAACATGTTATTGAATCTTTTAAAATCTTATCGTCATCATTTGTACTGCTTGAATAATTTATATTAGAAAATTATCTTATTATTTTTCACATTTGAGATATTTATTTAGTAAATGAGAAGAAAAAATAATCTTGAAACTGTAGGGATTTACACATATATTTAAAATAGAAAAAAAATCATTTTTATATAAAAATTCAAAATTTATTTTTATGTAATTATTTAATATAAATTGATCCTAAAATATAATTATTTAATATATATTTATCTTACAAAGTTACGTGCATGTTAGATATTGTTTTATGAAATTATTTCATAGAAATTGATCTTAAAAATACAATTATGTAATAATTACTTAAGAAAATTAATCTAAATAATTATTTAAAAATACAAATTGAACTACTCATTGAGGAAATATAATTAGTGAATAAGAAGAAAAGGTAGCCATAAAATTTTAGGGATATATATGCATAGAAAAGAATACAATAAATTTATTCCTTTTATATAATTATTTAATCTAAGTTTATTTTAAAATATAATTATTTGATATTGATTGATCTTAAAAAGTTACATAGATGTAAGCTAATTAAGAAAGATATAATAATAATTTTATATACATTGATCTTAAAGAATTAGTACCTTTTATAAAAATATATTTTTGTAGATAGTACAATTAGAAATGGTAAGTATAATATGACAAATCACCAATAAGTAAAGTGACCTAATTAAATATTATTTGAAAATTATAATGTGGTAGAATTAAGTAATATTTGAAGATTTAGATGGGCAAATTGGTAAATGTAAATATTAATTTGCTTAGGTGGCATATTTAAATGATTGACACATAGGATTGAGTTATTCGACTTTAGTAATAGTATATAGATAGTAATTGAATCAATTAAATGTTTAAAAAATCTTGCTAAATATAATTAGTTTGGTATATATGTAATTGTTGCACACCACATAAAATAAAATAAAGAAGTTTGTTGGAGCATTGTTGAAGAAAAAGTTCAGAGAATTATAAAAAAAATATCACCTAATAATCTATAAATAAAATTTATTCTCATTTAAGTGAAATTATTCAAACAGTGTTATAATAAAAAAATATATATCAAGCCTATAACACCTTCATACTATACAAAAAAGTGAAATGCTTCACAATTGCATTTCCAAAAGCAGTCAAAGAATTATAAGAAAATATTTTGATGTATTAGAAGAGTTTTGCAATGTGCACCTCAAAAAAAAAATCTTTAATAGAGTAACTCATCTTCCTCTTATCCCACAAGGATTACACATTCACACAAAATCTCCTTGAAGGATGTTTAGGAGAATCATAAAAATGCTCAAAATGGGTTAAAAGTTAACCCATTTTGAGATTCTTAGCTTCATCAAATATATCTTTTGTAATCTCCCCCAATAAATACTAATTAATCAGGAGTTACACCACAATAAGATTTGCTTTGAAGTCCAGACCATAAAATTTCTTAGCAATTTGCCCTCAATTTACTCACACTTCGTAATCAATTTATTATTATACATATCTATTAAATCTTTATTTAAAGTTTTAAAAAAAATAAAATATGTGTAGTGTTTTTTTTTATGAAAACAAAAACAACAGGCGGAATTTGGAAGAAAAATTGGAAAGAGGGGAAAAACCGCCCCAATTGAGAAGAGAAGAGGAGAAGGTATAGAAGCTCAAAGATAGGGTTTTTATTTCGCCAATGCTTTCCTTGAACAGAAGACAACAAAGCAACACACTTTCACAAGGCCGTCATGTATATAATGGTTCCTCTTTGTTAACAATTAAGTTAATTTGACGTTCTTCTCCTTCTTCAACTCTCAAACCCTCGGAGAAAATCTTCAACATACCCTGCTGTGTTTGAGCTGACCCTTTTCTTCTTCAGTCTCTGAGAAGAAGCTGAAGCAGAAGCAGGGAGAGGAAGGAACAGGAGGAGGCAAAAGGAGGGTGAAACGCATCGTTTTGGGAGATGGGCGGTCCACAAGGAGCGGTTGGAGAAGAGGAGATGGTGAAGAAGGAAGGTAGTGGTGGTGGTGATTTGAAGAAGGCACAGCCGATTGATCTCAATGATTTAACCATAATAAAGGAGGGAGAGGCTGAGATTCTCATGCACAAGAAGAACAGCGTCTTCTTCAACAAAACCCAGGTTTTTGTTTTGTGTACCCTCTTTCTCTTGGCCCTTAAATTAGCCCATCGATATGCTTGTGTTTGTTGGATTAGTTCAAAAGCATTGAACTTGCTTCTTCTGGTCTGGTATTGATTTTGATTTGAGTGTCTTCAGTATTGTCGTCTGTCGAGTATTTGCTTGTTGTCATCAAGTAAATATATGATGTCCCAATCACTCTTGTGAGAATGTGCAAGCCTTTTGAGTGAATTAGATTACTCTTTTGGTGATTCTCTTGCTTGGATCTAATTAATTGCAAGTATAGGTATATAGTTGATTGGGTTTAGGATTCAGGAGCATCACTCCCTGTATTTCATATTGAGTTGTGTGAAACCAATTCTGAAACGTGTTTAAACATGGGATGTTTAGCTGCTAATGTTTGTGCTATAGTTTTTGTGTGTTGAAGGAAGACAAACAAATAACTGAGATCCTTCTAAAGCATTTTTTGTTATTAGATTCTTGCCGGTCTTTGGTTTCAATTTGCATTACAGGATGAAATTAGGAATACAGTCGGAATAGGCACTCCAAATCCAGTTCTTTTGTTTGGTTAGTTCTCTTTATTGAGCTATACTTATGAGTATGTAAAGGGAATTGAGGAATGGTTTATAGGAACTTAGTATACAATCAAAGTATCATTTGGATGATCCATTTTCCTTATTCCCTAGACCTGTCAATCAAATGCTACTTCACATAATCACATGATAGCTGTGATTTATGATTCCTAGTAGCTTAGGATTTTAGTTTAGGTCTACTTTCTTTTGGGGGCTTATATGAGCTTGACAGATTAGTGGAAGAGTAGAGCTTGTTTGTATGGATTTTGTAGGATTCCTAAGTGGATTTTGTGATCAATTGGTTCTTTTGATCCACAAAATTTGCTCACTTGCCAAAAAAATGCCTCGTTGTTGGTGTGTGCTTTCCATGGGTTGTTCCTTATAGAAATATCGTAGTACATAATCTGGCTGCTTTGTTTTGATCAGGTCAACAATCGGGATATGTCCATTGCTGTCTTAAGGACATTCATATCCAAACGTAAGCAGGAGCATGAGGCAAATTTGTCTAGAAAAACAAGAACAGGACAGAAGGCTCCAGAGGAAAAATCCAGTGAACTTGTTGAAGAGGAGGCACCTTCAGAACCCATGGTGCATGATGACAACTCTAATGGAGATCTTGCAGAAGGTAAAACTGATGATGGACCTTCCACCGTTTCAGAAAAATCAGAAGCAGCTTCAGAAGCAAAGCCACAAAGGGAACTAAAGCCACCTAGAGTTCTTGAGGTTTTCATCTTTTAATCATCAATTTAATTGCCATGCTATGATGCTAGTACTGATGGTTTATACTTATTTATTAATGATTTGGTACTTCTCATGAAAATCGACAGGCTTTATCTGCCTCTGGTCTACGAGCACTAAGATATGCACGAGAGGTAGAAGGCATTGAAAAGGTTGTAGCACTGGACAATGATCCAGGTAATTTGCGGTAGTTTACTTTATATTTCTACTTAAAACCCATTATCCCATTGCTTGACCATCCAATTATAGTTGATACAAGTTCTTAAACTGCATACTTAGTTTTATTCATGAAACACTTTGCAGAGGCGGTTGAAGCGTGTAGAAGAAATATTAAATTCAATGGTTCAGTGGCATGTGCAAAGGTGGAATCACATCTCACTGATGCTCGTGTCTATATGCTTTCTCATCCGAAAGAGTTTGATGTGGTACAGTTGCTTCATTTAATCTTTTCTTGGATTATCTTTTCTAAAATGATGCTTAATTCCTTATAGAGAACAGCATGGGGCGGCTGTGTTTTGTTTGTTTATTATTTCATTCCAATGCTTTGTTAATGTGTTTTCTTTTCACGTTTCTTGATATTTCAGGTTGATCTTGACCCCTATGGTTCGCCATCAGTATTCTTGGATTCAGCTATTCAATCTGTAGTTGATGGTGGCATGCTAATGTGCACTGCAACAGATATGGCAGTGCTTTGTGGTGGTAATGCTGAGGTCTGCTACTCCAAGTAAGAATCTACTACAAGTATTCAACTTCTAGTTAAATAATTTACATTTCTGACATTTTTGCACATACAGATATGGTTCATATCCACTGAGAGCGAAATACTGCCATGAAATGGCTTTGAGGATTCTCCTTGCCTGCATTGAGGTATTATTTTAATAAATTGAAGCAAATGGGTGATGCTTCGATTTTTGGATGAAGTAAAGTTCGCTATTTTAGTCATTTTCTTACAATCTCTTATTTTGTGATATTTAGGTGGGGGTTAGCCCTCATCTTTACATGTTTTCTTCAATAAAAAGGTTGTCTCTAACTCACATTTATTATGGTTGGGCACAGAGCCATGCAAATCGTTATAAACGGTACATAGTTCCAGTGCTGTCTGTTCAAATGAATTTCTATGTACGTGTTTTTGTACGTGTATACACGTAAGTGGCATCTAAATTTCAGCTGAGCTAGTCCATTTACTTTTATCTTCTTTATTTGAAGTTTTTAGCCTAGGTTAACATCTGCTGCAATATCTAAATGCAGTTCTGCAAGTGCTATGAAGAATACTCCTCTGAAGCTGTCATATATCTACCAGTGCACTGGATGTGATTCCTTTCATCTTCAGCCACTCGGGAGGACAGTCGCCAAGGTAAAAGCAATTGCTAATTTTTCTATTCATTTCTTTTTTTTTCCAGTTGAAAATTCTTGTCTACTTATGTACTTCCACTGAGTATAAGGCAGTGATAAGAAAGATTAAAAGTTGGTTCGTGTTGTGAAAATGTGAAATACAATTAATTGGTTTCTGGAAAAGCTTGTCGAAAACATCTTTTTTTCTCTGCCTCCACCAGTTCATCATAGCTCTCAGCTCTTCATCTTAGAATTGCTGACATAAAGTTCTTTAACGTTTTGCTCTTTATTGCCATTCTCGTGTTTGAACCTGAAAGTTTTTTGTCCCTCTCTTAAAAGTCTGAAAAGAAAGAATGTGGCTTACTTTTTCATGTCCTTTGTAGTGATTCTTGAACGTTGATCTTATGTAATTATGTTATTTAATCACCTTGTATCTGATATATTTTTCTTTGTTTCTCAAGAATAACAGTGTGAGATATCTTCCGGGCTTCGGTCCAATCGTGGCTCAAGAGTGCAGTGATTGTGGAAAGAAATACAACATGGGAGGACCTATATGGTCTGCTCCCATTCATGATCAAGAATGGGTGACTTCTATATTAGAAGATGTCAGAGCTATGGAGGACCGTTATCCTGCTTATGACCGCATTACTGCTGTTCTCACAACAATTTCTGAGGTTTGTTTTTTCCTACAAACTTCTTTCCCATTTCACCGTCATAATTTAAATCTTACTCGGCTGGTCAAAGATTGTAGTAGTCCCTTCACATCTACTTTTTTTTCTCTCCAGGAACTTCCTGATGTGCCATTGTTTCTCAGTTTGCACAACCTTTGTGCAACACTCAAGTGCACCTCCCCGTCAGCTGTGATGTTCCGTTCAGCAGTCCTGAACGCAGGATACCGTATTTCAGGAACGCATGTGAATCCGTTGGGTCTAAAGTCTGATGCTCCCATGAATGTCATCTGGGATATTATGCGCTCCTGGGTACATATTTTATAAATGATTTTCTTTTTATCCAGAACTCTTGTTACATGGCCACCATGGTGTTAAGATATTTATCCTTTCGTGTGGCTTTATGGTGTTCAAATGTAGGTGAAGAATCATCCAGTCAAAGCTCAACCAGCTGATCAACCAGGGAGCATAATATTGTCTAAAGAGCCTGAACTTCAGGTAATTGCATCGCAACTTTTAAATAACCCGAAATACAAAATGAACCACATTTATCTGAGATTTTATGATTGGAACTGAGCATCTCTTGGCTTAAAGCACCAAATTATCCAACCATAAATGTCCTAAATTGATAGCTAATTGATTCGAGCTTGACCTGTCTGACCCAATTGGATAATACAGCTGTATTTTTCACATTTGCTATATGTAAGCTGCACTTACTAGCCTAAATACCACCTTTTGTGCAGATAAGCCTGTTAATTTGATTTTCATCTTATCTTACAATTCTGAATTGGTTTATGATAAAGCTAACCAAGACGAAACACATGACAGGCAAATTTCACCCGCAAGGCAGCATCACTTAGCAAGGCACAGGCTAAGAAAGTTGCTCGGTTCCTCCCCAACCCAGAAAAGCACTGGGGACCCAAGCTCAGGGCCGGTCGCCAGGTCACAAGCAAACATATTTCTCTGTTGGGAGAAGACGCTGTAAACGGGTCTTTGAAGCACCACACGAATGAGGACGAGACAGAAGATGGTGACCAGCCTGAAGCTAAGCGCCCTAAGACCGACAATCCTTCCCCTGATTCATGATTGTTTGCTATATCTGGAAATGCAAGGATGAAACTTGAGCCCCTTGAGGAATTCCACCATTTTAGTTGTCCTTTGTTGGGTGGCTTTTTCATTTTCACCACCTGTAAGTTTTGGGAGTTTTATGTGCGTTAGTTGTGATAGTTTAAGGTTGCAGATCATAAGCTATTTAAAGCTGAATTTGTTTCTGTATTGTTTTATTTTTATAGTGTCTTGTGGGATTGGTCGAAATTCACAAAGAAAGATTCTTTTAGCCTATACATATCAATGTATCAGAGGAAGATAAACCTATGATTAATTTCAGTCCCCGTCTGATTTAACTAATCAGAATAAGTTATTCCCCAGTGAAATGTGATATGTTGTTTGTCTTTGCTAATGCCGGATTAGCTATTTCTTTTTACTGGTCAAAAGATTAATGGTTCTTTGAGAATACTAATCCTGAATCTGAAGTGCTTTAGATCCAAATCGTTTAATGTGCTTTTAAATCAAATCGCAGAATTGGAGGCTACTGAGATTCCTAGGAAGCAAAATGGTTTTGGTATCTTAAATGGCTGTTGTTAGTAGGAGAAATCCCACTATCTTAAATGGCTTAGTAGGGCAAATCCCACTTCCCACCATCATGGCTGCCATTCTAGATCAGACCTATCAAGAGGTAAAATAAGATGACTTCAAAATGTAGGGTCATTACAGCCAACAAAAAAATGTAGGGATTGACCAATTGTTTGGATCCATATAGCTGAAACATGTCATCCAAATCTATTGTCTGGTTAAGAGAAGTAAATGTGACGAAGGAGAAACACTGATTTTTTTTTATTGATGTGAAGTACAAAAGCTCAAATGTAGAAGGAAACATATCACAGGTGTGAATGTGATAAAAGGGAAACTGGGATTTTTATTCATCTAAAGCACATAGCTCAAATGTAAATGAAACACATCAAATGCAGTACATGAATCTGAAAGACATATTACCCTAAACAATGATCACAACGAATCATAGACCGGGCATAAAATAAATAAAGGTACATGTATAAAACTTAGAACACAACTAAGCAAATAGTTCATTTGAGGTATGAAATTATCTGAATTTAAACTCATCTTAACCAGAAAGGTTTCCACTTTTGGCATTTGCACCCAACCGGTGGCGGTTTTTAGTATCAAGTTCTCTACTTGGCCTTGCCATTGGGGACTGAATCAGCAGCCGGGTTAAGCTCATCCCAAGCTTCAATCCATGTAACCATGGCGTCAGCTAGCTTGTCAAAGTAGGGATCAATCTTGGAAAGCTTTTCCTTGACTTGCTTTGCAAGCTCAATGTAGCATTGTTGCACGGTAGTGCATTCCTTCGTGAGGACTGCTTTTTGGAAGAATGGGATGATCTCCTCTTGCCAGAAAATACCCTTGTACTCCTTCTTCAGGTTCACAAACGGGTTGCTCGCTTTGCTGTGGTAGATGTATGGGAGACCCGTCTTCACTCCCAAGTTCAAATGGTCACAGATAACCTAAAACCACAAACTTGTCAGAATTTGAAGCACATTTGGTGCATCCAAGTATCAATGGGTCATTAGAAGAGTGTTTTTTTCTTCTAACTTATGTTCTCAAGAACCTTGATCTGAAATTATTCTTTTGAGATCTTATGTAAGTAGGATTTTTAGAATTTTTTTATAGGCTTTATCTTTTTTCCCTATTTCAGCTAATAGTTCCTATAAAGATGATCCTTTACCCATGCTGCATAAGTTAGAAAGACTCTTTACAAGAAAGAAGATTACCTTGGTGCACCAACCAGCCCACATGTCGTCGTATCGCCCAATAGGCTGACCATCACCCATGAGACCAAAGTACATTGCAGGGCCAATAAGATCACGGTCAAATGCCAAGTTCATTCCACACATAGGGAACAATGTGCCCTTAGGGATAGTCATGACAGCATCCACATACCTAGTATAAACAGACATGCACAACAAAAAAGTGGATTGTTAACATACAATTCAAATATGCACAAAGATTGATTTAACGCTTTTTAACATCTATCTACCTGGTGTTCCTTTCAAGAGGCTTCACGAGCTGGGTGGGAGCGTCGTAATCAGGGATGTTGAGCCACAGACCGTGAGAGACAGCAGTGGGGACACCCTCACGGAGACTGAAAGGGTAGCCACGGACGTAGTCAGCACCGTCACGGAATGGATCATACAGGGTGTTGAAGAACAAGGGAGTTGATGGGCAGAGCAGGTTCTTGATGTGCTGCTCAAGGGCATTGATGTCTTTTCCAGATGGATCCTTAGCAACCTACTCAATGTCACATAAAAGCAGGATTAGCAAAATAACAAGCCAGATTTGAAGACTTAAGACTTTTAGCATGCAAATGGGACTATCATTGATGGATGGACATAAAATGCTTACTAATTGAACAAAAAGTTGATCATGCAAAAAAGTTGACAAGTCCGTATGCTTACATTAAGATCCATATTTTAAAAAACCAGTTCTAGATCTAGGATAGTAGGATAGAATGCATAACTACTAGAATATGCTATTTGTGAATTACAACCGGAAAGGGCATAATCAACACCTACTTTGCTAGAAAAGTATAAAGTGGTATCTGTATAAAAAGATTGCTAGATCATGGGCAGAAAAGTATGTACATGCTTATTGTAAATGCATGCAAACAAGAAAAAGAAGCATCATTCAAAATTTCAAATTTGAGAAGTAGATCTGATATTTGACAGGGACAATGCTGAGAGGCCAAGAAGAACACTTCAATTACATCCCAACTCAAATTATTCTTTTTTATAATTGAAAAAAAAAACTTTATGTCCGTTGCAACTAGACCTATCACTGTTTTGGGTTTGACTTATTTCATAAACAAAATTCCCAAGTCCTCCAATCGAGTAGCATGGTGACAGGACTCTGCAAATTTGCAGCCCAACAGTCCAAAACTACAGAAGTAAACATCATATAATCCAAAAACATTGCTACTGAATCAGGCAGAGAAATCATGATTGAGAAATAATTCATCAGACAATTCAAATCATAATTCAAAAAACAATGGCCTCAGATCTCCCAAAAGAAATCACAATGCACATCTCAATTATCAAGCATATCATATCAAAACTACGAAATTCACTCCAAGATCCAAACTTTTTCCACGAAATCAAACAAGGAAGTGAGCAATCTTACAAAGCAATCGTCGTCGATGGTGTAGATATACTTCTTCTTCGACACCATGTAGCCAAAGCACCGACAAGCGGAGTCCTTGAAGGAAATGCAGGAAGCCCTAGGACCGAGGATCCGATTGATGTCGTTCCTGTTGTAGAGCTCGTAATCGAAGCCCTCGGGGACATGGATCGTCTTCGAAGGATCGCCGTCCTGAACGATGATCAAATGGTAGGGTTGGAAGAAAGGCCTCCACATCTCGAGGAAATCGAGGTTTCGGATGGTGGGGATGACGATGTCGAGCTCATCCTTGAGCAATGGTGTGGAAGCGGTCGCCATTGGAGAGGAGATTGGGTTTGAAAATCGAAGACCGAAGAAAGGAGGAGAGGAGAGGGTGTTGTGGAGAAGAAGTTGGGTGTGAGAAGAGGTTTTATACTGGAAGAGGGACGTGGTGGCACGTGAGAGAGCGTCGCCATCGGAGCGCGTAAGGCGCGGTAACTCAACGTTTTTGCTCTTTTTACTTTTGGGAAATAAACGATAAATTGCCCCAAAATCATTTCATATCTAAAGTTACTTTTTGGGTGGGGGGTATATATTAAAAATACATTAATTATGGATTGTTGTATGGTAACTTAAATTTATTAACTAATTTACAAAATATTAGAGTTAGGAGAGATTGAAAGAAACAGGTAATGTGTCGGAAGTTCTTACCATGTGTAGTATAAAAGTCGGGATCCAATTTCTAACTCAAAAGCTAAGTTAGGACTTCACCATTCTTTATATGTTAGTGGTGTTTGGGTATAGTTTTCGTTGCGGAATTATAAATTTTTTTATTCCAACACGCCTCTTTAAGTGGTAATTAGTTTAGCCTAATTAGCACTTAAACACTTTTGTATTTGTTTCGATGGGTTTAGCATCTCAAATTTTTTTTAAGTTAGCCCACAATCTTTGGTTCCTAAACGGGTGATAAACATCTCAATCTCTTTTAACCATACACCCAAATTTGTACCAGAAAAACCAGATCCTGACTGAACTCACTTTGATAACATATTAGATTTCGCGTACCGAAAGAAATGAATGATTTATTGGGAGTTTAAGAAGATAGCATGACTAACTTAGCGTGAAAATAACTCGCAAAACTATGTCCCTAAAAACAAACTATAACTACAAAAGTAAAGTTAAAAAATATTTCTTTAGACATTTACTCAAGCAATTAATTTTTCAAAAATAGTATTTAAAATTTTTTAATTCGATTCTTATGTGTAGTGTACTTTACTAAAAAAAAGTTTGAAAAATATCACTAGATTCATATTGTTGACAATTTTCCGTGTTTCATTTGCAATATCAGCGATAAAGATGGGCTCTTCGGCTAAAATAAGCTCACTTCAGAATTTTAATTAAAATGCTTTAAATATTGAACTTGAAAAGGATATTTTTCTAATTTTTTAAAAGTATTGTAGAAAATAAAACTCAAATTAAAATTTTTAACTTTTGTTATTTTATTTATAATAACTTGTTAAAGATGTGATTTTATATAAATTTATGTTTTTTTACTACGTATTTGTTACGGCAGTGAAGGATAGCATTCCAAACTTTTAATAATTGCATGAATTAATACTAGCTTTAGGATGAATAATTACACAAGGCTCGTTAATTAGTATCGAAATTTTATTCTCTAGCCATTGAAGATGATATGGCCTACCCAAAGTAAATATTTGGGTAAGTAAATATTTTGATGGTTCTACCAAAAAAAAAAAGTAAATATTTTGATGGAAGGACATTCGATCACGAGGGAAGGCTTGTTACTTTGTTAGTTGCATTGGCCACATGAACGAGTTCATGAGCCTCGTGTCCATCACTCACAATATATGCCGACTTCTCGACTGTTTTTTATTTTCACAATTCAAAAAAAGCATGCTATGATATCATCATTTTTAACCATCTAATGTTTAATTATTATTATTTTCATACTTTACTAACATTAAAGTTTCGGTGAAATTTTAATTTTTTATTGTTTGCCCACCTGGTTTTTCGGAGTTTCCCTTTTGGTATATTCGAATCCGACACGCACCGCGCATCTAGCTATTGATGGGTAAATCTTTCAGCGGATTCTTTTATGATTATAGAGTAGGTCGCTTATTAACTGAGTCAATTCTCGTTGGTTTTAAGATGGTGAAGTGATTACGGAGCACGGTTTGAAAAAAGAAAAAAAGAACTATCTTTCCATTTTTTTTAGGGAAAATGCAAATAAAAAAAGTAAACATTTGTTTGATTTTGATCAAAGTAAAGTGCTTGTAGTTTGTAAGGTGGTAAAACGATTATGGGCAAGATTTGATTTCTAATTGACCCCAAAAAAAAAGATAGGTTTCTTTTCCAATATGCAAGGTTGCCTACTTTTCCAACAAATCACAACTTGATAGTTAAGTGCATCTACATTTTATTAAGGTGCTAGATTAAGTGCGTACGAATTTATTTTGTAAAATATATTAATCCGTATGTTTTAGGAAAACCTAACGTATTATATAAATTTGCCATGCTAAATTTGATTGTTTTGGTCCCAAAATGTCTCATTTTATATTCTTTAAAAATGAATGTGTCAATCTAGATATGTAATTAAGCCCTTAAGGCCAATGTGATCTTGCTCAAACAAAGGCATATGTTGGTTTGGTTATAATCGAGATTGATTTCTTGGTGGGGGACAATTTCACAATTAATGAAATCACAATCTAAATGTATAGATCATTTATGAGCATATATATCGCGGGTCAACTTATAAGGGCCAAAACCTATTAATTGCTATTGAAGGGACCAAAAGTATGTACACAATACATACTCCAAACATAACGTAGAGATCCAACACTCTTTACAAAAAATAAAGAGAGGAACTCATTTTTTTTGATCTCTTACGTGCCCAGTTTGATCGGTTAAAATCGTTCTATGACCGAACTGAATACTACATAAATTTTTGATGGGACGACTCTCTCAATTTAGTCTCTTCATACACATCAACGGAGAGATTTGAACTCGAATTTTTGGATAAACGCTTAAGAAAAACTAACACCTCATCCTACTAAACCAACTGATAATTGGTAGCATTTTCTCATTCTTTACCGAGCTAAGTTAAGGTCCAAACAAGACTTGACACGGATATATTGGGGATTATAGTTGGCTATGATTCAAGATCTTTCAATTTGTTTTTTTAATCCAATATCTTTCAATTTGTTTATTTAATTATCAAATGGTGAAGTACTTTACATTATGGGTTAAATTATAATTTAAAAGCGCTCATTCTTAATTTTTTTTTTAAATGTGAGAAGGTGCAATAAAAAATGAAATTGAGATATGGTATGATTATGGGTATATTAGTTTTTTTATTTCCAAAAAGGTTTATTTCATGTATAAAATTGCAAATCGTTTTGAAAGTCGAGTTATTTTTTCATGTAGAGTTATAAACAAATCATGTACGGAGTAGTTTGTTGTCGATTATAATCACGCAGCTAAGTGTTCAAAAGAGTACTCAAACGACTCAAACCCAAGTCTAAAGATTTTTCAACTAATTAAACACCTTGTGATTTTAGATCAGATCTTATTTTGACAAACCGATTTATCTTCCCTATTGGTATGGGCAATTGTTCATGGATTGATTTTATGGGTTAATACTAGACCGGTCAATCAGGTCGGATCGTTGCGGGTTTTCAAACAGGTCGGATTGATCAGCGGGTCAAAACATCAAATTTTTTATGATAATTAAAATCAACTTTGAATTAAATAATAATATTTCATTATAATATATTATTTTTTATGTATTTGAATAATAAAATTTATTATAGGTTTCAAAATGATTTTTATACATTCTTTAAATGTATTAAATCAGTCAACCCAATGGATTTCAAGTTTATCGAGTTTTGTTTATTTTGGATTTTGGGTTTAAATTTTCGAATCCTGACCCTAAAAATTTCGGACAATTTTGATCGGGTTAGTTTTTGACCGCTCTAGTTAATACCTTTGCAATCTTCATAATTGTTCCATACTATATAGTTGAAGATTCTTTGAATTTTGCTACAATAGGAAGAAAACCAATACGGTATAATACAGTTTCATGATTTAAACAGTCTAAATTGCCTATATTATCAGCATGATTAATCATGACCTAAAATTATCAAATTTTAATTAAAGCTGCTCTTCTTTGTTGGTATTGTAACTACGTTCTCAAAGCTTTATATATTATATATTAGAGACGTGTGAAGTCAAAATTAAAGTGTGGTTAGTTCTAAGATCATAACTTTTTAAGAATTCCAAAAAGGTTGGCATGTTCCCTCTATAATATATAGTGATTTTGCACCCATAAAAATATATAGTGAGTTGTAGCACTTACAGATGGACTTATTAAAATGTGGGAAAGTAACCAACAAGTTGCAAACAAAAAATTTATTTGGCCAAAATTTTCATTTGACTAATCATTTCCCACGTCTTATTTGTTTGATTAATAAGCAAAGTGACTTGCTTAAGTTGAAAATCTGAGTAAAAAATTGTCATGTTTGTGTGAGGCTGTGAAATAGATTTTGATATTAGAATTGAACCGTCCTCCTTTAATTGAAAAGCAAGTAATGTTTCAAATTTGGTTGAAAAAAATGTGATCGAGAAACGAGTAAGGTATGGAAAAAGCAACAAAATTCTTAAATGCTCCAATTATGAAATTGGGCCAAATTGGCAAGGCCTGTCTCTATAAGGCCCATATTGTGAAACATAATGGGCCTCAAATGTTCCCGTTTAATTTATTAAGATCTTCCATGTAGCAGCCTAACCTTGTAGAAAAAAAAAATTAAGAAAGGGCCCAACCGGGTTCGAACCGATGACCTCTTGATCTGCAGTCAAATGCTCTACCACTGAACTATGGACCCTTTTTATTTATTATTCAAACTTTTTTGTATTAAAATTTGCATTATTGTCCTCATGAGTTGCTTTGATATTTGAATTACACATCTGTTACGTACATATATGCTCGTTACACAACTGTAAATATCAATATAGCTCAAACGAACAAAGGCAAAATTAACATATATAATACGTATGATTGTATAAAGATTGAAATATAAGTACATAACTATTGCGTACAAACAGACAGAAGTACGCTTAATGAGTATGCATATATATATAGAGGTGTAATTAATCAATCAATCATCGTTATGACTGGAGAAGAAATGGTTGATGGAGGGCATGACTTGGGGAGAGCGAGTCCTCAGAAACTTGCGGAACCCATGCTCTGCGTATCTCTCTCCTTCCTCGTAGTTCTCTTGCACCGCCGTCGATCGACGAACCTTGTTGATCCTACCATTTATATATATATATATATATATGAACACAAATTGAACTCAAATGCAGTATAGAGAAGAGAAAGGGATTAAAAGATTCAAACCATAATATGTAACAAACTAGCTAGGATTAATTACCTGACATCTGGGTTAAGAAAGACGTTGCGGGTGAGTTGAAATATGCACATTCCGGTTACAAATGTCATTGCTCCTATTAAAGGATACACCTGCACCATTTTTTTACCAATTCAAATTTTAACCACAAGCTATACACATCCAACAATCAATTTGTGAGCCTTGACTTAATTAATTACCTCCGCTTGACATGACAAACAATGTAACACGCATTTCATTGTACAATTCTTAATTTTGAAAATCGCTTTAGATAGTAAAACGAGTATGTATTCCCGTACCTTGTACGGGTTTTTTTTAAATAAAATATTAATAATAAAATATTTTAAAATATATTTATTATTCTAGAAAAGTAATCATGTAAACGCTTAAATATAAATTTTTGTTATGATCTGCATAAAAAGATAAGACAATTGTCATATAATCAATATCTTTTCATATGTGGTAACAAATGATTGGATTATAATAATAATCAAATTGACAAAGAGATTGTTAGTAATATACGGTTATAAAGATAATATTCAATTAAGATATCTTAGTTAAAAAACGATTCTATCTAAAAATAAAATAAATATTCCTAAATTTGTATGATAGCATAAAAAAATATCCTAATGATCTTCCTATCTATCATATCCAAAATAAAAAATTGTTTAATAATGAGATTTTCTATCATATATTCTAAAAACACGGATAAGAATTGATCATATCCAAAAATAAAAGATTATTTTTTAAAAAAAAGGGTGGTGTGGTCCAATCTAAAAGTGACATGTGTCGTTTAATAATTTTTTTAACCTCCGCTTTAGGTTATAGTTATGATATTTCATCCTATAGTAATTTGAAACCAAAATAGTTCAGTTTTAGATTTGTCAAATTAAATCTTTGCAATATAATAACCAGAATTCATCTCCTAACAATCTAGCCTCTATTTAAATCGCTGCATTTAATACATTAAATTGCATAATTTAATATAATTTTATGTAACTTAATGCATAAAATTTAACAGAGGCTAGTCGGACTTTACACATTTAACGGATTCAAAAGCAAATGAAGAATCGACAGTTTTTCAATTAGGTTAATTAGCTTAAAAGAAAAATTACTTAAAAGCACATACTGTATCAATTAGTTACAAGTACATAAATTAAGAATACACTTACATCGGGTTTAAGCCAGCGACCCATAGAAAATTGCTTGTATTTCTTGAATGAAAGATCAACTGTATTGTGAAGATCGATTGCTAGGCAGGGTTAAGAACTTAAGATGCTAGCTTGTAAGGACTAAAGTTGAGATGAATTTTGTGAAAAGCAAGAGGGTGTATATATATAAAAACACTATAGGAATCCACGTAATAATCATGAGAAGAGAGTATCTAGATATCTTTGTAGTAAAGTCTAGGAAGTTGCATGTACTAATTAATTACATGTCTCTAAATATTCCGGTGGGCTTGTGTTTTTCAGAGCAAAAACCAGGTGCTGCTTTTACGGCCATTTTCCAAGCCTATTGTTTTGGCATGTTCAAGTGGATTAAAAATTCCACAATTCGAATGTCTTGGACCATTCCTTTCTTGCTGGTCAAGATTACGACACCTTGGCGTTGTCATCATCGTTGATTACGGCTGCATACAACAAAAGATTTGAAAAGGTCAATTATCGTATGCCCTACAAGACTAGGGTCTACCCTGATGGATATAGGGATGTAGTTGAACCGAATCGAGACGGGCTTTGAATTGCTTAGGCTTGGCTCAATTAGTAATAGGCGAATTTGAGTATGGTTTAAGTTTAAAATCTTGTTTGGGTTTGGTTTATTTAAAGGATCACCGAGTTCGAACTCGAGCTCAAATTGCAAGTTACTTGTTTAATTTGTACATGAGATAACCCTGTGAACAACTCGTTTATCTGATTTTCTATAATAAAAAAAATACAAATTAAATTATGTAGTATGCGAGACTACCAAAACTACATACATAGTTTGATTTAAATTATATAATTTTACATAGTACATATTAAATATATAAAGAGTACATAAAATACATATATATTGGAGCTTTCATGAATTTATAATTGAGCATGTTTATGTACGTATAATCAAATATACATATAATTGAATATACATATAATTGAGCATGCTCATAAACAAATAAGCCGGTGTTCATGCTCAGTTCATCTATCTTTCAAGTTTTAATATAAGGATGTTCAATCTTGGCTTGTTTACAAATTGAGTCAAACAAGAACAAGACTTGAGCAGAACAAGACTTAAGCGAACCGAAGGCCAAATTTCTCACAGATGGCTCGATTTAAGCCCAAAAATGTTCTACTAGGCCTGGGCTCATGATACTGGTCCTGAGCAACCCATACCACAAAAATACACTAGAGTTCATACCCATCTCAAAATTAAGGTATGGGTGATTCCTATCCCTAACCGATATCTCATTCCAATCCGATTCCGAGTATAGAAACAAACGAACCCTATGACAACTCTAAGTTCCCTTCTATCTTTTACTTTTACAAGTTTTTGACAAACCTTCTACTGAGTTCTCACCTCTTTTGTTAGAGCACTTACAGGGAATTAGATATTGGCATAGAATTATATCAGAGAACATGTAAAGACAACTTAATCATTGCATTAAACCACAAAATCTGCCATACCTATTGCACCATAAGAAAACTTCCTACCAAAATCCTTAAGATTACAAAACAGCTATCATTAAAGTCTTAAGAGCCAGTCACGAGTCTGAATATCACAACTTAAAAAAGCACTAGTAGAGTCTCTATGCAGTGGCCTTCTGCTTCTTGGGCATCCTGTATCCACCGACAACACAGGCGTGGTCTCTCTCAAAGGGCTCGAGAGTGACCTGTTCCATGGGCTTGAACTCTGCTTGTTGGAGCTTCTTCACTTCTGATGCAAACACAGCCTCAGCTGGGCTTGTGCAGTCAATGCAGTTCGCCTTTACAAAAGATTACCCCGGTTAGCATACTTTGCAAATTACAGTGTTTCTCTTCATAAGAGAAGTTAATTCACTCGGAAATTTGCAAGATCATAGAGAAACAAACCTTAATGGAAATAACGAAGTGACCACCGGCTTTAAGGAAAAATGAAGCATTCAGGGCAACAATCCTAGCCTGTAATATAAATTTAAGACTGAAATGTTAATAGAGCAAGTATACAAAAACCTCTGCGTTAAGATCAAGAGGCCAGGGGGGGTGCTGATACAATAATACCTCCAATTGAGTAATGAAATAAAGAACATAAGCACAGCTTAATTGACAATGTCATTCTGAAATCAGGTATGAGTAGTAGAGCCAGTTCATGCTCAAAATTTGAGGAAAGCATGCAACTCGGGCGAAATGATTAAATGGATATGATGAAGAGTGGGTATAGAAAGAGAGAGAAAATGTATTTAAACGTGAATTTTTTACTTAAAAGAGATGAAATTAGAGTTTTAGGACAAAAAAATTTATAGAAAATAATTTACATCAAAATAGTTCAATCTTGTTAAGGGAGGAAAACCAAACAAAGTTCTTAAATTGACTAACATAAGATTGAAAACAGAAATTATGCTTCAGAGATTCGGAGTTTACATCACCCATGAAGTCTTGAAGGGGAATCCGAGGTGATCATCATGAGCCAGATAAGTCGAGAATATTAAGCATGTGAAATTTTATTTTATTTTAAACAAATAAAGCACTTCAATTGTAGCAGAACGCCAAAAACTATGCTTCAGAAACTCGGAGTTTACATCACCCATTAAGTCTTGAAGGGGAATCCGAGGTGGTCATCATGAGCAGCAGATGAAATGAGAATTCAGCATGTCAAATTCAGGAATATACAACAAATTATAAATGGAGAACTCCAAAAACACAAATAGTTGGGAACTTAAAGAGATACATTTATTCCTAGCTAATTAGAAAACAAAAGAAAAAGAAAGATTTGTTGTAGTTATCGCAAAAGGTGAGTTTCACAAACAAATAGGTCAGATTAAAATAAGTGGTAGCGAATTTTTTTGAAGATGATAAAAAAAAATAATCAAAAACATTTTCAAAAGGTAATAAAAATTAACAATCACAAACCAAAATATAGACATGGACAAAGAGTGTTTAGGCTTATTTAGAAAGATAGTATATATAGTAGACCTGATCGGGTTGTGCAACATCTGCAAATATGACGTCCACCATGCTAACTAGCATGCGGTATTTTGAGGGATGCCTAGCATCTTCAATGATGGGGATAACATTTGTTCTTTTCTTAGCCATGTTGACGAGATCCCTTCCACTCCTGTGGGAGAACTCAACTGCATAAACTAAACCAGTCTGCAGACATAACAATGGAATTGTATCAAATACCATTACAAAGCATATCTACAATAGTTGATACAAACAACAAAGATCATTGATAAAAAACTTACAGGCCCAACAAGATCAGAAACATGAGACACAGTGGTTCCAGAAGCAGCACCAAGATAAAGCACACGAGACCCAGGTTTCTGATAATACACAAAATAATGTTAATACTTAATACTGACAAACCTGATTAACTGCACAACAACAAAGTAAATTATCAAAAACCTTTAAGCAGACTTACAATCCAAATATTGTCCACACCACCCAGAATAGCAGCAGCTAACTTGGATCTGAATGGATTCCAGACCCTGTACTCAATTTTTGTTCCATCTTCATTCTGTAATAGTGAATCAGTTTATAAATAAAGGTATAGGGAGAAAGCAAAACACAATAAGATCTTCACAATGATTGTTATACAATAGCATAGTATTAAACAAGATTGCCTCTATTATGAGTAATATGTATTGCAATTTTTGGAATTAACTTCAAATTATAGCTTACTGAGGCGGGTAAGAGTTTAAAAAAAAAAAAAAAAGACACAAAAGTAGCAAGGAATCAAATTCAATTCAGTGTTATCATGCATGTTCAGATGTTCTTACTTAAAAAAACAAGACTTGTGCCAATAATACATGGACTAAAACATTACAGCCAATATAAGATATAGCTGTCTAATAGTTAAGCATTTACAAAAGACTCAAACAATGAGACTATACCAAACTCCATTGCATGTTGGATCATACATGAACAAATAGAAGGTCTCATCAACTAAAAGGAGCTACAAATATTCAACAGATATACACATGAAAGTTCCAATAGAACATGAAATTAGGATAAACAAGCACCAATCAAAGCCTCCGTAAATGTGAGTTACCTGCACAGAGATCCTTTTCTCATTGTAGACTGAATCCCCGGGCACTAAATTCTTTGTGCAAAGTGCGTCTTCTTTACCCTTTGCAATGAACACTCCTTCGTGCCTGTGAGGCACCACCACCACCTTGCTTCCTCCCTTCATTCCTCCGCCTCCTCTTCCTCCGCCACGGCCACGGCCACGGCCACGGTCTCCGCCTCCACGGCCACCGAATCCACGGCCGCCAGGGCTCTTCATAGCACTCCCGCCCCTCCCTCCAAATCCACCCCGTCCCCGTCCTCTTCCGCCATCTCCGCGTCCTCCTCTACCACCACTGAATCCGCCTGTCAAAGGAAAATTAACTCAGATTAACAAAGCAATTGAGTATATAGGTCTGCTTCAAAGGACGGCTATCAGTTTGGAATTGGTATGTTTTCACATAAGAGAAAGAGGCAAATTTAACCTAGCAAATATCAAATTAAGTGAAGAACTTGCGAGTAAAGTGGTAGAGATAAATAAAGATGGAATAGGCTACCTCTGCCGGGGGGAGCCATAGCTTTCTTCTTGAGTTACTTGCCTGCGGGAAGAAGACGGAAAAACGCAGAGGTGAGGAAGTAGGGTTTAACAAAACCAGCGCTTAGGGTTTATAAGGTACGCGAAGAAAATGGAGGGGAAAAAAATTAATTTTTGGGCCGCTCAATGAAAAGCCCAACTGAGAGATCAATTGAACCAAGTGCGAATAACATTATTATAATTTTAAATATTTTATATATGTTAAAGGGAGAAATCTACATAAAAATATATATTAAATAAAAATAATAAATTTGTCATAAGTCCCTACTTTATATAAACTCTATCTATATAATTTGATCTATAGATTTAATATTTCAGGCATAGTTGATATTATTATAATATTATTCTAAAATATAAATTAATTTATTCATGGGATTAAATGAAGAACATAGTTTCTTATAAAAAAAATATAGGGTGTAATAAAATATATCATATTTTATATAAATAAATTCATTTTATTAGAAAATTTTAACATATAGATAAAAAAAATTATATATTTGAAGCCCAAGTTTTGTTAAAAGAGAAAAAATTATTATGTATAAAACTAATATTGAAAATATTATCTTTTAAATCAAGCTTTGTTAAAAATGTGCATAAATTAATATATAAAATATCAACATATAGATAGAATTTTTATAGATAGAAAATTATATAAACATGTTATCTATTTTATTAAAAATATTAGATGTATACAAAGAATAATGCAATTTATTATAATATTTATCATTAAGAAAATATGATATTATTTTATTCAAACAATACTATGCGGCGTTTCTGATTTATAATGTATTAGGTAGATTGGCTAAGCAACTTGTTAAAAAGCAAAAAAGCCTCGTCCCACATCGAGTTTGGGAAGACAAACTACTATCTCCATTTACTATAAATAGTAAGGTTGCAATACGGAATAAGGGGTTGAAAAAACCTCTCTGGGCAAAGACCTTTTGTTTTTACCTAGATTTGACGTGTTTGATCTCGGAGAGAGATCGCACTATTTACGGTATAAAGTCTAAAAAACTTTATTTGTAAAGAGAATAGTACAAAACAAATAGCTAAAGGGCGGGAAGGATGAATAATCTGTGTACAAAAATCAATTCATTGTACAAAACGAGAGTTAGTATTAATAAATCTCGCACTTAACGCGTATTATTTTCGGGTTTCAACAAATATCATACAGTATTAAAGAATGTGATTCATCATTCTCAAGAACTTGTTGAGAGCATTAAATGACCACACAACTCCTCACTGCATCATCCGATTTTTGAAATCTGCAAAATTGACCAATCCATCGCCATCAAAATCAACTGCTCTCCCCATTCTTGAGCAATCTTTTAACGAGGCCTTATCGCCAAGGCCTTTGAGAACTAAGCAGAGTCTACAAGTAGAGATGAGGTTGTTCTTGTCTCCATCAAAGAAATCAAATGTTGCCCTTAGCTCCGTTTCGTAATTCTTATCATCGGCAATGAATTTATTTGTTTCAATTTCGATGTCGTAAAATTGTTCAGTTTAGATGTTTCCGATCCGGGAGCATCGAACAAGAATTTGAGATCCGATAGCGACAATCTACCATCTCCATTTCTATCCAATTGCTTGAAGATTCTCTACAACTCCTTCTCTTTCTCACTTCTCGGCCATAAGTTCCGGTGAGGTGTTTCCCATCGGACCACCGCATCAAATAATCTTTCTATTTCCTTTTACTCCTTCAAATTTCCTAGCCTTATGGCCGACATTAGTACAACAATGAGATAGAGAAATTAGGAAAGGAGGAAAAGAGGGGAATATTGAAGAGAAAGGTTGTGATGCTCGCTGCGATTTGGATCTTTGCGATTTGACATGCTGGAGAAGAGAAGGGCGGAACTCGAAAAGAAATTCGTGCTGTTATAATGAGAGTAAAGGCGACGGAGGGTTGACGTCGCGTGCCAAGTGTAACAATCAAATTGTTATTCATATAAACTCATAATTTACATTTCTTTTTTCCACCGAAAAAATACACTTCTTTCACCATATAAAATAAATTGTATATGGTTATTAGATAGGATAGTCTAAAATCTATTTAATTTATAAAACTTTAATTTCATATAAATATTTCATGTAAGAACAATATATTAAATCATATAAATATTTCAATTAAACATATATTTTGTAAATTGTTAATGCACGTTGACATAAGATACATTTTTTCCCTAGAAAAGAGGTTATACACATTCATTTCTAATAAAGAGCTTGCATGTGCTCACTTATACAATATCAATATTCAGAATAGTATTTTCACTAATATGGTAAAGTGATAAAATGGTGTTAGACTTTTTAGATATTATTTGGGAGATTTGAGTTCGATTCCCTAGATTTGAGTTCGATTCCCTCTGACAACTTGTATAGAAAAACCGGTACTAGGAAGGTCTTCCCCAAAATGAGACGATGAAGTATCCAATCCAAAATTAAAACACTGTTGACAAATCGAATCGAGTGAGCCATAGACGATGCCAAAAAAATGCACAACAATATTTAAGATGTCACAAGGGCCATTAACAAGCATGCAACTAACAAGAAGCTCGCTAACTCTTATAAACGTGACGAGGATAGAAAATGGGAGTCACCTTTTTCAATGCTCGATTGACAACTATTCGTAAGGGTGGACCCATGGTTGATTTTTAGACAAAGAATATCGTCGGTTCCATAAAATTTGTACTTAGCCATTTTTGGAATAAATAGAAGGAAAGTGTTGTGTATGGTTGACTGATGGGGAAAAGAATCAGGCTTCAACAATGATGTCGTATATGCAAGTTGACTGATGTCGTCTAAAATTTTCTACATGATTGAGATATATATTGTGGGTTTTTCGCTCCTTGTATTGTTTTTGGTGAGATTCTCCATTCCTTGTGGATTTGGGTTGCCACCTACTTTTGTTGTTCTAGGTAAAATTTCCCATCTTGTTTAGGATCGGGGTTGTTGTAGGCTTAGGGTATTTCAAGTTCAATCCTCCATCTTATCCGGGACTAGGTCTTCCATTAGGTTATGTTGTTTCAAGTGAGATCGGTCTTCCATCACATTTAGGATTGTGGTTGCTAGCTATTTGTATTACTTTAGGTGAGATCCTCCTTGATCATGACTAGAGTTGCCACTACCTTTTTTTTATTATTTTAGGTTAGACTCTCCATCCTATCTGAGATTGGGATTGCCACCAGCTTGGGTTGTTTTAGTTAAGATCCTCCATGTCGTTTAGGATTGGGATTTCTTTCGATTTTTATCATTTCAAGTGAGAACCTCCATGTCGCTTGAGATTGAGGTTGCCAGCGAATCACGTTGTTTTAGGCAAAATCTTACATCCCATTTGAGACTAGGGTTATCGTCGACTTTTGTTGCCTAGATCCCTCAATCTTGTTTGAGATTAGGATTACCACCAAATTGTGTTGTTTTAGGTGAGATCAGTCAACCCGTTTGGTATAAGGCATGCATTGTTCATGGGTATGCTGTGATTTTGATCCAAGTTGCACTTGCCATATAACCAATGTTTTTTAAAAAACACTGAGCAAACCCTATGTGAAAAGGGTAAGCCTATACACCTAGGTGACTTAAATGGTTGCTTGGATAGACTAAGGATAAGTGGGTTAACACCTTTCAATGACTATGCGATATTTTTAGTACAGAGTACATGTGGCACACGTCGTATATATCTATGTTGACTTGTGCCCTATGTTCAATCCATTATGAGCAAAGCCACCACTTTGCCCCCTCATGGATGCATGTTGCCCACATTATGAGCAAAATCAAATTGTACTTCTTATTTTGGCGCATTAATTAGTGTACATTTAGCTAAAAAATAGTGCTCATTTAACCGAATTGTTATTCTATAACTAAATTCTAAAAAATATGATATTAATTTGTTAACATTGTTTTAGAATTCTCTTATAATTTATTTGGATTGCTCAACTCAATACATTAAATTGTATTAAATCATGTATTTAATGTAATTTAATTGAGCAACCCGCACAGTCACATACCTTTAGAAAATCGTTTCAAAAACCTTTTCAAATCATGAGAAACATTATAGCAACTCTCAATAAAAAAAAACAAGATGGAGTCTATATTTAGTAACATCATAATTTGGTCTTTTTACAACCCATTGCATATTATTCGATTATTCCGGTTCTTTCGCCAAAAAAACCCACTCCGAATCTAAAGGAAGAACCATCAACAACCTTTTCTTGGCCAATAGTTAAACTCGTCCTAATTATAATTACGACCCACAATCACTAAACTAATCCGATCCGATACCTAATAGCCCAAACAATCAATCAATTATCAATCTAAATAAATCCCAAAATCACAATGTCGTCGGAAGACACACCGGAGGACATCGCCGATCGGGAGAAGATCTTCAAGCGGTTCGACGCCAACGGAGACGGGAAGATCTCGGCGTCGGAGCTCGGCGACGCCTTGAAGACGCTCGGCTCCGTTACCCCCGAAGAAATCCAGCGGATGATGGCCGAGATCGACACGGACGGCGACGGCTTCATCTCCTTTGAAGAGTTCACGGCGTTTGCCCAAGATAACCGTGGATTGATCAGGGATGTTGCTAAGATCTTCTAAACCCTCGCTAAAATTGTTTGTTTTTAAAGAATTTTTTACCACTAGGGTGAGAGATATCGTTATGATTTTTCTCTTATTGTAAACGTCACGTTTGTAAGACTTTGGTATTGTTTTTGAAGCAATTTTTGCTGATAAAAAACTAATCAATGTAAGAAGGTAATTAAGCCTGTTGGATTTTGTATGAAAGTTCATTGAAAGTTCGAAAAATGCGCATTTTTTGCAATGAAAGTGTATGTCCGCAATGAAATAATCATAATCCTAAATAAAAAGAGTTGGAATTTTATCTAACTTTTGTCATTTCCTTTGAAAAGAGAAGCTTGGTTGTAATATTGTTTTTTATGAAGTACTACTACTTCTCACTTCTTAATTCATTTTAGGAAAAATGTTACTTGTTTTTATTAATGATCTAATTCCGCAAAAGCTAATACACCCGACAGTGAGTTCGAACTGAAATTTGTTCATGTCCTATTTCAAATCATAAACGGGTATTGCAATCATTGATGGGTCCAAAGGGATAGGGAAGCTGTTGAGATGATAATTGACCATAAAAGAGGTTAGTTAGGACTAAAGAGAGTTGGTTCAGACGGTAAGCGGTCTGCTCTACATCCACAAAGTCTAGAATTTAACTGTGATGCGATGGATGTAAAAAAATAAAAAATATATGTGGCTAGGGTTGAACGGGACATAACCAAGATGAAGTAGGTTAAAAATAAAGTTTTCGTAAATTAGTGGGCAACAAAAAAGAGGCTAAGTGAGATCTAATATCAAAAATCAAAAAAACCATAAATGAGCCTGTTATGAACAGTAACGCGGTAATTTGACACGCTTCCCCATACACAAACCCGTTAAACTATTACTATTATTTCCCTACATTTTCAGTGGCTCGTTCTCTTCTTCCCTGTTACAAACCCGCAGTTCCGCTCCGTCTCTCTACCCTTTCATCGACGTCGGCGCTCCGCTTCCCCATCAACTCCTGTTGAGGCATCCACCGGAAAATCGCCTACCGCAAGAACATCGGCTCCTCCCGCCTCCCCGTAGTCCCGTCCCGCCACCTAATTTCAACCACAAAGAGGTACATCCTCTACTTTGCATTGCCAATTTCGTTTTTAGGGTTCGAAAATTGGGGCTTGGATTTCCGACGAATTCTAGGTTAGGGTCTTGTGAGCTCAGAATTGTGGGGCTCCTTCCTCTTCGTGGTCGTGTTTTGTCTTTGAATTGGTGATGATGTGCTGAAAATGGATGCTAGGTCTCATTTGCTTGCCTTTTCCTTCGGGATTGTTCCTCCCTTTGTTGTGGTTTGGTATTTAGAATTTTTATAACTCATTGAGGATGAGATTGAGGCTTAACTTTTATGTTGATGATATCAATTTAGATTTCATGTGGTAAGAAGGCTAGGGTATGTTGAAACAAAATTTCCAATTAGATTGAGGCACACAAGATGTTTGATTACATGCCTAAGAGAAGAAAATTATGTTATCATGCCCACTTGGTTAGGAGCTTATTTGACTGCTTTAGATATAGATGTGTATGATTCTTTCAGTAGGTTAATATAATCTGCTTTCCACTTATATTTCACGTTTCTTTAGCTCAGCTCTTGTGCTGCATTTCATTTGATTCCCTTTTTAATCACACAAATATGTCATTGCTGATATAATCTGGAAGTTTATATTCTCTTGCAATTAGCTATTTAATCCTCCTTTTTCTTCTCCTTTAATGCTCAAGGTTAATTTATTTCTTTCATGTCAATCTCTGGATCAATTTTTTACCCAACTTTAGATACTTATAAGTAGTCATATGCATTTTGAACAATTTTCCAATTTGAGCAACGTTTTAAAGATTGAAAATGGGTGAGACTCATTATATTAGTGTACAAAGGTTATCTGCATGCTTGATTTCCTTATTATTATGGACATATGATCACCAAATAGGGGTGTCAATTTTTTTTTATTTCACATGGTTGAATCTTAGCTTATTGTGGGATTTGAATCAGGATTTTGAACTCAGTTTTATTACCAAGTGCTATTTTCTGTGTGGTATCTATGGAGCAATAAAAGGAGGCTGGTCTCCATATCCACCTAAAAAAAAATTCACCCCCAAGTTCGTTGTTGAATAAACATATTCAAAAGGCTTCTAGGATTGATTTTACTTTACCCAAGATATTTGCAAGAGCACCACCATCCATGTATTCCAAGATTATAGAGCATGCATCATTAAGATAAAAAGATTGGTAACATGAAACTATATAAGCACATTCCAATGATTGATTAGTTTTCAATTCCTTAGCAATTTGCTTGCGAGCAGTCTCTTCAATGTTAATCTGGCTGGAATACAAGGCAAAGTTAGTTTTTGCTATATTCCTCCTTCAATGCTCAAATGTATTATAGTTTACATCTCTTCCTCTCTCTAAAAAATAAAACATTAGTTTTTATAATGACTTGGTTCATTTTTAGCATTTGAAATATTTTAGTTGGAAAAATTGGGTTTGGTTTTCACATGAAAATGGTGAAGAGGTTATGAAAAGGGCTTATTATGTTTCCGCGATTGGGGGAAAAAGAAAGTTGGTGTAGTGGGAAAAAGAAGGTGATTTGTGGCCAAGCTGGCTTGTTCGTTCTTTACTTATTTTGTTAGAAAGAACTGGAAAGGCAGTTAAGTTAAGGGAATGAATGGATCAATTGTACCTCAAATTAATTAGTCCTATTATTTTAGGTTATGCTATTGCACATGGAAATAATTACAAGACTAGGAAAGAATAATACAAAAGGACACTTTGTTAATTTCATACCTTGTGACTTAATTGAAGGAAAAATTATAGTTAGACAAATATGAAAACTTAGTGCCTAAAACTCATCTAAATGAGCTCAGTATAAGATAAAGAAGCTTGATTAGAGTAAAATTTTCGACCTTATGCTAATAAAATATGCGGGTACTTTTGTAAAAGATAATATTCAGTCATTATACTCATTCTCCTCTCTTAAAATTCACTGAAATGTACTCATTCTTTGATATTGAAAATCAGAGTGAAATGTTTGTTCTCGCTAATAAAAATTTGCAGGCCCTTTTGTATAAGAATATAATGTCATTATGTTCACTCTCCCGTCTTACTTATTTTTCTTCTTATTGTTTAAAAGAGTCCAACTTGTTTTCCTTCTGCTACCCTGACATGTTTCTATTCTGAATGTTGTAGTCACTACTTCGAGGTACATTTTAAGAGGTGAGAGATCCCTTGAAGAAGAAAGATCACCTTCAATGGCAGTAAGTGACTTGCTTTGGCTGAGACAACGCCATTATGTACCTGGTTCCAAGTATATGAATCCTTCGATTATGTGTGCAGTCAACATCTTGTGCAGTCATCTAAAAGTCTGATGTGAACTAATAATAATGTGAATATGCTATGCCACTGTGTAAATAACCATAGGAATTGAACATAATAGTATAATGTAATCGTGATACAAAAGCTAACAGTTTTATACTACTTTAGTACTACTTCAATTGAGCAAATATTATTAACATCCTATTTATCACTAACTAAAGTTATTTCCTAATTGTTATGCATTTTTCATATACTTAAACTACAATCTGTAAAAATCAGGTAAGATATTCGTTCTAGATTACATAATATTGCCCGTAGTCAAGCATCCAATACAATAGTGAGGTATCCAATCATGATGCAATCGATCACTCAAAGTGACACTTCTTTTACGGCTCGATTTGAGGACTTTGAACCATCACCAGCCTTAATTCAAGATGGTGGCAAGCCAAATACATCAAAAAACGTTGGAAAGTTTCTTCTTAGAAAACGTTTGTATTTAATACTAAGGGCTCGTTTGGTATTGATATCTAAGGTATGAGATATCGGATATCGGTATCGGTATGGATATCAAGATATCGGATATGGGTATGGATATGAGTGATATCTTTGATATACCAATTTCCTGGGGTATATGAAAATACCACTCTAATATCACTCTGATATCAGAAGGATATCAGCTGATATCGATATACTCCTATACCAAACAACAGATATCAGTTTGATATCGATATCAGGATATACCAAACACCAGATATGGGTATCAGTCATATCCATACCCATATCTGATATCCTGATATGAATACCAAACGGGCCCTAACATATTTTTATGTCACGGTATTTTGTCTGTAAACAAATCCCCTAAAACATGTACTTGTCTTCCGTTGTCGAAGATTTTGGTTCTGTTTTTATCTTACTGTGTATACTACTAACTCATCTACTACAAAGAGTTGTTTTGAGTCATTTAGACTAAAAACACAAAGTAGACCCGCGTGCGGATCACGCGGCTTTCAACTAGTCTTCTAAAAATGGCCCCTCACCGAAAAAAAAATCTTCTAAAAATGACCCAAAATAAAAAAAGATTAGTTAATTCGTTGCATACATTAACTAAAATTTTAAATTGAGGGACAATGTTTTATTACTTCCATTAAGTTAGTTACTATGACCTCTTGTCGGTAACACTATATTATGCATAAAATGTTTTGTGGGATAAAATTTTATTCGAGAAGGATTATTATGGGCCTTTTACCTTTATCTGGGCTGGGCCAAAGGCTTGGGCCTGTTGCGGTTTGCTGTTAGAAAAGAGGTTACCAATTTGACGCTTGGTGCCGCTCCCACAACTGAAATGGCGCCGAGGACGGTGTCAGGGACAGGAACCATAGCCGGCGCCATTGTAGCTGCACTCTCGGCGGCGGCGCTCTCCTATTGTTTCTGCAACCGGCATCTCCGGGGATCCAGGAGAACCAAAACGCGTAATTCCTTATCTGCCAAGAAGCTTCGGGAAGGTCTGGTCGATGCGATTGGAAATACCCCTTTGATTCGAATCAACAGCCTCTCTGATGCCACTGGTTGCGAAGTATGTATCTTTATCGGATGAAACAATTTAAGTATGTGTGCGAGAAATTGATTGCTCAATGTGTGGTTTTGTTTGATTGTTTTGATTTGTTAGATTTTGGGGAAAGCTGAGTTCTTGAATCCTGGAGGAAGCGTCAAAGATAGAGTTGCTGTTCATATCATTGAAGAGGTAGGGTTTTCAACCTAATATTGGGAAGAAAATTAGAGCAATTGAATTGGGGGTATCCTTACTTGAATTACTGGGGGTGCTATTGTTTGATCCCAAAGCCTGAATTGCAGTTTTGTAGACTGTATGTACGTGTAGGTGCAATTAGTGTCACTTAGTTCATCTCATCCTTTGAATGCTTTGTTCATGATACAAGTTGGTGTAGGTACATATAGTTGTTTCCACAGATACAAGCTCTAAATTAGACTGTTTGCATCTCTCAATTAGGGTTTTGGGTGGGAATGTGGGATGGTGTGGCATCAGTTGTATCTGTATTTGACATCTTTAATGTAGTTTCTTCTTCACCAGTGACCAAATTTTTAAAGAGAATTAATATACTTAAAGCTTCATTCTTGCATTCCTTTGTTAGAACTGGTGTATAACAAATTGTTTCCAGCTTTTGATCTAGCCGTAGTTCCTTAGATCTCATAGGTGTAACTTTTGTGCATTGCAGGCCTTTTCATCTGGCAAGCTATGCCCAGGAGGCGTAGTTACTGAAGGTAGTGCTGGAAGTACCGCTATTAGTCTTGCAACCGTCGCTGCAGCTTATGGATGTAAATGCCATGTTGTGATTCCTGATGATGCTGCCATTGAGAAGGTATATATACAAGCTTGAAATGTGATTGTCCATGCTCAGCTCATTGTTACTTGTACAGATATGTAAAATTCCCCCTTTTTTATATAGGCTCAAATCATTGAAGCCCTTGGAGCTAAGGTGGAGCGCGTCAGGCCAGTTTCAATTACACATAAAGACCACTTTGTTAATGTGGCTCGGAGAAGAGCGCAAGAAGCAAACAAATTTGCATCTGAGCGAAGGAGAGAGGCTCAAATGCCGAGCAAAGATCATGAGAAGCTTAATGGTCATGTGTTAGAGGAAGAGAAACAAAGTTCACTGTTTTCTGATGACTGCTCAGGCGGTTTCTTTGCAGATCAGTTTGAGAACTTGGCCAACTTCCGGGCACACTATGATGGTACCGGACCTGAAATATGGGAACAGACGGGAGGCAACGTTGATGCGTTCGTGGCTGCTGCTGGTACCGGAGGTACTGTGGCTGGAGTATCCAAATTTCTCAAGGTGAGCCCTTTTGACACATCGTTTAGTGCACATTTTCCGTTTTAGTTAATGTTTTGTGGTTTTGCAGGATAAAAATCCAAACATCAAGTGCTTCCTTATTGACCCTCCTGGCTCGGGTTTGTTCAACAAGGTGACAAGGGGCGTGATGTATACAAAAGAGGAGGCTGAAGGAAAGAGGCTAAAGAATCCATTTGATACAATAACAGAAGGTATTGGAATCAATAGATTGACTCAGAATTTTATTCAAGCTGAGCTGGATGGCGCTTTCCGAGGAACGGATAGGGAAGCTGTTGAGATGTCAAGGTTATTTTATATGTTCATTTTGTACCTTCCATAACTTGCTTTTTGTTTCCTTAAGAAAGAGCAAGTTCTAGCATAAATGGCAATATCTTTTTGACATGAATTGTTATAAATTACTTTCATCCATGAGAGACATTGATGTACTTTGCACCTTCAATTTTTGTATGTTCAGGTTCCTTTTGAAGAATGATGGCCTTTTCATAGGTAGTTCTTCAGCCATGAACTGCGTAGGAGCTGTTAGAGTGGCACAAGCACTAGGGCCAGGTCATACGATCGTGACGATTCTTTGTGACAGTGGGATGAGGCATCTTAGCAAATTCTTCAATCCTGAGTACCTTTCTCAGCATGGTTTAGCACCATCGGCAACTGGATTAGAGTTTCTTTCTTGAACTAATAGTGGATTTGGTTCTCTGCATTAGCATTATTAGATCATTCTATGGAGCTAGCTAAGAGCTCAATTTAGAATGCACATTTTTTGATAGCGGAGTAGATGTATTGTGTATGACCTATATAGTGTTACTCTTAGCAACCGGAGGAGCTCAACACAGCCAAAAGCATAAACTACGGCAGTATTAGATAGTAGTTCTCATCTTGTGTCCATCTCAACAGTTTGCGCATGTCGTATCTTTGGAAAAATACGTTTATAATTGGGTAAAAATTTGCCCTTTATAAGATTTTATAAAATATATTAACTATATAAACAATTTTTACAAAATGCATAGGCCATTGCATATTGGACCGGTCCGAACTAGAGAAAACTGAACCAGACCGTAAAATTTTGGTCCAGTCTCTCGTCTTTCGTAATAAACTCCGGTTTTGTCCAAACCCAGATTTTCTGAGTTGAACTAGAAAAAAATGATTTATTTTCAAAAGACATGTATAAATTTATTTATATATTTTTTGATAATAAAAATACATAAAAATATACATAAATTATATAAAAACTCATAAAAAGATAAATATTAAATAAAACAGTTTTTTAATTAATAAAATAAAAATGCACCGGACCGGCCCTTCCGATCACGAACCGGTCTCCATTCCCACCTTGATTGTGATACATATACCCTTCTATAAAATTCCGGTTCACCGGTCCAGAGCATTATTGTAGGCCGTAGCTGCGTTTGATCTCCCAAAAGCCGAAATTGCTTGAGCCGTCTGATTAAAGGCGCGTCATACTCGTACAGATAATTATTTGGGCCGTCTGATTAAAGGATATAGCAAATCTCAACCGTTGATAAACTGCACAGTTGCGTGCTTCGCTCTTGAATGGGTATTACCAATCGCTCATAAAATTTCAGACTGACATTTCACTTGCTTACTCTTGCTTGCACTAAACCATCGAAATTCCTGCTTCACAATTGTTCATCAGAGGCATCCCTTTAACCCTTTCAATGGAAGCCATGGAAAACGCACAGAAATTGCAGCCCGCAGATCAGTCCCAGCAATCACAGCAGTTGCCCCAAAACGGTATATTTTTTCTTAGGGTTTCATGTTGTGTTTTTGTTCAACTATGTTTTATGTAGCTTTAGCTACGAATAAGCTTGAGAGGAAGAATTATTAGAACCAAGAACGCATATCTGAGGGATTTAGATACTTCTCTTACCATTATTTCAATGCTTTGTGAGTTTTGGTATGTTGTACATATTAATTGCAATTTTGTGATCTATGTTTTCTGAAAGAAGAATTAGGTTTTAACTGATCCTATTTGAGCCTGTACTTGTGATTTTGAGCCTGCATTATCAAGACCAAATTTTGCTCAGTTGAGGGTAATGAGTTTGCATTTATGAAAATCTGAACTTGATTTCCATTTTGCTGTAATGTCAAATGAGTCTGTCAGATGTGGTTTGTAGTTGCAACTTCTTAGTGCTTCCTTTTTACTTCTCATATTGCAGAAGGTCTAAAGTATGCTTCTTGGTTTAATTTTTTGGCATGTATGATTGCTTGTTTTCAGCTTCCGAATCATTGTACAAGAGCCAGCTACAAATGTATGCTCAAAGAGCTGGTTTGGATCTTCCGATCTACCACACGAAAAACATGGGACTGCCACATGCTCCTCAGTTCAAATGTTCGGTTATGGTTGATGATGAGACCTATGAATCACTGAACACATTTTCTCAGAAGAAAGCCGCCGAACAAAATGCAGCCAAGCATGCCTTAAAGTGTATCTTTGAGAAGAGACGAGAGAAAGGGTCTTCTATCATAAGCAAGGTTTGTGGGTGTGAAAAGTTATTCATGAAAGTTGCTTAGAAAATTGATTATTTTACCAGGGCATTTGAATTGCTGATTTTTATTGCATGTGTTAATGACATTTTGTTTTTCTTCTTCTTTTCTATATTCTAGAGAGTTAATTTTAAAACTTTCAAAATGAGAGACTTGGATATATATCTGATTGAAACCATGCTTTACAGTATAGTTTTGCTTCAAGAGGGCACTGTAATGATTATTCAATCAGCTCTGTATGTTTCTCTATAATCCCCCAATTAGCAGAAACACGCTGTTTATGGACTTTCCAATAGTTTATGTTTATCTAACCAGTTTAGGTATACTTTCCAATAGTAGTGCCAGAATTGTCAAATAATGGAATATGATGCCTCATTTTGAATTATTTTGAGATGCTTATATCTGCATAATGTCTGTGTATATGATACTTAATAACCGAAGTCATTCAATTGACAAAAATCGTTTACATTCTATGACTGTCCTTTCACTTTGTTTCAGAATACTACACTTTGCTTGGCCATACTTAATGAATTTGCAGCAAAGTTACAAGTAGAAAGGCCAAAATATAATACCGTTCAAACAAATCAAGTTCCAATGCCCGTATTTGTTTCTACACTAGAGTTTAGAGGTGTATCTTACACTGGTGGACCTGCAAGGAATAAAAGAGAAGCAGAGCAGTTGGTAGCTCATGATGTTGTGCTTTCAATTTTGGGTATATCTTACAAGTTATTCTTAATTTTGCCCCAGTTAAACAAAATACTTTTGATTGTTCATTTCTTATTTTAAGTTTGTGGATAATCTTGCAGGCAATCAAGAAGAAGATTCAACCCTCCTTGAGATTTTGCTATCAAAGTCTAAATTGTTTTCTGCAACAGAATTAAACATGGATCCAAGCTGTGCTCTAAGACCCGAGGAAGGCTCAAACTTAGCAGGCAGCGACACCAGGTCGTCTCCAACTCAACAGGATCCAACTCATGATGTTTTGACGTCGATTAGTAACAAGGAACAGTTCAAAGAAGCTAGCCAATCTCCTGCTTTGCAAATTGAAGGTCAAAATCCTGCTACACGTCCAATGCAAACGCCTGCGAATGTATCCTGTAAAGTCACATCTCCATCACCAGCGGATGCATCAGTCTCAATTGTGCCTTACTCTCAAAATCCTATAAATCCCCCATTGCAAGTGCTTACAAATGAAGCTTACAATGCCACTCCTCCATCCGAAGCTCATGAGCCCGTTTTCACTGTGCCTTCCTCCTCTCAAAACCCTATAAATCCTCCATTACAAGTACTTGCAAACGAAGCTTACAATGCTACTCCTCCAACCCAAGCTCATGCGCCCATTTCCTTTGTGCCTTCCTCTTCTCAAAATCTTGTTACGACCCAAATGCATACTTTTGCAAATCAGATCAGTGAAATCAGGTATGTGCAAGTTGACAGGTCTGGCTGTTCTGGGCTGCCTCAAACTTTAACAGAACCATCAGAAAATTATGTGTGTGAAGATTGCGAAGTTGCGTCTGCACCACCACCACCACCACTCCAAGGAGTTCCTGCTGCAGTTGCCCCAATCCAGGACAGTTCTGTGTCGTGTGCTTCACAATTGGCGGGAAGGATGAATCGTAGTCAAAGGAGAAGGGCTAATAAGAAGGCCAGAATGGCTAATGAGTGAGGTTTGGCTTTCCTTTGTTTATTTGAACTGTGACACTATCTATCCTTAGTATCCATCCCAGTTTCTTGTTCATATGGATGTCTTTGTTAATGAACTGTGACACTATCTATCCTTAGTAATCCCAGTTGGGTTCTTTATGAATGTTTTGCTAGTGAATCCTTTGTGTGGAATTCTGTCAACCTTGTTTGGAATTTACTTGGGCCTTAACTGGCCCATTTGAATCATATTTGGGCTGTTTGGGAAATGTGTCTAGTTTTGTTTTCCAATGAAAGCAAATGTCTGATTTGGGCCTTCTCTACGCCCCTATTGAGTTTTTGATGATCTTACATTTTTTATTTTGGAAACTGTGTTTTTATATACGGTTTTCCTAATTTATGCCTCGATGGTTTAGGTTAAACCTTGGTTTAGAAATATTTTGTTTTTCATTTGTCCAAAGTTAGACCTTCTGCTAAATAGATCGTCCCGCTAAATAGGCTTTGTTGTGTGACACAACCGCATCAATACGATGGTTTGAAATATTTTTGTTAGAACTTAATTACAATTTTAAGTTTTATATATGGTTTATGCCATTTTGGGGCAATAATTTCTAGGAGTAAAATTTTAAATTTTACGATTTTAACGTCTAAATATTGAACTATAAAATCTGGTTTTCAATCATTTTTGTTTATTTCTCAAAAAACAATCCATTTATCTTACATTTAAAATCTGGTTTATTGCTACGAAAAATAAATTAAAGCTCAAAATTCTATATTTTGAGATGGGAATCATTTTCAAAGAAAAATTACCAGGTCAACACGAACACAAGGGCTAACAACAATCACAAATAGACTTTGCTATTAAATTACATCAAATCATATATGCCCAAGGTCGGACCATGCTAGGTTTCCTAGCCGTTGCTAAATGTTACCATAGGCCTTAAAAATACTACTCCAGTATAAATATATTCCTAGAAGATTAAAGAATTGAAAGAGAATGTAAATTTTGTTTTTCTCGAACACCTAACCTTTTATGATTACTAAGACCACTCACAATGGTGGTATTTTAACATATTAAATGAATAGAAATTTAAAGAACAGTAAAATTACATAGAAGCTTGAGCCATTTGGCTCTTATTTCCGTCTCCCATTTCTATCTTCCGTCTCCACTTTTTTGTCAGGTTGGCCCCATATTTTGATGATAAATAATAGTAAAATATGGGTTTTGGTGATGGTCACTGATGGAGAATGTGATAAAACACACAATTTTGCCCTTCATTGTAAACAAATTGTTTTAGGCTATTTTTCAATCATGAAATAATCTTATTGGTTCAAAAAAATATTTTTAATATTTTTATTTTTATTTTATCTGCATATAGACACCAATATTGAATGGTCTTATAATAAAAGAAAAATTGGCATAAATAATAATTATAAGAAAAATAATGTTTTAAAAATAATCTTTGTATTTTTTCGGTAGTTAATTTTATGCATTATAAAAAAAATAACATAATTAATATATTAGAGACATAAATATAATTTTAAATATTATAATCATGAAATAAATATATTATAAGGCATTATGCATGTAAATTAAAACATTTGAAGGATTTAGACCATAAAATAAAATATATTACAATAACACGAGGTTACATTGAGTTGGAAACTAAACACATTGTGAATATATTCTTCACTTAGGAAATTGAAAAACCTAATCGTGAAGCTATTCTTCACTTTCGGTAACTAAAAACCATAAACTAACACACATGTGAAGCTACTCTTCACTTAGGGAAACATAAACAAACACATATGTGAAGCTATTCTTCACTAAGTAAGATAAGAACATAGCATCAAGTTACTCATCACCAGGGAACAACTCCCTTGTTAAGTTTTCCATCATTCTCTCCTGCATTGGGATTCGATTGGGTATTGCCATAAGGCCACTTAGCACTGTTATCTTTTGAGCACGAACAATCTCATTTTGAATATGAGCATACTCGTCCAACATTGCTTGTTGCTTTCGCAATGCCTCATCTTTAGCTGCTTGTTTTTGCATACGCGCCTCAGCTTGAGACAACCTAATTAGGTTCACTTCTTCTAGTGTGGAATTTACCTCATCCCTTGAACTCCTAGCCACTTGCTTCCCCTTGTTCTTTGCAGCTTTCCTACCCGTGGGGCGAACAGGAGTAGTGTTACGTGTCGTAACCTCAACACTTTCTGGGCCAGATCCACTGCATGGAGTACTTGGATTGGAGCCGGAAGAGTAATGGCCAGCTTCATCCAACTTGGAGCGTTTAGGCCCTGCCCCGTCATCAGTACTCCATGTGTTCCACCTCGGTTCTCTCTTCAATACACCCCATACATGCATGAATTTGAAATCCTCCTTTTCATCATTACGATAAAGGATATGTGCATGGTTTTCCACATCATCCAAATTCCAACCACTAACTCTTTGATTTTCAGCTGCGTGATATTTGCCCGCAAAGCTTGTGCAAGCTTTTGAGATGATGGTCCACCTATTTTTACATGCACTCCATGTCCTTGAAATCTCAATAGGGGGAGACTCTTCTAGTCTATATTGGTTGTAGAAGGCAGCCACTCGACCCCAAAATTGCTCTTTCTTTTGACCGGTGCCTATGATCGGATCGTTTGAGACATGCATCCACGCACTAGCTAGTAACAAATCCTCTGGGCGCTCCCACCTTGCTCTGGATTGGGATCCACCGCCTTCATGAGTTGTTTCAGCACGAGGTGGATGTGCACGATTTTTTTTCTTTCTAGAGTCCTTTTGTGTTGTGGTGTTTGGTTCTGGTGTAGCTTGGATATCATCTAGGCTTTGGACATGTTGTTGTGGGTTCCATGGTTGAGAAAATGCAGAAGCACTTCCATAAGAACCTGGGGTTTGAGGAGAAGGGTTTTCAACTTGAGTGGTATTGAATTGAGGATTTGGGTTTTCACTGGTTGCATTCCAAAAGTGTTGATCAAAATGGAAGGGATGTTGATGATTGTAGGGATAACGTGGATCCATTATGAATGAAAGATGAAATATTACTTTCAGAAAATGAGAGAGGAGATTGGTTGAAAAGGTGCAAGTATCTCCTTATAACACAACATCTATATATAGGAGGGCAACACCACTCCATTCAACTCATGCTTCTGACGAGGGCCCCCACATCCCACTCCATTCAACCATGCTTCTGACGAGGGGCCCCACATCCCACTCCATTCAACCATGCTTCTGACAAGGGGCCCCATATCCCACTCCATTCAACCATGCTTCTGACGAGGTGCCCCACATCCCACTCCATTCAACCATGCTTCTGACGAGGGGCCCCACATCCCACTCCATTCAACCCATGCTTCTGACGAGGGGCCCCACATCCCACTCCATTCAACCATGCTTCTGACGAGGGGCCCCACATCCCACTCCATTCAACCATGCTTCTGACAAGGGGCCCCACATCCCACTCCATTCAACCATGCTTCTGACGAGGGGCCCCACATCCCACTCCATTCAACCATGCTTCTGACAAGGGGCCCCACATCCCACTCCATTCAACCATGGCATCTTCAAACCCACCAAAAGATTAGCCTATATTTACACCCTTTACTTCAAGAAACAATTGCCAAACAAGTTCACCTTACTCCCAAATCATTCTCCCATATTCTACCCTCCTAGTTATTTTGGTAATCATTTCATATTTCAATCACACATGGATCCCTTCCAAAATGTCATAGGATCATTTTTTAATTTTGGATCAAGCTCATCTTCTGATGGGTTTGAAGATGCCATTAATGAAAGATTGGATAGAGTGGAGGCTCTAGTAACGCAACAACAAGAAGAACTCTCTCAACCAAGGAGAAGGCGAAGATACGTTGAGCGAGATCGTGAAAGCGGTCATCAACAACTCGTTAGAGATTATTTCTCTAACGACCCACCGCCGGTGTATAGTGATGAGCACTTTCGTAGACGGTTTAGAATGCGAAAACCCTTGTTCTTACGCATTGTCAACCAACTCTCATCCACATTCGATTTTTTTCGACAAAGGAGGGATGCTACTGGTCGGCAAGGCTTATCTCCCCTACAAAAATGCACTGCAGCCATGCGCATGTTGGCTTATGGCATGTGTGCGGACCAGGTGGATGAGTACCTTCGGATGGGTGATAGTACTGCAAGATCTTGCCTAAAAAACTTCGTGGAGGGCATCATTTCTTTGTATGGTGACACATACCTCCGCAGACCAACCGCAGAAGACATGCAACGACTCCTTCATTTTGCAGAAAGGCGTGGGTTTCCTGGAATGATCGGTAGCATTGATTGCATGCATTGGGAATGGAAGAATTGCCCAACTGCATGGCAAGGTCAATTTGCACGAGGTCATGGTAAGCCTACAATTATATTAGAAGCAGTTGCATCATATGATCTATGGATTTGGCATGCATTCTTTGGAACACCAGGTTCGTGCAATGACATTAATGTTCTTGAGCGCTCTCCTGTCTTTGATGATGTTTTGGAAGGGAGATCACCGCCGGTGAATTTCACCGTCAATGGTCATGAGTACACCATGGCTTATTATCTCACCGACGGTATTTACCCATCATGGGCTACCTTTATGCCTTCTATTCGACTTCCACGAGGGTCTAAGGCAAAGTGTTTTGCTCATTACCAAGAGGCATACCGAAAAGATGTGGAACGAGCTTTCGGGGTCTTGCAAGCTCGGTTTGCTATAGTGAAGAACCCAGCACTTGCTTGGGATCCTCGTCACATAGGGAAAATAATGAAAGCGTGCATAATTTTGCACAATATGATAGTAGAGGATGAACGAGATACATATAGTTTGTATTGTGACGTATCTCGTTTTGAGATACCACCGACTATGGATGACACATTTTCCTCAAATCGACCAAGGTCCATGTCACAATACATAAAAGCTCGTACGGAACTTCGAAACAGGGGTACCCACAAACAACTGCAGGATGATTTGGTTGAGCATGTATGGAGGCAATTCGGGCATATTTATCTTGATAACTAGTTTATGTATGATTTCATATGAACTTGTGTGGTGTTTTTTTTTGGCTTTTCAATTGTGTGTGCTTGTTTAGTACTTTAGTATGTTTTTGGCGTATTTCATGTATTTGTTCTCATGTATTGAATGTTTTCCATTTTAAGTGAAATGAAGAGTGTTGTTTGTTGATTATATTAACTTTAAGCTCAATACTCTAATCGCCTAATTGATATATATATATATAATAGTCAAATTAATTTAATTAAATATACAAATTTAAAATTATATCATATTAATAATAATACCGAAACCATCCTAAAATAAAAACAAAAACAAAAACATTAGATGTTTATATTATCATTAATTATAAATAGTATAGTTGAATAAATAAAATAGAAAATATAAAAAGTAGTTGATTTAAAGAAAGAAATGAAGATGTGGGTTGTGGGGAGAAAGTGAAAATGGGATTTTAAAATGAGGTGGAGGAGTGAGAAAATGGGATTGGGGGAGTTAAAAGCTTAAAAATGGGATGGCCATTGTGAATGCTCTAAGACCACTCACAATGGTGGTATTTTAACATATTAAATGAATAGAAATTTAAAGAACAGTAAAATTACATAGAAGCTTGAGCCATTTGGCTCTTATTTCCGTCTCCCATTTCTATCTTCCGTCTCCACTTTTTTGTCAGGTTGGCCCCATATTTTGATGATAAATAATAGTAAAATATGGGTTTTGGTGATGGTCACTGATGGAGAATGTGATAAAACACACAATTTTGCCCTTCATTGTAAACAAATTGTTTTAGGCTATTTTTCAATCATGAAATAATCTTATTGGTTCAAAAAAATATTTTTAATATTTTTATTTTTATTTTATCTGCATATAGACACCAATATTGAATGGTCTTATAATAAAAGAAAAATTGGCATAAATAATAATTATAAGAAAAATAATGTTTTAAAAATAATCTTTGTATTTTTTCGGTAGTTAATTTTATGCATTATAAAAAAAATAACATAATTAATATATTAGAGACATAAATATAATTTTAAATATTATAATCATGAAATAAATATATTATAAGGCATTATGCATGTAAATTAAAACATTTGAAGGATTTAGACCATAAAATAAAATATATTACAATAACACGAGGTTACATTGAGTTGGAAACTAAACACATTGTGAATATATTCTTCACTTAGGAAATTGAAAAACCTAATCGTGAAGCTATTCTTCACTTTCGGTAACTAAAAACCATAAACTAACACACATGTGAAGCTACTCTTCACTTAGGGAAACATAAACAAACACATATGTGAAGCTATTCTTCACTAAGTAAGATAAGAACATAGCATCAAGTTACTCATCACCAGGGAACAACTCCCTTGTTAAGTTTTCCATCATTCTCTCCTGCATTGGGATTCGATTGGGTATTGCCATAAGGCCACTTAGCACTGTTATCTTTTGAGCACGAACAATCTCATTTTGAATATGAGCATACTCGTCCAACATTGCTTGTTGCTTTCGCAATGCCTCATCTTTAGCTGCTTGTTTTTGCATACGCGCCTCAGCTTGAGACAACCTAATTAGGTTCACTTCTTCTAGTGTGGAATTTACCTCATCCCTTGAACTCCTAGCCACTTGCTTCCCCTTGTTCTTTGCAGCTTTCCTACCCGTGGGGCGAACAGGAGTAGTGTTACGTGTCGTAACCTCAACACTTTCTGGGCCAGATCCACTGCATGGAGTACTTGGATTGGAGCCGGAAGAGTAATGGCCAGCTTCATCCAACTTGGAGCGTTTAGGCCCTGCCCCGTCATCAGTACTCCATGTGTTCCACCTCGGTTCTCTCTTCAATACACCCCATACATGCATGAATTTGAAATCCTCCTTTTCATCATTACGATAAAGGATATGTGCATGGTTTTCCACATCATCCAAATTCCAACCACTAACTCTTTGATTTTCAGCTGCGTGATATTTGCCCGCAAAGCTTGTGCAAGCTTTTGAGATGATGGTCCACCTATTTTTACATGCACTCCATGTCCTTGAAATCTCAATAGGGGGAGACTCTTCTAGTCTATATTGGTTGTAGAAGGCAGCCACTCGACCCCAAAATTGCTCTTTCTTTTGACCGGTGCCTATGATCGGATCGTTTGAGACATGCATCCACGCACTAGCTAGTAACAAATCCTCTGGGCGCTCCCACCTTGCTCTGGATTGGGATCCACCGCCTTCATGAGTTGTTTCAGCACGAGGTGGATGTGCACGATTTTTTTTCTTTCTAGAGTCCTTTTGTGTTGTGGTGTTTGGTTCTGGTGTAGCTTGGATATCATCTAGGCTTTGGACATGTTGTTGTGGGTTCCATGGTTGAGAAAATGCAGAAGCACTTCCATAAGAACCTGGGGTTTGAGGAGAAGGGTTTTCAACTTGAGTGGTATTGAATTGAGGATTTGGGTTTTCACTGGTTGCATTCCAAAAGTGTTGATCAAAATGGAAGGGATGTTGATGATTGTAGGGATAACGTGGATCCATTATGAATGAAAGATGAAATATTACTTTCAGAAAATGAGAGAGGAGATTGGTTGAAAAGGTGCAAGTATCTCCTTATAACACAACATCTATATATAGGAGGGCAACACCACTCCATTCAACTCATGCTTCTGACGAGGGCCCCCACATCCCACTCCATTCAACCATGCTTCTGACGAGGGGCCCCACATCCCACTCCATTCAACCATGCTTCTGACAAGGGGCCCCATATCCCACTCCATTCAACCATGCTTCTGACGAGGTGCCCCACATCCCACTCCATTCAACCATGCTTCTGACGAGGGGCCCCACATCCCACTCCATTCAACCCATGCTTCTGACGAGGGGCCCCACATCCCACTCCATTCAACCATGCTTCTGACGAGGGGCCCCACATCCCACTCCATTCAACCATGCTTCTGACGAGGGGCCCCACATCCCACTCCATTCAACCATGCTTCTGACGAGGGGCCCCACATCCCACTCCATTCAACCATGCTTCTGACAAGGGGCCCCACATCCCACTCCATTCAACCATGCTTCTGACGAGGGGCCCCACATCCCACTCCATTCAACCATGCTTCTGACAAGGGGCCCCACATCCCACTCCATTCAACCATGGCATCTTCAAACCCACCAAAAGATTAGCCTATATTTACACCCTTTACTTCAAGAAACAATTGCCAAACAAGTTCACCTTACTCCCAAATCATTCTCCCATATTCTACCCTCCTAGTTATTTTGGTAATCATTTCATATTTCAATCACACATGGATCCCTTCCAAAATGTCATAGGATCATTTTTTAATTTTGGATCAAGCTCATCTTCTGATGGGTTTGAAGATGCCATTAATGAAAGATTGGATAGAGTGGAGGCTCTAGTAACGCAACAACAAGAAGAACTCTCTCAACCAAGGAGAAGGCGAAGATACGTTGAGCGAGATCGTGAAAGCGGTCATCAACAACTCGTTAGAGATTATTTCTCTAACGACCCACCGCCGGTGTATAGTGATGAGCACTTTCGTAGACGGTTTAGAATGCGAAAACCCTTGTTCTTACGCATTGTCAACCAACTCTCATCCACATTCGATTTTTTTCGACAAAGGAGGGATGCTACTGGTCGGCAAGGCTTATCTCCCCTACAAAAATGCACTGCAGCCATGCGCATGTTGGCTTATGGCATGTGTGCGGACCAGGTGGATGAGTACCTTCGGATGGGTGATAGTACTGCAAGATCTTGCCTAAAAAACTTCGTGGAGGGCATCATTTCTTTGTATGGTGACACATACCTCCGCAGACCAACCGCAGAAGACATGCAACGACTCCTTCATTTTGCAGAAAGGCGTGGGTTTCCTGGAATGATCGGTAGCATTGATTGCATGCATTGGGAATGGAAGAATTGCCCAACTGCATGGCAAGGTCAATTTGCACGAGGTCATGGTAAGCCTACAATTATATTAGAAGCAGTTGCATCATATGATCTATGGATTTGGCATGCATTCTTTGGAACACCAGGTTCGTGCAATGACATTAATGTTCTTGAGCGCTCTCCTGTCTTTGATGATGTTTTGGAAGGGAGATCACCGCCGGTGAATTTCACCGTCAATGGTCATGAGTACACCATGGCTTATTATCTCACCGACGGTATTTACCCATCATGGGCTACCTTTATGCCTTCTATTCGACTTCCACGAGGGTCTAAGGCAAAGTGTTTTGCTCATTACCAAGAGGCATACCGAAAAGATGTGGAACGAGCTTTCGGGGTCTTGCAAGCTCGGTTTGCTATAGTGAAGAACCCAGCACTTGCTTGGGATCCTCGTCACATAGGGAAAATAATGAAAGCGTGCATAATTTTGCACAATATGATAGTAGAGGATGAACGAGATACATATAGTTTGTATTGTGACGTATCTCGTTTTGAGATACCACCGACTATGGATGACACATTTTCCTCAAATCGACCAAGGTCCATGTCACAATACATAAAAGCTCGTACGGAACTTCGAAACAGGGGTACCCACAAACAACTGCAGGATGATTTGGTTGAGCATGTATGGAGGCAATTCGGGCATATTTATCTTGATAACTAGTTTATGTATGATTTCATATGAACTTGTGTGGTGTTTTTTTTTGGCTTTTCAATTGTGTGTGCTTGTTTAGTACTTTAGTATGTTTTTGGCGTATTTCATGTATTTGTTCTCATGTATTGAATGTTTTCCATTTTAAGTGAAATGAAGAGTGTTGTTTGTTGATTATATTAACTTTAAGCTCAATACTCTAATCGCCTAATTGATATATATATATATAATAGTCAAATTAATTTAATTAAATATACAAATTTAAAATTATATCATATTAATAATAATACCGAAACCATCCTAAAATAAAAACAAAAACAAAAACATTAGATGTTTATATTATCATTAATTATAAATAGTATAGTTGAATAAATAAAATAGAAAATATAAAAAGTAGTTGATTTAAAGAAAGAAATGAAGATGTGGGTTGTGGGGAGAAAGTGAAAATGGGATTTTAAAATGAGGTGGAGGAGTGAGAAAATGGGATTGGGGGAGTTAAAAGCTTAAAAATGGGATGGCCATTGTGAATGCTCTAAGAACTTTCTTTGTTTTCATCTCGAAATTTATAACAATAGTCCACAAATGTATCTAGATGCTCTTACAAGTCAACACAAAGGCAGAGAGATTTATAATTTTAGTTCCCCCAAAAAATAACATTACGACAAACTTCAACCTAAGAAAAGGACAAAATGGCTCATTCCAAATTAATAAAATTAGTGATTGAACTTTTAAACTAATGCAATAATCTTTGAACCCAAAAAAAAAAAAGAAAAAGAAATGTATTCATCTATACCTACCAATTTGATCGCAACTCGTTTTTTTTTTTTCAAAAAATTGGATTACATAACTTGAGTTTAGGCTTTAGGGTAAGTTTTTAGATTCATTATTTTTATAATCAAAATTTTAATTCCAGATTCACATTAGAAAATCCGACGAGTTTAGACTTTAGATGATTTATCGGATTAGTGATTTTGAATTCTTGAACGTAAGTTATGTTGAATTTTGCGAAGAGGGCTTCAATTAGAAGTAGCTAGCATTATCAAATTGATTAAGGCTGTGCAAGAACATCAGACGAGACAGTAAATCTAGACCGGACCAGATAAAAAATTTACGATTCGTTTCAAGACTGGGACCATTATGGTCTACGGTTCACTTTTTTTTATTTTTTTTATTTTAACTATGGGTTATAGGCCGGTCTGGTCTAGAACCGCAAATTTACGATCCGGTCTAAATTGGACCGTAATATATTTTTAAAACTTAATTTAATATTTATATTTGAGATAAAACCTCGATTTTTACAATTCATTTACGTTTTAAAATCGGATAAGACCGTGATTTAAGTATTTTCTAACATAAAAATATGAAAATTTTATAATAAAATATATAAATCCGGTTCTTACAACCCAAATCGGACCGTATTAATTCAGTCTAAATCGGAACTGTATATTCGGGTCTGATCCGTTTCGGTCTAGACCGGATGATCAGTTTGACAGTCTTTTAACTAAAGAACCCATCTTGACATATATAAAAATCGTACATGAGATCATCCAAAAAGAGAGAATTTTATCTTTCGATATCTCCAAAAAAAAGTCGATCCCTTATGGCAGATTCTATTTTTTGTCTTTGTATATCTACCCCAATTAAGCCCACGTCTTCAAGGCGATTATTACTGTTGGAACAGTGTTAGGGAACTAACACTGGGACAATGGGTTCTCCATTCGAGTAATCGAAGTTTTGATAATGACAAACAAATGGAACTAATTCCCTGTATAAGTGATCTCAGGAAAGATAGCAAGTTTACAGGAAAAGTAAAGGGAAACGTTCCCTATCAAGCCACCTGTGTACGTGGCAAGTGATTAAAAGGACAAGAGAGACTTTTTACTATTGTCTTGGGCGGCAAACCAAAACTCCGAATGAATAGAGATGAAGAAGGGTACGCTAGTCTTTTTGAATAGTGTCGTACTCCCCAAGACAATAAGGGCAAAGACGTCAGAACTAAAAATGGAAACTCTATAAAAGGAATGCGACACCGCTAGGTCTAATTGAGCTCTCGCACATCTGAAAACCAGATCTACAAAAAGGAAAGAAAGAGATCGAGAGCCCGAGCTGATTCATAGAAGATATCCAAACCAGAAGTTCAAGGAAGGAAAGATCAAGTGATGAAGACTGCGTGAAGTTCTTCATCAGCTTGAAGAAGGTGGTTCCTGTGCTAAAGGGAACTGCACAGGAACGAGAAGGTTCACTCTCTATATTCATTTGTGTTTAGATCTAGGAACTATTATGTCTTAGTCGTTAGTATTGTTTGTGAGTGGGATCACAAGCAATAGAGAAGTTCGACTTTGTATTGTAGATCCTGAGATATATCAATAGAATATAGTGCGTGTTCAAAATCCTCCAAGGGAGGTAGAGGTTTACTCTTTAGCTAGTTGGCTAAAGAGGTTCCTCTATAAGGAACTGTGTCCAAGCTTTAAATTCCTGTTTTAGTCTTGTTCTATATTACTCCGCTGCGTAAGGGAACTGTCACTGGAACAGTTCCCGATTGTCTTAGACTAACATCGATCCTACAATTGGTATCAGAGCTTGGCTCTAGATTTTCTGTGAAAACTCGCAGGATGTCTACAGGAATGTCTTTAGAACTCAGTGCCGTTGGACATGGAAGCGACAAACCACCAAGGTTGATAGAAGGCCGTTTTGAACGATGGCAAGGGTTGATGATGGATTGGATGAAGAGCCATGACTATCAGGCATGTGCTGTGATTGAGAGAGGGAACTTCACCATCAATCCAGAGATCGAGAATGATCTCACGAAGTGGGGGTCAAATGAGTGGAAATGCATGGAAGCCAACTACAAGGCAAAGATGTATCTCAACTACTCCATGAGTGAGATCGATTCAGCCAAGGTGGGAAATCTAAAGACCGCCAAGGAGATGTGGGCTGCTATTGAACAAATGCATATAGGAAGCTCAGATCTCAAGGAAGACCATCAGATGGATGTTCGACAAGAGTTTTACAACTTCAGAATGGAACCTGGAGAAACAGTATCATCATACTAGTTCCGGTTTCAAGGACTAGTGACTAAGCTTGAGAACTTGGGAATCTCTGATAGGGAAGTCACCGAACGAATCAAGGTCAAGAAGGTGATAGATGGTCTCACTGGTGAATGGGCTCATGATCGAACAACCTTCAGAGAAAATACATCCAACAGGAACCTCATGCTTCATGAGATCTTTGGAAAGCTTAAATCCTATGAGAATAGGAGGAACTCCGATAAAGCACAAGACAAACCTGAAAAGGGAATTGCGTTTAAATTGGAGAAAGTGCTTAAGTCTGTCCAGGAACAGTGTGAAGAGTCTGAAGATGAAGAAGAGGATGACATAGTGCTCATCACAAAGGCACTACGTAACCTCTACAAGAAGGGAAAGTTCCGAAAGAACTATGGAGGGAACAGTTCCTCACGAGACTACAACAAATCAGGAGACAAAGATGCAAAGGACATCACATGCTTCAAGTGCTTCAAGAAGGGTCACTATGCCAAAGCTTGTCCCCTGGGAAATGATGAGAACAAGTTTGGGAACAAAGCTTACATAGCAACTTGGGATGACTCAGATGATGATGATCCAGAATCTTGGGCTACACCAAACATGTGTGCCATGACAATCAATGAAGATTCAAAGGAACCTCAAGAGGAAGTGAGTATTCTATCTCTAACTAGTTGTTTTGATAAATGCTCTAAATCTGATCTCATTCGTATACTCTCTAAACTTGTTAAAGACAACATGAAGTTACAAAAGGAAGTTAGTGCAATTGAAGAGCATTGTCTTAAACTTGAAAATGATGTCTCTGGAAAGGAACTTAGCTTAAAAAATCCTGAACCAGCTCAGTGTTCTGAATGTGATAGATTAAGGAAGGAACTTGACTCTACTATAACCTCTAAAAATGAACTTATCTCTACTCTTGCCGTTGTCACCACTGAAAAGGAAGCCATTAGTAAGAAATTAGAGATATCTGAGGGAAAGAAAATAGTAGAGACTCCTAAGGTCACATTTGTTCCTTCTAGGCATGGAATAGGATATTCCGAAAGAAACTCTGAAACTGATCAAACAACTCTTACCTTAAGGGAACTAAGTGAAAGTAGAGCTCTAGAGCTACAAACTGAAAAAATTAAGAATTCTCACTTAGAAGAAAAGATCAGGGTTCTAGAGAGTGGAACCATAGGAAAAAAGGACTACTATACTGGAAACAACTCTCACAAAATCTATGTCAAGATAGCTAAGGGAAATGGTTCCAGAGGACCTAATAAGGAAACAGTTGAGAAAAATAGGATTCAGAGACCACATCCTAAGTATTATCTAGGAGAATATTACAAAACTTGCTGGACATGTGGAGGTCATGGTCATTACAAGGAACAATGTCCCAAAATTGGTCAATCAAAAGGGTTCTCAAGTAGAAGCAACAACAGAACATCTCACTCAAAATCTTACATGAATTATCACTCGATTGATGTGAACATTGCAGATTATGTTGATTACTACCCCTGTAAGGAACCAGGCAAGGGACACCTTGCCTGGGTAACCAAACATTGACTCTTTTGCAGGTGAAAGCGAGAGGGAACTGTATGTGGTTTATAGACAGTGCTTGCTCCAACCACATGACAGGAAACAAGAACAATCTAATCTCGCTTAACACCCAAGTTGAAGGAGGAAATGTGTCCTTCGGCAACAAAAACAAAGGGGCAATACAAGGCTCAAGGGAAGTAAAGCTCAACAAATCAATCAAGGTCAACAACGTAAATCTTGTGGCAAATCTTGGATACAATCTACTCTGTGTGGCACAACTCTGTGATCAAGGGAACAATGTAGTCACATTTGACTCAAATGAATGTCTTGTTGTGAACAAAGAAACTAACAAAGTGATTCTTCGAGGGGAACGATTCAACAATGTTTACATTGTTGATCAAGACTTTCAACCTCCAAGAAAGCTATGTCTCACAGTCTCTACAAATGACACCGATCTTTGGCATAGACGTCTTGGTCATGCAGGACTAAATCTCATCCAGAAGTTGTTCCTACAAGATCTTGTGGTGGGCTTGCCAAGAATAAGCCCAGAATCAGCCAAACTGTGTGATGCTTGTGCCAGAGGGAAACAAACTCAAAGTTCCTTCAAGCTCAAGAAAAACGTGAGCACCTCCAAACCCCTGGAAATGCTACACATGGATCTATGTGGACCAATGGACACTTGTAGCTATGGAGGAAGCAGGTATATGTTTGTTATAATAGATGATTATTCACGTTTCACTTGGGTTATTTTCTTGTCTTCCAAAGGAACAGTGTTTAAAGAATTTGAAGTGTTCATCAAGAAGACAGAGGTTAGTCTGGGAACTAAGCTGAAGTCCATACGCTCAGACCATGGAACAGAGTTTGACAATTCAGCCTTTGTCAACTTCTGCAATGAAAATGGAGTTTCTCACAACTTTTCTGCACCAAGAACTCCACAACAAAATGGAGTTGTTGAAAGGAAGAATCGCACACTAGAGAATATGGCTAGTGCCATGATGCTAGAGAGTGGAGTTCCATCCAACTTCTGGGCTGAAGCCATCTCCACTTCGGTGTATATCCTTAACAGGGCTATGATTCGACCTTTATTGCTTAAAACTTCTTATGAACTAATCAAAGGCCGAAAGCCAAACATTTCCCATCTTAGAGTTTTTGGTTGCAGGTGTTACATCCATAACAATGGGAAGGATGCTCTTGGAAAGTTTGATCCAAGGAGTGATGAAGTAATTTTCACTGGATACTCTCTTCATAGCAAAGCATACCGAGTCTAAAACAAAAGGACCAGGAAATTTGAAGAAAGTATTCATGTCATCTTTGATGAAGAGCCTATCAATCACGGATCATCATCCAAAAATCCATTCTCTCGTTCCATAGTGAAACCATTTACTATTCCAGAAGAACCAGCAAGGGAACTGACAGACAAGGATGAAAGTTCAAGGCCTCGAAGAGAAGACTGTGAGTACATCAATGGAAGTGATTCTTCTCCACAAGAGCCAAACATTGAAGATGATCATGAAGAGAATGATACCATGGACCAATTCGATGATCCCTCAACTCATTTTCCTGAAGAAGAGGAACAACCGCCAGTAACAGCTGAAGCATCCACTTCTGGGAACAATCAAACCAATTCCACAAGATACATCTGAATATAGTTCCAGTGCTCAGGAAGAAATCCCAGGAACAACTCATCCTCAACCAAGGAACTACCATCAAAGAAAAGATCATCCTATTGACAACATCCTCACACCTTTGGAACAGGGAGTTCAAACTCGTTCCTCTCTCCATAACTTTTGTGCATTTAATGCTGTTGTTTCTCTTGTTGAACCCAAAGGCATACAGGAAGCACTCAAAGATCCAGATTGGATTCAAGCAATGCAAGACGAGCTTCATCAGTTTGAGAGACATAAGGTGTGGAAGTTAGTTCCAAGACCATCAGACAAGAATGTCATTGGAACTAGATGGGTCTTTCGCAACAAACTAGATGAGTCAGGCAATGTTTCCGAAACAAAGCCAGACTAGTGGCACAAGGTTATAATCAAGAGGAGGGAATCAACTATGAGGAAACGTTTGCACCAGTTGCCAGAATTGAAGCAATACGACTACTCATTGCGTTTGCTACATACAAAGGGTTCAAACTGTTCCAAATGGATGTCAAAACAGCATTTCTCAATGGCTATCTACAAGAGGAAGTTTATGTGAAGCAACCTCCCGGATTTGAAGATGATGACAAGCCTGATCACGTCTACTTTCTTGAAAGGGCTCTCTATGGCCTCAAACAAGCTCCTCGAGCCTGGTATGATAGATTTGCTTCATTTCTATTATCCAAGGGCTATCAAAGAGGATCCATTGACAAGACACTCTTCTTGAAGAAAGAATCAGGTGACATTTTAATTGTGCAAGTCTATGTTGATGATATTGTGTTTGGCTCCACTAATCCTGTGCTTACAGAAAAATTTGAGAAACAAATGAGTAGTGAGTTCGAGATGAGTATGGTAGGGGAACTCAACTTCTTTCTAGGTCTTCAAATCTCTCAAACAAAAGATGGAACCAAGATTCATCAACAAAAGTACATCAAGGAAATGCTATCCAAATATAGGATGGACACTGCAAAGCCAATCAACACTCCAATCTCACCCAACACACGACTTGATGCCGATGAGACTGGAACCAGTGTCAATCAAAAACTCTTTCGAGGAATGATTGGTTCCCTACTCTATCTCACTGCTAGTAGACCAGACATTATGTTCGTTGTCTGTCTCTGTGTACGGTTCCAAGCAAATCCTAAGGAATCACATCTAAAGGAAGTCAAAAGGATCTTCCGCTACCTCAAAGGGAGAGATAATCTTTGCTTATGGTACCCTAGGAACAGTTCCTTTGAACTTGTTTCCTTCATAGATGCTGATTTTGCAGGACATCTAGTTGATCGAAAAAGCACATCAGGTATGGCACAGTTCCTAGGAGACTGTCTAGTATCATGGGGATCCAAGAAACAATCCTCTGTGGCACTTTCCACTGCTGAAGCTGAGTACATTGCCGCAGCTGCCTGTTGTTCCCAAGTCCTATGGCTCAAGTATCAACTCAAAGACTATGGTATGTCTCTTGAAACTGTTCCTATTAAATGTGATAGTACTAGTGCAATTAACATCTCAAAAAACCCAATGCATCACTCTAGGACAAAGCACATAGAGGTTAGGCACCATTTCCTGCGTGATCACGTAGAGAAAGGTTCCATTGAGATGGTTCACTGCAGGACAGATGAACAAGTTGCTGACATTTTTACCAAGGCCTTGGACAGACAACCCTTTGAGCATCTTCGTATGCTCTTAGGGATGATTCTCTTAAATTAAACAAGTCCCGGTCCATCTTTTCCCTCCATGATTGACTAATTAGATATCAGTATAGCTAGGGAACTGCATGGTATAACAACTTTCATTTTCAATAATTGCAAACTTGCATGAAACATGTTCATAACTAGGTATGGGAACTGATTCCTTAAGAACACTTTGTTTATTTTTGTCCCAAAATGATCAACCTGATCTTATCTGTCCCTCATTATAAGACGAAATGATGGTTGATCATAAGACTTGTCCCTCAAAACCCATCCAGGTAAACGTTTCCTATGAGCCTCAATGAATAAAACCTTTTTTTTTTGGGATTCAATTACCTGGATGACCACATCACTTGTTTCCATAGCCCCATTTAGTTTGGATATTTCTTTTGATCTTTTCACAAAAATCCTTTACATATCCAAACTTGGCTTCGTCTTACTTGTTCATGGAAAGAGGAGTTAGAAAGGAAAGGAACCGCTTCAATTTACAAAGGAACTACAAGAGTGTTTGAAATTCAAATACGTCTCTCATATGCATTATTGGAAAGAGAAAGGTCATTGGAAACTGGTTCAGGAAGCGACAGGCTGTAGAAAGGGAAAAGTGAATCTGAACCGTTCATCTCTCTACCAGTGCTAATCTGTTGCCACGTTGAGACTGTAGAAAAGGAAAAGATCTTTGCGTGAAGAAAGCCAAATCTCTTCGGATTCTTTTTGGAGTAACTAATTGCTAGTTTCAAGGAAAGGTTGGTAACCACTCTCACCCCTTCACCTTCTTTTCTTCTTACTACTTAACTCTTTCCCCTCTTTCTTTTCTCTTCATCGTCTTCCTCCATCTTCTCTTCCAAACCCTAGACTTCGCAAAAATCTACTTCCAACCCTTCTTTGTAACTCAACCAATCCACTCAAATGGCCAACCCAAATCAATCCATCATCAAATTCTCAGTCCATCACAAAAACCCTCTTATTGAGTATCTTCTTAACAATGATCCCGAATACCTCAAGAAAATGTTTCTCACAGATCTCGACCTTGACCATCATGAACCTGAGTACATCTTTGATGTCAAGGAACGTCTCTATTCTCTTCTGAGAAAAAGAGATGGACAACCCAGTCTCACACCACAAAACTCACCACCCCAAACACCAAGATCTGAAATTCCGGTACTCACTACGAGACCGGATGGATCCTCAACCCTTACTCTCAACATCGAGGGCGTTCCCACCACAATCCATGATTCCAATCCTACCCTTCTCTTATAAGCCTCCTCTCATTCTTCTCCCAAACACCATACTCAGATTCATGACAATCTCTCTCCCAAACGCAGATCAGATCCACTCGCTTCAACCTCTCACAACCCTACTCCTCCAATCCAAAGAACCCAGGCTCCCTCATCTCTTCCACATGCTTCTCAAATCCAAGTTCCATCTCACACGGAACTGGACCTCTCCAACCTCGATCAATCCATCTCCCAATTTGAGAGAGAGGAGTTCCCTACTTCACAGGGAACTACACCCAACAAACCGACTCAATCTTCTCCCTCTCTTCCAAAACGCCCTTCCTCTTCAACTTCTCTTCCACAAATCCCAACTGCTCCACGATCCAAAAAGAGAAAGCTCAGAAAACTGAGTGAAGTAGAAGAAGAAGAAGAAGATGACGAGGAACTTCAACCTCTACAATCTGAGCAACTCCACGCTCTTCATCCATCAACGGAGATCGTCACCGTTGAGGGCTCCGACGATGAGGTGGAGGAATACCAAGAGCCTGCCCTTCAAATTGGGTACAAGGAACCGCCAACTGGGCGTCCTACAACACGAGGCTCCAAAATGCAAAAGGTGGAAGCAAAAGCTGAAACAAAAGAGAAAAAGAAAGGGAAGAAGAAGGAAAAGAAGAAGCCAGAAGAGAGGAAGTTGGTCATTCCTCTGGTTATCACGGCTGAGTTCCTACAAGAAAACGAGTTCAACGAGCTTCAGGAACTCCTCCAGTTTCAAGGATGGGATAAGCTCTGTTCCGAACCGGCAATGGTGGATCAAGCTCAAATTAGGTATTTCTACTCCAAATTCGCCCTACAAAAGGGAACTGAGCTTGACCCTGTCATAAGATGGAAAACAGAAGAAGATGACTTCACCTTCACCGCTGCCCAGATCAAGAAGATTCTCCAAGTTCCTGGAGAGGGCTTCGACATGCTTCCATAACGCCCATGGCAAGATTCTGATGGAAGAGAGGCAATTCTCCAAAGGCTTCTAGGGCATGTTCCTCCACAAGGAAAGGAGATCCTAACTCACAGCTTGAGTCAAGTGGGCAAGATGGCACACCAGTTTATCACTAGGATAGTGACGCCAAGACTGGAGAAGAGAACAACTCTGAACTCAACTGATGCCATCCTCTTGGATCTGTTCCTTCGCAAAGAGCGCATCAACCTGCCCAAGATAATGATTTTGCACATGTGCAAATGCGTTGCCAAGGAGAATCACGCCCTCAGCGTTGGTAAAGGAACTGATGAAGAGGAACGATGTATATCATCCTCAAGAGAAAGAAGAGCTAGGACAAGAGATGGATATGGCCAACATTCTACGAATGAAGCATTCCATGTAACCACAAGAAGAAGATCCTCCTACTGTGTTCATTGAACAAGGAGACTCGAAAACCGTCCTTCAAGCTCTCAACCGTCTGTGTGGGGTCACTGAGCGCATACTTGATGTCCTTCTCGACATTCAACAGACGAAGGGAACCAATGATCACATCCTTGCTATTCTTAAGGACATTCAGAAGAAGCTTCCTTCCTCCTCTTCCTTCTCTAATCCTTGAACAAGTCCCCTACAAGAAAAATCCACAACTGTCTTCTCCCTCCTTCAATGCTCTTAAGAATCTCATTCTGTACTTGTTGAACACTGTTATTAATGAAATGCATTTTGCTCTTGTTCTTTAGTTATGATTGTGCTTTACTTGCTTGTTCTTGCATGTTTATACTTGATTGTCTTTCGATGATGTCAAAAGGGGGAAAAGTGGAAAAATGCAGAGATGCGTTGTCTAAGAGAATACAGAATAAATAACCATAAGCTGAGGGGGAACTGTTAGCTTAAAAATCTTGAAAATCAAACTGCTTGTCCGTTTCAGGGGGAACTAAGTATCTACAAAGAATTGCCTGTGTCATTGATGCTTAATTTTCTAACATCTTTCCTGTATCCCTGAATGTTTAACACTTGCATTTTTATGAAAGTTTGTCATCATCAAAAAGGGGGAAATTGTTGGAACAGTGTTAGGGAACTCACACTGGGACAATGGGTTCTCCATTCGAGTAATCGAAGTTTTGATAATGACAAACAAATGGAACTAATTCCCTGTATAAGTGATCTCAGGAAAGATAGCAAGTTTACAGGAAAAGTAAAGGGAAACGTTCCCTATCAAGCCACCTGTGTACGTGGCAAGTGATTAAAAGGACAAGAGAGACTTTTTACTATTGTCTTGGGCGGCAAGCCAAAGCTCCGAATGAATAGAGATGAAGAAGGGTACGCTAGTCTTTTTGAATAGTGTCGTACTCCCCAAGACAATAAGGGCAAAGGCGTCAGAACTAAAAATGGAAACTCTATAAAAGGAATGCGACGCCGCTAGGTCTAATTGAGCTCTCGCACATCTGAAAACCAGATCTACAAAAGGAAAGAAAGAGATCGAGAGCCCGAGCTGATTCATAGAAGATATCCAAATCAGAAGTTCAAGGAAGGAAAGATCAAGTGATGAAGACTGCGTGAAGTTCTTCATCAGCTTGAAGAAGGTGGTTCCTGTGCTAAAGGGAACTGCACAGGAACGAGAAGGTTCACTCTCTATATTCATTTGTGTTTAGATCTAGGAACTATTATGTCTTAGTCGTTAGTATTGTTTGTGAGTGGGATCGCAAGCAATAGAGAAGTTCGACTTTGTATTGTAGATCCTGAGATATATCAATAGAATATAGTGCGTGTTCAAAATCCTCCAAGGGAGGTAGAGGTTTACTCTTTAGCTAGTTGGCTAAAGAGGTTCCTCTATAGGGAACTGTGTCCAAGCTTTAAATTCCTGTTTTAGTCTTGTTCTATATTACTCCGCTGCGTAAGGAAACTGTCACTGGAACAGTTCCCGACTGTCTTAGACTAACATCGATCCTACAATTACCATTGACAAAAAATAAAGCCTATGATGTTCATTAAAATATGTTTAAATCTCAATGTCAAAACTCAAAATGCTTCAATTCGTAAGAGAAAAGTTCACAGTTTATTTTATAAATTTAACAAACAACTAATGCATAAACCTTCATGACAAAAAAACAATGATGAAAAACATAAGGTTTACCGCCATCCTTGATGACCGGTACTATCCACGAGAAATTAAGTTGATCAAGTATGACATTCTTTATTTTTGGCCCGTTTTCAGAGTTAGAGTACTGCGTACATGTTTAAAAAATGCAATTTTGTGACAGATTTCGTTGATGGATCGTTTCATCGTATTTTTTCTATCCCACACATAGTTAACTTGAACCACATCTGTAAAGATAATCTAAGGCGTTATCCTTTTTATTAGAGGTTTCGAAGTTTCTTTCCCCATGACAAAAAGAAAGATAGTGATTATATAATTTATATTCTAGATAAGTGTGCTTGGGAGCTGGAGCCTAATTATAAAAATAATGTACTATCATATGCTAATATATTTAGAGTTAAGAGGTGTCAAAGTTTGAGCTTATGAATTTATGATGATATATATAGTTAACATAACCCCGAAAGTATAGGTGTCTCTGGTGAGTTAAAAGAGGGGGAGCCAACATGCCTGCACTTAGATGTTAGCACCCCTGCAATTATTTCATTATTTTAGTTTAATCTCTCAAATCTAAGATATACTACTAAAATCTTATTGTATTTATTAGCTTGCTAGTGTCACTGTGTCAGTTTGGGGGTACTTTTTGGATGAATCAAAGGGGCTAGACTTTTTATCTGACTCTAAATTAGAACTAGTATTATTTTAATAAATAATAATTACTTTTCGTATTATAAAGCTAGTAATTAAGTACTCTAAAAATAATAAAAATTTAATAAATTCCAAGATAATACGAATTTTTCAATCGAATTAATTTTTTATGAAAATAAAATGAATTCACAAATAATTTAGGAATCTCTAGGTTATCGGGATGGATAGTAGCCATGAATTTCTTATCCATCTAAATGTACAAAAGAACCTGTTCTAAGTTCGAGAGTGGACAGATTTAATTGAATGGGTGAACCGGATGCAGGTCAAGAGTCACCCATTCTACTACACGACATATTTCATCCTTTTATTAATTAAACATTTACATAGCCTCGAGTTTATTCTTTATTTTTTCAAATTATTGAATTTGTATAGAATATTTCATTAATTCAAACTATTTCTTATATTTTAGTAGGTTAGATTTTGGATAGTAGTTTACTTACCTCTATACTTATTTTTGGAGCTTTAATGTATTTTACAAATACATGTTTTATACCATTGAACTCAAAAAATACATAAAATAGAATATCTGTTTATTTCACCCAGCTCACACGAAAACCTGATGGATGACGAATAATGATGAGTTTTATGCATAGGTGATGAATGAGTCGAGTGGAACATCTACCTCGCGAATCAGGATCAGGTATTAGCAAAGTTTTTGTGGTCAAAATATTGCCCTATATAGCAAGGTTGTTAATTTGTTATATAGCTAGATATATTTCACATATTCAATACATATAACTGAACTTTACTATGAAAAGTAAATCAATTATGCAGGGATAAATAAATCAATCTATTGTTTGAAAAGAGGGATTACAACAAAATCTTGAGTTCTTGTGATCAAATTACTGATGAGGAAGCTTCTCAAAAATCACACAGAGAAAGGAATCGAGCATGCATGCAGAACGTGAACGTCCTTCTTCGAGACATAAGTATCTTAAAAGCTCTGATTCCAAAGGCCATCTTGAGCTTTAAAATTTGTTTGTTTGATTGATTGATTAATTAATTTGTCATTCTGAATTACGAATAATCAATTCTGATACCGGAATATTTAAGAAACAAAGACATGTGCATTGTTCTGGTGAACTTCATCGGGCTTATGAACGTACTTAATTAGTATATCATTTTATCTTACAAACAAAAACTCAGCAGCCAACACATTCAATTTCTTGAGCTACGATCTTATTCCATGCAATGCATTAGTTTAATTTTGGCTGGCTAGATATAATCTCATGGGTGATTAAATTGAAGATCTTTTGTCGCTTAATCACATCTTTTGGATCTAGATTTGTGTTGGTTAAATTATAGGAATTCATGCCATACGAATATTAATTTTGTGCGTTTTTTTAGTTTTCAAGTGTTAGTACAGTTCTCAACACAATCCAGTACTATACTAGTGATAGTACTTACCTCCTAAATGAACGTATTTGAAATTGGTCACTACTTTTTTTTGGTAGAAGGAGAGGCGGTACTCTCCGACCTCTCAAGGAGGTATTTTATTGGTCACTACAAAATGAACTAAACAACTGTGATATATATAATAGTAAGACGACAAAAATAAAGCTAATTGTGAAAGTCCAATGAGCCAATATAGACGACGAAAGGAGGACGTACAACACATAAGTCTACGTGATTCCATCCTAAAACCAAAGTCAATTGTCACTTGACTACATCGATGAGCCCACAACTAGCCCAAATCGGGCCATCATGGTGGACTAGTCTAACATAACGGGTGGGAAACATTCTAGCCTGATGCAAATAACCATAGACCGAAGACTAAACAAGCTCTGATATCATGTTAAAGTCCGCTGGGTCAATACAGACAGACGAGGACTGTCCAATGCACATGCACGACACGCCTAACACATAAGTCCATGAGAGTCTATCCTAAAATCAATTGACAATAGGAGGAGGCAGTCGATTCTTCAATTTCCCAATAGTAGGATAAGTTGGATAACTATCTTCAATTCGCACTAATAATTTAAAGTTTAAGAGTTCAACTTTTTAACTAACTATTTTTTCAGTCTTGTCTTTGGTTCACCCGATTCGATTGGTCAGAACCACTTTACGTTCGGACTAAATATTTCGTGGTCCCCTTTTTAGGGAGACCTTTCAATATCATTTTTTTCATACATATCGCTAAGGAAATTCGAACTTAAATCTTCTAAATAACACTTAAAAAATTTAGCACTGCTTTACCACTAGAACAACGAGTATTGGTTTAAACCAACTATTTAACTATCGAAAAATAAAAGATACCATGTAGGAGATACTGAACTAGTCGTGCGAGTGCTAAATAACTATAGCTATCTAGCTAGCTTCTTTAATGCTAGACAAATATTTGATGTATTGACTATTAATTGTAGGCGTGTATGTAAATTAACTTTAGATACTTAATATTGGCTTCTGGAGTTAGTTATACCAGCCTAGATTAGACTTATCTAGAGCTCGTATGTAGTTTGTCACTACTTGTTACTAGATTTCGTAAGCATTTTGGAGCCAAGTTTAATTTGTAGCATAGCTACTATCACTCTATCAGGTATCAGAAAGAAGTTATCATTATGATATACCTTAAAGAAATTAGCATTAAAATATAGATTATTTTAAATCCATTAAGATATAGTTTGACAAACAAATAAGTCCAAAACATTGTCAGATTATAGTATAAGTTTGTAAGGAGCTGGGTAACTGATTTACTTGTGCTGGCTACAACTTTGAATATTCATGAGTATAATTAATTAATTGGCAAGATAAAATGGTGAATAAATTCTTGATATATTGTCAATATTCTTGAAAGATCTAAATTCTTTTTAATTTCGGTCGAATGAAAGGCGACACTCCCATGAAGTATATATAGATATATACAAGAGATCGAGTATATGACAATTAATTCGGGTGTAGTCATGCCCTTAAGATATGTTCAACATTCTACATGCAATATAAGAAGCAACATTAAACACACAACGACTCATGAAAAATATAAGTCTAAGTGAAAATCATGAGTAAAAAAAGTTAAAATTTTTGTAACTTAGTTCACTTATCTAAAGAAACTGTAAAATGGGATAATTAAACTCAATTCAATAAGTCTTGGTATCAACTTACCAGGCTAGTAATTAAGTGGGTATGAATGAAAGTTTTGTTTTAAAAGATAGACCATAAACTTTTGATATAAACTCTAAGAACCAGACAATATTTTAATGTTAAAACTGGACCACCAGATTCCTCACTAAACAATATTGTAAACTAGCTCTAGCTACAAATCACCCTCCTAATTAAGATCAAAGCTACAAATCCACACTAGCATCCAACAAGCTGGTCCACGAAAATGATCGATATATAAGATCCGATTTTTAATTTGCTGTGCATATTTTTTGTGTGTCTAAAGAAGACACGAGGGTCTTATACAACTTTAAATTGTTATAAGGAAAGTGGCTATGTAGTAGCTTATGCATGTATCTAGTTTTAAACTTTAATTTCTATAAATGTTTAAGTGATCGAACTCTTGCAGATCTGCATATAATCTTCCCCACTTGACTAAACTAATTCCCAATTTTCATTTTAATCTGTTAAGACTTTTATTGCCACCAAATAACCATTATTTTAAGGGACATTTTTGTAAAAGAGAGAGTAATTTTGGGGAAGGTGAGCGAAGAAAGACATGGACTTTATGAAATAGGAAAATTATATTTGTGACCCCTCAACTTAAGAAAAATTTATAAACAGATCTGGTAACTTTTATTTGTACATTATAATCCTGAACTTTAGAAAGATTACACACCAGGCCTTGAAAATTGAAATCATTTGTAAGAGTTATAAACGAGTCGATCTATAAATCATTCTATGTTACTGCCTTCGGACATCTAGTCAAGTGGTTAAGATTTTATGAAATTTCGTTTCGATTCTTACGGGCAGTGTCTAAAACCAAAAAAACAATATTCTATGTTACTATAATGCCAACAACAAAAATAGACGAGCAAAAATCCTCATAGCACAAAGGCTTTAATTGACCATTAAACAAAGTTCAACCAGTTTGTAAAATATGTCGATCTTTATGTAGTATACCTAGCATATACCATGCTATTGTAAATAAAATCTTGGTGTCCACGTGATTTTTATACTATCAAAGGAAACATGGCAGGAAGGAACCATCTCTCTCTCTCTATCACTCTCTGAAATTGAGATTACCAAATGTAAATAAATTGAAAAGCCAAAACAGTGTCGATATATTTCTTCCAAGGGATGGTCCAAAAACCTAAAAAAAACTCACAAATATAGAGATAAATCTGAATAGACGTGGGAGACCTAAAATTCCGGCGAGTTTTCTGCTCTCTTCCTTGTTCCTCTTTGCCAGCTAACAATTTCAAGGTCTTGTTCTTAGCTACACTTGTTGATCGAGTTGGGATCAAGTATACTTCGTAATCGGATTAGTGTCGAAATTGTTTTAGATTATGGGTAAGAGAATTTCGATCCGTTAAATTTTGAGCTAGAGCCAACCAAGTTTAAGGAGTTTAAAATTTGATATTTTGAATATGAGATATTTTATGTTGTGTCATTTTACACTTCTAAGCTATTTTTCAAACTAAACTATTTTGAATTTTGGTGGGTAAAAAGCTAGACAAGGTCTTCCCTACTCGGACACCGTGCAAATCTTTTATAACCCACGGTACAACCTTCGATACTCCACTTAATTATGTTTTTTTGATAAGGAAAGAATTTAAGTAATCCATCAAGTAATTTATGTTTTTTGAGAGTCCAAATAAATCGACAACCGAATAAGACGGCAAACGAGCACAAACACAAAAACTCTAGACAAGTAAAAGAGAACCCTAGCTAACCGGTAATTAAAAGCTAATAAAGTATGGGATTTCTAAGTTAAGTACTACTGAGACCAGTACCAACAATACGTAGGAAAAATAGGTCAATATATCTAGGGAGTGCACAACGGACTACCATGATGTTGTCCCCACCTAAATGAGAAATCTTCAGGAACCTAATGCACAACCTTGACTAGATATAATACGATCCCTGCCTATATCAGCTTCTAATCTCATAACAAAATCTCGACTTGAAATGGATTTGAGAGTGGTCTTGGAATGTTTTATATGAGGTCATAAAAACATACAGAACTTTTGACTGTCATTATTGTTGGTGATTTTAGTGTCATCAAGTGACTGTTTCCTACTAGGAAACCATGTAGGTGATAGCTCCAAAGGATCAGATTTGTAAGCTTTCCCAAAATCCAAGCCTAGGAGTACCGAACGAGAGCCAGAGGTGGGGATGCATGGGCGCACCTGTGCGCAAGGCTGCAACAGCGAGCGGGTGCCGATTGGCATGTGAAGACCCGAGTCTTGGCACGTCAACGTGTGCCAAGAGAGGATGCGCCAGTCTAGACCTTGGCGTGGTGCAACAGAACCAATGGCACGACAAACTCGGCTAGGGTGCGAGTCTGGTGCAAACGAGCAACACTGAGACAAAGAGTGGTCTCGGCTAGATCGGCCGAGCAAGGGCTCGATCCTAGGATGCTGATGTTGGACTAGCGTCTAAGATGGTGTTTCGACGGTGGTAAGGAGACTTTTATAGAAAAAACTCCTTACTAAAAACAACATGGACTAATATCGATATGCAAACCGAGACATACGCCCAACAATAAAAAAAATAAACATAACAATAATATAAATGATACTAAGTCATGCAAATAAATAAATAAAATACATAGGCGTCGTTAAGGCTCAGCTAGGCCAAGAACGGCGCGCCAACAAGCAAGGCGCGCCTATGATGATTCGTGACATATGGTCGCTACTGAGCACATGACGATGTTTGTTCCTACAATTACTCTAATTTTAAGGTGATTTTGGTTTAGACATGTTGGGGTTCAATTGTGAATCCCACATGAGAAGTTGGAAGTGAAAACAAGCTAGTATATAAGGTCATGAGTCACTCCATCTATTACCAATTGGTTTTGGGATGGAACCATATGGACTTGTATACTACTAGGCTTGACAATTGGGTTCGTCTCTCCCGTAACAATTGGTATCAAAGTCGATGGTTCGGCTTAGGGACCGGGAGAGTCCGTCGTTCGGGCTTGTGAGGGATTCACAAGTGAGGGAGAGATTGTTGGAGTTCAATTGTAACTCCCACATGAAAAATTGGACTTGAAAACAAGCTAATACATAAAGTCATGGATCACTCCTCCTATTACTAATTAGTTTTAGAATGAAACAATATAAGCTTGTATATTAGGGTTGGTAATTGGGCTCGTCCCTCCCGTAATAAGACAAACCAACTCCATTAAAGTTGTCAATAAAGCAAAGGTTCATTAAAAACTTACAACTCGATTAGAATTGTCTAAGGAGTATTATTATGTTGATTTTAAAGCAATTATTTACACCAATTTTTTTCCGGGTCCGATTAAGTAAGGTCATTTACATCTTTTTTTCTTAAAATATAAATTATATATGGGCCCAATTCTCTCTTTTTTTTTAGTTCCCGGTATCATTAACTCATTATTACATCATCTTTATTATTTGGTTAACATGGGTAGAAATCACACACAGCTCTAGTTAGCTAGCCCTATAATAGCACCTCGCAAATCCTATGGGCTTCATCACTATATAAGAATACCATGGGTTTGTATCTCTAGACGAATAAGTCAATCTTATCAATTCCTCTTTCCCCCTTTGATCTCTATCTCTCACAATTAGCCCTCTTTCACTTGGACCATTCTAACCTAAACCTTTCTATAACTAGGATCCATCCCTTCAATCTCTCATACACAAAAAAAACCCTAATCCCCTAAACTATGGCACTAGCAAAAGATCGAACCCCTTGTTCTTTCTATGGATCACACATGTTAGAGGCAAGTTCAACACCGTTTTCGCCCCTTCAACTCCCAAATCTCACATCTCTAAGCCCCTATTCCTCTTCCCATCTCTTTGATGATGATGGTCACTATCACAAGCAATTGCTCCCCTTACAAGGAGATGATAGTGATGATGGTGATACAAGTAACAATGAAATGGACACAACCCAACAAGTCCATGCCCTTGTGAGCAACTCCCCACCTCTCTCTAGCCCTAGTAGCACAAACTCTAGCTCCGGGTTAGCCTTCCATGGCGGCGGATCTACCTACCACCAACACGAGGAAGCTCGTTCTCTGATCGATTTCAAGAACAACATCAATGGGAGCTATGGTGGAGGATTCACTCATTCGAGTGGATCTTTCCTTAGCTTTCAGCCTCAGAGTTGCTATAGTTTCGGTCAACCCAATGAGTTTCCGATGTGGGACGAAACTCCTAGCCCTAATCAAGATCACCACCACCAAAGCCAGCTCAGGATGAAGAGCGGCGTTGGTGGTGGAGATTTTAGGGTTTTGGAGGATGTGAATTGCTTGCAAAAAACCGGTAGCGAGTGGTTGTACGGCGAGAGTCCGGTCACCGTTAATTGCTCCCAAGAATCAGCTGCACAACAACAAACATCCTTCAATAATAAGAGGCCTCTAATGGTAAATACAATACTATACATTTGTTAATTTAGTATATAGTATTTCACCCCCATTTATGATTATATGATTGTTATATTGCAAATCTAATTGCTACATTGACTATAGGAGTTTTATATTGTAGGTGTTGAATAAAGTAATTTTATCTGACATTAATGGGTAGTTCGTGTGAGTAGATCTGCACTTTTGAGAGAATCTCCCTCTCATTAAATTCATGTATATCAATGTCTAGTATGTTTAATTAAGACGAGTTTAGCAGTCAGATTTGTTTTAAAGTGCCATCTTTTAGTTAATATGAAAGGTCAACTAGTTGATTAATTTATGATTCTAATTTCAGGAGGATGAGAAGAACATGCAAACCCTAAAAAAGCAATGCACTTCTAATGGCTCATCAAGGAAGCAGCCAAACAAACCCAAACCCTCAGCTAGTAATACTAAGGATCCACAGAGTCTTGCAGCCAAGGTTCGTTCCGATCGATCGATCCTTTATTCTCTTTAAGTACTTTTAAAAAAAAAAATCTTCTCATTTGTTACAAATCATATATAGTTATCATAAATAAAAGGCAGCTAATCGATCTCGATTGATATATGTTCTTCTTCCAGAATCGGCGAGAACGGATTAGTGAAAGGCTAAAGATACTTCAAGATCTTGTACCCAATGGAACAAAGGTGGGTGTTAATGTGTCATATATATTTGCCTAACTAGCTACGTATATGATATAGCTATGTTAATTAAAACAACTTTAGGTTATAACACTTTATTCTACTAATTATGCAGGTTGATTTGGTCACAATGCTAGAGAAGGCCATTAGTTATGTGAAGTTCCTCCAACTACAAGTGAAGGTATGCAAAGTTACAATAGTATATTCTTTAAATATGTAACGTTTTGTTATAACATATTGTTTGCTTACAAGCACTTGTATATGTACTAATTGTGTCACAATTATATGAATGAAGGTGTTAGCAACCGACGAGTTTTGGCCTGCTGGAGGAGGAAAGCTACCTGACATCGCGCAAGTGAGGGACGCCATTGATTCCATCCTCTCGTCTCAAAGAGAACATCCCACAAGCTCATGATCAAAATAAAGAGATCGATCGATTCGTTTTCAAATTTAGAGACCAGAAAACCTCTTAGTTAAGATCCAAAAAAATAGGGCAAAAATGAACAAAAATGAAGTTTGGAAGATGGAAGAAATTAGAGGATGGAAAAAACAAAGGAATGACAGATCGTTCTCACAACAACAACACCATCTATCCAGATCGTTTTCTAGAGTGTAAGATAATAATAATTAAATAAATAAGCCAAGGGAACAATGCATGAAATTGCATGGATTCTTCCCCATTTTGGTTCTATCTAAGTTTGCAACTCCTATGTATAAAAATTATAAAAGGACAAAAATATGTATGTTCTTATGAATGTAGCAATATGTACGTCTTTGTCTTCTTCTTCTTCTTCTTGAAGTGTTAAATTCTAGAGATAAATGGAAATACTCTCTCTGTCTCACAATAGTTGTTTTTAGACAAAATTTCACACATATTAAGGGAAAAAAAATTTCTCCAAATTGACCCTATTAAATGCTCTTTCTTTTTTCTCAATTACCAATAAGTGATTTGTACTTTTAAAAAGAAATTTTGGGAGAAGTGAAATGTGGTGTATACTCTAAGGGTATAAATGGAAAAAAAACTTTATATGAACAACTATTTTGAAAACAAAAAAAATTGGTTTTAAGAACAACTATTGTGGAACGGAGGGAGTAAATAATAATGTCAAAAATGTGTTGCTTGATTTATGTGCAACTGCAAACTGTCTTCTTCTATTAAGGACTGTTTGTCTCTCCTTTCTCGTTTTGGGTATCAATGCTTCTTAAATTAATTCATGTCGTATACGGCCACGTTTGACTGAAATGTAATCAATCTCCCATAATTTGATGGAGAGAACACTTAAATTAATCAATTGTTAACCATGTGAACATCTCTAACGTACATCTTTTGGTCCTAGAATTAATTGTTTCGGTCCTACATGTTTCTCTTTGTCAATCGTAATTTGTTCTATCATTCAATTAGAATAGATATCTCGAATATGTCTAACAAGCATGTTAAAGTAGTGTACGTCCAAAGAACATAATTGTTGGCTACTTCAACCTTCTCTTAAACAATTAGAATGTTCAACTCAATATGCTCGGTGCTGATGTTGAACATAATTGTTGGCTAGGTAAGAAGCTGAGATATTGTTAGTATAGTCTAATGACGCCTTGATGATGGGACAATGTAGCTGTAGGAGGAGATTGAGTACGAAGGTACACTCGACGACGACATTTGCAACACCACGATACTCAGCTTCGACGCTAGAGTGGGAGATGATAGACCGACACTTTGCAGACCATGAAACAAGAGTGCAGTCATTAAGAAAAACACGATAACTCTCCTAGCCCTAGGTAATATTTGGGATGGGGTTTTTAGGTCGTATTTTTCTTCATAGTTTCCTTATTAGGAACTTTGGACTCATTTTCCTGAGCTATCTGAACATATATTTTATGCCCAATATTTCCCGTGAAGTACTCTTTCTTCCCATTGAATTCACTCTTCAAGACTCGTATCCTTTCCTCTGGTGGACATTTTTTTTGTTTCTCACACTGAAGTTCCAAGGCTCTGCCCTCATTGAGTTCCCTCTCTGTGTGGAGTTTCCTATCGTTTTCAGGACCATCTGACTCATACCCAAGACCATCCCTAGAGGGGACGAACTTTGTCCTGGAAGAAGTCCTTCCATGTTCCCTTTGACTCCGCCTAGTTCCTTTAACAGTTCACACTTCTCCTCTTTCCGAAACATGATCTCTTTTTTAAGACCCTCGTTCCTATTAAGACTAGACTCAGGTTGTTAATCGAGTTTGGGACAGTTGGAACAAGTTCTATCATCTTTAATTTTACTAAGGATTTGCTCAGTTTCATCTAAATCCTTTTGCAATTTCATATTATCTTTCTCAAGCCTAGACATTAACTTAATATGCTCAAACTTATCATAACTTAATTGTTAGGGAATTTAGAATAGTTTCAAGATTTATCTCACTCCATTTTTCTTCATATCCGTAGAGATTTGGATTTGCTCAAGCTTTCGAATCCTCGTCATCCGAGTCACTCCAGCCTGCAATGTACGCCTTTTTGTTGGCATGCTTTTCCTTAGTTCCTTGAGGACCGTGTTTGACGAAGTGGTTCTTCTTGTAATATTTGTAGCAGTGATGTCCTTGAGGTCTTTGTCGCTAGCCTTGATGTAGCTATTCTTGTACTTACCACTATTGTTCCTCTTAAACTTCCCTTTGTAAAGAGAGAGTATGGCGTTTGCAATGAGGACGATGTCATCTTCGATCGTCCTCATCATCAGTATCATAACATTGTTTCTAAACAGACTTGAGCACTCTCTCCAGCTTGAGTGTTATTCTTTTGCTTGGCTTGTCTAGTTCTTGGTTGGCCAACCTCCTAGCTTCATAAGATTTGAGTTTCCCAAAGTTCTCATAGAGGAGCAAATTCTTGTTGTTAGGGTTCTCTCTGATGGTGGTTCGATCATGGGACCATTCTCTAGAGAACCCATTGATGACCTGCTTACCTTGATGTCTTTGCTTTGTGTATACTGTGTCTTTGCTTTGTCTGTTTTGGACTCACTTTGTATTTCCTTTGGATGGGAACAATTCCTTGTATCGTTGCAGTGCCTTTTCGATCTATAATTTCCATGAGATAGTTAGATAAAACACATTAGTTCTCAATAATATTTATCATTATCAAAATCGGTGGAGGAGATTGTTGTTCTAGTCAGTGGCGGATTTAGGGGGGGCATGGGTGGGCAACTGCCCCCCGTTCGTCGGAATTTTCAATAGTATTAAGTCTATAAGGGGCGGAAGCCGAGAGGAACTAGGGGCAAGACGGGGCAGGAGTTGGGAGGCGGGAGGGACTGAGGGGAAGACGCCGAAGACAGCAGCGACGCCATTGAAGACGAGGAGTTGCAGATTTCCAGATCTAAAAGGATGGATGTGGAGGAAGATAAAAGAAACGACGCGTTTTATTGACTTGGGCTTCTCTTTACATGAGTTTGGCCCAATTTTTTTTTCAACCAATGCGTTTAATGACCTACAAAAAAATATCCCACTAAATCTTTTTTCCCCCAATTTTAAATCCACGTAATGCAACCCTTCAGCTTCTTAGTTACTTCCTTAAAATAAAAGTAAACTAAATCCACGTAATTGAACCAAACTAACACCAGGTTTTCAATAGAAAGAAAAAAAAACAAAAAAAAATCTCAAGCTATGTGATCCGATTGACATTTTTAAGTGTTTTATACCGGATATTTTTATAACCTATTGTACAACTTATCATACATCATATAATTATTTATATGATTAAATTATGATAAAAAAGTTTTAAAAAATATATTCATATTCTAAAAAGCTTATTCTAATATATTTATACAATTTCATAATAGAAAAATCATTTTTACTAACTTTTACATTAAAATTGTTAAATAATCTCAATTTTGCTTAAAAAAATTGTCTAGAAATGTGTATCACATAATTTTAATATTATATAAGAATAATCATTTAGAAAATTAATATTTTTTAAAAAAATTATATTTATTTGCTGAAATAAATAATTAAATAGACTAAGGTAGATTTCACCGTAGGTCATAGAAAATCCACACTGTAAATATTTGCCCCCCATCGAAATAATTCTGGATTCGCCACTGGTTCTAGTATTTTAAAACTATCAATTTCTAACACTGTTTCAACACTTTTGGATATTTTTTCACGACATATGTGAGTTCTTTTAGGCTTTCCAAGAAGTCTAGCTACCATAATTGTGTTGGAAACTTGGAATACCATATTACCATCCTGTAAATCATCTTATAATTTGAATAAAAAAAATAAGAAAGATTGCTAGTTTTTTCATACGAATAAAAGACAAAATGATTTGCTAATCCCGATCGATGAAAAATTAGCATACAAGAAATTCTTCCTCTTTATTTTTTGCGATATTCTTCGATCATTTTATCTTGATAGTCACTATGGTATGATTTGAAAAAATATTTATAATTGAGACGTTTTAGTTCATCATCAACTCATCATAAATGACGATTAAGATGCAATCATAAATAGGACAAATTAATTAAACATTATAAAGGTATATCCGCATATTCTCCATATTAAAATTTATAATTAGCTAGGCAGTGAATTAAACACAAATGTATCTCCCCCAAAAGAGATCTGATTAAGATTAATTTATAGTTTTCATATAAATTTGAAAGTTTTTATTCTATATATAATATGAAATTCATTAGATAAAAAGTTTTGTAATAAAATTTCTGCGGTCCAAAATGGTTGTGGTCCCAATTTCTATAATTGTGGATTATTCGATGGTATTTTGAGATGAGCGACCTTATTAATTAAGAATATACAAGACTAATGAAACACTGTTGAGATTGGGAGTGATTTCCGACAATATTGAAAATTATAATATATATTTGATGTTATTTTATCGCACCGATTGATTACGATCCACCAAAATTTTAAATGGTTTATAGACGAATATGATCTAAGTTTGTTTAATTTCTTGATATATTTGCTAGCAGACCTTAAGATATGATTAAGCTCACCACATTTAAGGGCTCAAACATTGGTGGAATTCTTGTTCAGTTAGGTTAAACATTGTTAAAGGTACGAGTTATATGTTAACAAGATCAGGTTATTTACACTTAAAAAGCATATTGAGATTGGGAGTATGATTTCCACATCAACCAAATAAGATCAATAAAAAGAAAAAGGGTGTTGACATTGTTTGTGTGTGCATGATATCTGATTGAATGTGCTTTAATCCTTCACTTGAGTGTGTATAATATTCTTAATTGAGTATGAATAGATGTGAGAAATTTAGCTTAATCTTTTCTCTCTCAAAAACTGATCAAGTTGTGCAAATTTAGTGTGTGGTGACCTAATAAAATTATACACACTTAGTTATAAAGACATGCATATTCAGTTACAAAGTTGGACACAATTTCTATGTCCTTATGATATTGTGCACACTAAGTTAAAAATTACATGCATATTCAATTATAAGATTATACTTAGTAATAATATTGTTACATTAGTTATAATGTCATGCATTTATATTTAAGAGTGCACACTGTTAAAATGGTCATACACAATCAATGATGATATTATGCACACTTAACTATAAAATTCTATAGATTTTTTTTTTGAGCAGATAAAATATAGTAATTATCTATTTATGTTACTTTTAGCAAAAAAAAAATATTTTTATTTGTTTTGCTATCATTTTCTTTAAATAGGGTATTTGTTATGGTAAGTTTTTATCTTCTTTTAAATTAATATAATAAAGATTTTATCTTAGTCGAAAAATAGAATTTCCGCGTGATTGGGGAGCGAGATATAGCTTGCTTAAGTGACAAGGCATATGGACCGGCCCTATGAGAGGATTTTCGGCCCCCTACTCCCTTTCTTCAATATAAAAACATGTGTTCGGTATTTTACGGTAAGTATATTCAGAAATCGTTGAACTCAATTTCCTTCTATAATGAAATTTATAATCTAGTTGGGAAAAATGGAAACAAACGACAGGTGTTAAGTATTGCACGTGCCACGTGTGACCCGAGTTAAGAATCACATGAGGAGGCAGCTAGATGCTCAATCTCGATCATACGGAGTATTAAAAGCGCGAAATGACAAAATGCATTCCCAAGGAAACACAATTAATTTAAATCAACAGAATGTCATTATAATTAAAAATTGATTAATTTAACCCCCTGATGAAGAAGTACGTAGTATTAATTGTAAGCAGACTTGTATTGTTTCCATGTTGTCTTTACCGACTTTCCCAAACTATAGTTAAATTATTATGAATCCTGTTAATACGATTTCTCCAACTTCAAATTGAAATATATACTCAATTTACGGAAATGTTACAACAATTTCCACCTCCGCCACAATCCCACAACCACCTCCCCACACCAACCTCCTCCGCTACCACCACCGTTATCATCGCCATCATCTTCGATGCCACCACCGCCACCACATTGTCGTTGGCAATTAATACCTCAACCAGTACAAATTCTACCACCACCATCACCACGTACTGTCACCTACATCGTTGCCGCTATCCCCACCAATATTGTTGTCACCACGTTTAGTGTTGTACCCCCCACCATATAAATCATCACGTTTTAAAAAATGTAAATACGAAGTAAAATAGTTTTTAAAAATCAAAGTTTGAAAACTGATTTTAGTTTTCTAAAAACTAAAAACTAAAAACTCAAACATGCCCTTAACATTGCGTATACTACTAATCATTTGGCCGGATGCTCCATTTTGAAATAGTTAGTAGTTTAGTTTTGGGATTTAATTATTTTTGGAAATATTATAATATATTTCTTCCATTCACAATAATTGTTATGTTAAATAATTTCACTTTTTTTTAATAAAAGTAACAAATAAATAAATATGTCCTATAGATTTAAACTAGGGTGAAGTGCCCATTTAATTTAGTTTCGGGATCGTTTTTAGGTACGATATATAGTTAGCCTTAATATAGATTTAAACTAGGGTAAAGTGTCCGTTTGATTTCAGATTTGTCATCTTTAAAGACTTGTCAAGCATCAACTAAATCAAATTAATTGCACTTATAGGGCATGTGGAGAGGTTGAGAAGTCCCCTCCCACACCGAAAAACTCGAGAACAAATATTAGGGTATAAGAGGGCTTTGCCCTACTTATTTAATAACAAAATAATGTATCATCTCCCTCTCAATTAATTACAATCCACCAGAGTTTATCAAATACTATTATTTAGCATTTAGGGATATTTTTTGGAAAAAATAAATCTTATTATAACATATTTTTAGGATCGATAGGAAGCGTTAGTTCAAACAGACGAGAACTGTTTCAAAGACAATTCCCTTACATAGCGGAAATAAAATGAACAAACTTAAATAGAAAATCAAAGTGAGATAAACAAGCACAAAGTTCCTTTATATAGAAACCCCATTTCAAACAACCAATTGAATAAGTAAACCACTACCTTCCTTGAAGGATTTTGAATGAAAACTTTATTAATCAATAGCTCCTTAGATTTAAGATACAGATTTGGACTTCTCTATTGCTAGCGATCACCAAATCCTAGCAATACTAACGAATCTCACTATCTAACTCCTAAGCTCACTTAAAATGATTAACCAAAGAAATCCAACCTCACGACTTCTAGATGCAGTTTCCTTTAGTACGTAGCAGAACCATTTTCTAAGTCGTCGTCGAGATCGTACACTCACCGCCGACTGGCTCTGATTCTTCTTCTTCTTAGATTGTTGCTCCAGGATCACTCTCTTGCTCTTGTTGGTCTTGGATGGCTACTGTTCATTCGGATAATTGATCTACACTCCATCGCTTTCTATTTATGCAAATGCATTTTCCCAAAAAACGATTATGTCTTTTTTCACTTGGGACGTAAGGCTCAAATTAAAATGATCATTGTATCCATGGGTAATCTTTCTTCTTTTGGACGTTTATGTCCTTCATGCCTTACTGTCTAAGATAGTTCCATACAAACTCTTTTGCGCTTCATTATTTGCCACGTGGGTATGGTTATCCAGGGAATATATTGCTTTGCACGTTGTTTTTCTTATAGTTCTTGTGAATCTTTTCTTTTCTAAAATACTTAGATTAAAGCTTAGTTACTAATATAATTTGTTATCATCAAAATTCATAGTAGAATATATTGTTTCAATATTTAAAACTAACCGTTTCTAATACTATTCAAGCAATATAAAAGAATTCTAACTAGTTTCTGTAAGTGATATACATACACATATTATTACTTTAATTAACTTATATACTTGTTGAATTTAGACCGAGACGATTTATCGCTTAAAACAAAACGAAAATACATCCTAACACCATATAATTCCCATGATAGAGATCTGTTTAATTTGTTTGTTTTCGCACACGCATGTTTTCGGGTGCGCAAGTCCATGTATCCAACCGAGAATTGTGACCACATTAATGCTGTGTGTGGCTACCTCTGTCTTTTTTTCTTTCTCCCATAAAAACTATACTATTAATATTCCATTTTCTACTTATAAAAATAAAGATGAAAAAAACTGTTAAGTTACTTAAATCATTCGAGCTATTTGTCTCGTTGACTGACAAAATAAGACAACTGACAGATGAGTTTTATATCGTATAGTATAATCCGTGTTCTGGACGAGATTCAAACTGTATAGTCTATATAAAGCCATAAGTTTTAACAACTAAACTAATTAATTAAAAAATGCACATAGGGAAAATAATTAATTATAATACAAAATTATAGTCCATAATAATCAACAACCAACATCGTGCTTCCCAATACCAAAGTGATGATGAACCCTAAATCTCGATCTCATCACCACACAATGTCGTAATAATAATGCCAAATTTGTCATGCATGGGGTGCAAGCTGGTATGTGTTTCTTTCAAACTTAGTAGTCCGTATAAATGGCTGAAATTCTAATACCAATTGTTGAGAGGGTGTTTTCACGTGAAAAAACTTAAATATAAAATTATTTTGTGAAAATATGAGGCTAGAGGGTCGTTCGTAAGTAAGTTCAACACATAATTTCGACGAGGTTCTATTATAAAACCAATTATAATAGGAGGAACAACCAAAGTGCTTATATAGTAGGCATATTTTAGTCGCAATATTTAAATGTGGAAAGTATTCTCAACACGCCCTCGCAAGTGCAACTCGTCTAGTCCGGTTGATACTTGGACAAACGGGTCTAGCATCTCAATCTCTTTATAACTAGTTCATAGAACGGGCGGCGTCATCTCAATCTCTTTATAGCTGAACACAACCCAAATAACGGGCAGGTAGCATTAACAACTAAACCCATGCCTAAACAAGCCAGTAAACGGGCCTAGGACCATACCATGAGTTCTAACACCATGTGAAAGTCTGTGGCCATAATAAGAGGTTGTGCATATATAAGTCAAACACACAAGCCCAATGGGGTTCCATCCTAAAATCAATTGACAATAGGAGGAGTAACCCAGATGCTTATATAGTAAGCATGTTTTAATCACAACTTTTAGATATGGGAAGTATTCTCAACATATTTAGTATATAATTTAATAAGTTGCTCTATCCATAGTTATATGGTTTTAGATTAGATTCTCATTAGACTTGTATGCTAGATTCGTTAATCGTATGACTCATAGTTTATTATTTATTAAATTTTATCATGCTATCAGAGCAGGTTTCAGTGTGGGTTCATTTCTTAGAGTCTTCGGGCTTGTAGACTTTATGGACTCGTTCAAGCTGTCCGGCCTATAAAGGAGCGATCAGTCCCAAAAAGTGGCAGCCCGCGAGCCTTGAGGGATTATTCGAGTTTGTCGGCCTTATGAACATATTCAAGCATCCCACCCAAAAAAGAATGACTAATCCAAATGTGATGGTTCACAAGCCTTGAGGGATTTTTTTCCAAGTGATAACTGGCTCACACAATTGCACTTGTGGCGGCGTGTTGAGAGAGTATTTCCCACATGAAAAATTTAGACATAAAATTGTCTAATGTATAATCTCACGAGTTACTCCACTCATAACCATATGACTTTGGATTACATCCTCGTTTGACTTATATGCTAGACCCTCTAATCGTACGACCCTAGCTTATCGAATCAACAAACTTTATCACCAATTTTCCATTTAAACTATTTACTCGCTCGAGGATGATGCATCTATCCAGACTTCCCACATTTCATTTCGGCAATGAAACTGTAATAAAGTGTCGGTTTTTCTAACCTATGTCCTAATTAAGGGCATAGGTTAAGTATAATAATGAACACAGCTAAAGCCCTATTAGGAAATTAATAAATTCTTTTAAGAAAATTAATTAATCCAAAAAAGTACAAACTTATAAAAGATTACCAAAGGCATAGATTTTTCTAACCCATGGGCATAGGTCAGAAAAATTGATAAAAGAAATTATTATCTAAAAAAAGCAACTCTTAGAATATACGGAGTATCTAACACTTTTTCCGAGAAAATTCTCAAAAATAAGAAAGTGAAATACATATTTTTCAATATATTTGGACTTTAATTCCAATAATATTTCCATTTTAGAAAATGTTAAAACTTTCCGAATTTAGGGGAGTTCCTTCTTTTTTTTCTCCCCTTCCTTAATTATTTTGAAAATTAAATAGTAAATTTATTGGATTAAAAAGTTATTTTAAATTTTTAAAAAAGCTCAAAATTTTCTAAAATAAAGAGATATTTAGAGATTTTGTGAAAACATATTTAATTATCTTAAAATATTTAGAAATTCTTTGAAAACATCATAACTATAACCTAAAGCGGAGGTTAAAAAAATATTAAACGACACATGTCACTTTTAGATTGGACCAAACCACTTTTTTTTTAAAAGTAATTTTTTAATTTTGAATATGATAATATAGGATAGAAAATCCCATTATTAAACAATCTTTTATTTTTGGATATGGTAGATAGGAAGATCATTAGAATATTTTTTTATGCTATCATACAAATACTAGAATATTTATTTTATTTTTAGATATAATCGTTTTTTAACTAACATATCTTAATTGAATAGTTATCTTTGTAACCATATATTACTAGCAATCTCCTTGCCAATTTGGTTATTATTATAATCCAATCATTGTTACCTTATATGAAAAGATCTTGATTAGTTATATGATAATTGTCTTATTTTTTTAAGCAGATCATAACAAAAAATTTATATTTAAACACTTAAATAATTATTTTTTTCAGATAATAAATATACTTGAAAATATTTTATTATTAATATTTTATTTAAGAAAAACCCGTATAAGGTACGGAAATACATACTAGTATTCAAATATATGTACATGTTTATTAAATTTTCATCAAAAGCTTGGTTAATTAATTAGTGAAGAAAAGAATGCATACTAATTATCTTGATATCATAATTGTTTGATTAGATATCTGAAGATAGATGATAAGTTTGTTAATTGTTTGCAGTTGAGAGTTAAATTCCGCCGAAACAAGTCATTTTCATTCGACCTAAAACAAAAGTCGCCATATAGGAGTATTAATTAGTTATATGATCGATGTTCATGCCAAATTGCCAATCAATCGTTTACAATCAAAGTCCACAATCGCCTGCCGCCATCATTAAGTATGCATGTGTAATGTGTTTGCCTGCACTGATATCGATCGATATAAGGATTTTCTACGTCAAGTCGCGCGATCATTTCTCGCCAAAAAAATAATAATAAAACGTCAATTTCCATCACTTCTCTTTAATTATCATGCATATATTAAATTTCCATATGGACCGTGTGATAAATATTGGAGCTAGCAATAACACGCTAATATGGAAATTAATTAAATCAACCATATAATTACAGTTAGTGTGTTCACAGTTCACACAACTCATATATGCTCCCCGTACGCACTTGACTAAAATATACAGTTATTTTTAATTTGATAAGGAAAGGGTTTAATTAGAGAAAATTTAGTGTCAAGCTGAAATTAGTCATAAGGCATTTTCATAAATCGTGTCTCGAAGGCCTGAATGAGCTGCAAGTGACTAGAAAAAAACACAGAGGGAGAATTAGGCAATGTAATTGGCGACAGCGTTGGCCTTCCTGGACGTGTGGGAAATACTCCACTCTCGAAGTTTATGGAAGTCATATTCATTCAAAGTTAGTACGTACATATATATGTGAGCTTCTTTTTTTAATGAAAGGGGTAATTTATTCATATGAAAATAAGTTAGTTACCCTAGTGCATCATCTTCTTGTTGACTCTCTATTACTCTTCCTCCATCTTGCCTTAATGCAATTTCTTACATGACACATGACAACTCTAGAGCACTCTTCACTAGTACAAACCTCACGTTGAAAAGTCCTTATCCCAAGCCATATCTTCAAAATACGCCAACTAGTTGAGATCTAGTCTAATCATCGTATGTTTTCCATCTCTTCTTAGGTTTGCCTCTGTAAAAATCTCCAAAAAACTAACCCTTTACACTTTCTCACGGCGGCATCAACTCTCCTTTGAACATGCCCAAAGCATCAGATCATCGTGATTTATATATGCAACTTATCTCATATATTGGTCACTTCAAACTTCCCTCTGATAATCTCTTTTTTTAATCCTATCCAACCTTGTTTTTCTATAGATCCATCGGAGTATCTCCGCAACTATAATTTTTCCTCTAGAACCTTTGTAATCGGCTAACACTATGAATTGTACATCAAAGCGATTCTAATTACCACTTTATAGAATTTTGTTTTCAGATTAAATGGCATTGTTGCATGACACTCTTGAATCTCCTTTCCATTTTCAATATATAGTCCCTAAATAGGGATCAACTAAAATAGAAAGGAGCTTCAGAAAAATAAAGAATATCGACATGCATCACTCAATTTATTTGTCAAAGTTTATTGTATATGAACTGATTTATTACGTATGAACATACATGTTTCCTATTATTGGTCTATCAAACTTTATCAATAGTTAGTTTAGGGTGTATGCTTATTGCTTATTGCTTATTGCTTAGGATGAGATGTACTCATATTAAATTTGCTAATAAACTTGTTCAGTTACCAAACTAGGTCTAACATGCATAATGAGCATAATGATGATCTCATCTTCTCATCTATAAATAAAGCCAATATTCCCAATAAGACATAGATTAATGAACTAGAGTTCATGCCGCCACGTTCAATAAAATAATAACACAAAATCTTACTATAGTAAATATCAAAATAATTATGATGATAGCCATGAGGGACTCTTAATTGATGGTTGATGATCGTACAGTGTACTGTCAGTAGCTGATTATGAATAATTGCAAGATTATTGGAGAACGACGAATAATTGCAAATTTTACAGTTAAATTCAAATTGGCCACCGATCAAGCATTAAGATTTAGGATGATGCATTAGCTGTTTTGTTGTTTGGAGAACGAAGAACATGAATCAAGATTCAAAATTGCACATGAGTGAGAGTGACGAAGGATCGAGCATCTGCCCCATATCTTTTCGTTTTGTTGTGTAGTTACTCCGTACTACTAGCTATATATGATCGGACAAAAAGAGGGCCACTAATAATATAAATAAATTTATGTAAAAATTCGTTTAGTATCTCTTATGTTTTTTATTTTATCGATTGGTGTCCTAAAAAATTGTTAAATCTCGGTGGGCCAATACAACGTTGGGTATACACGTCCATCCATACGCATATGCGCGTTCGGCCCAACACACAAGCCTATGGAATTTCATCCTAAAACCAATTGTTAATAAGAGGAGTAGTATAAAAATATATAAGTTGGGCAAGTTATGTTTCATATATCAGATGTGAGAGAAACTTTCCACAAAAATATTATAAATTGTACTCTTGAACTTGTTCGGCCTGTACCCTTTAGCTAGTAATGATTTTTGTTAAATTGTTTGTTTGTTTTGTAAAAAATTGTATTTTTATCAAATTATACGCCCATGGCATTCTCTCCTATTTGTCTCCATTACCAGCCAACTCGAAGAAAAGAATAACAAAAGAATAGAATATTGAAGAAAATGAAGAACAAAAAGAGAGAAGGTTGAGAGGGAGGGGCCTCCATGGCGGGTGGTGGTGGATGGCGGACGATCTTCCGACCAACGTAGTGCATTGCGGGAATTGAACCAATAAAATACAAAAATCCGAAGAAATCCTAATTATCGGCACATTACCAAAAGGATATAGCTCGCGAGAAATATGCAACAAGATTATTGAATTTTCATAGAGGAGACTATCAGGTTAGAGGAGACAGGTGGTCAATGATAAAGATGGTTGCGAGAGAGGGCTAGAGGAGACAACCAGGTTAGAAGAGACGGGTGGTCAGTGATAAAGATGGTTGGGAGATAGGGCCAGAGGAGACGACCAAGTTAGAGGAGACGGGTGGGAGGGACAAATCTAACGAAAATCATAACTATTGGAAACAAATCAAACCAAGTTTAAGAGTTCAGGGGTATAATTAATTCATAATAATTTTTTTCAAGGCACCACTTGAAAAAAATAAATAAAATCCTGGGGGTATCGAATACAATTTTCCTAAATTTATTGAATTTCTACATTGTCTTTGATTGAATTGTGCTGTTTAGAGATGATATACCAATTACCATGTCTATAAAAAAACACTTTTAAAATTCTACCAAAAAAAAAACACGTTTAAAAAAACTTATGTTGGAACAGTGTTAGGAAACTAACACTGGAACAATGGGTTCTCCATTCGAGTAATCGAAGTTTTGATAATGACAAACAAATGGAACTAATTTCCTGAATAAGTGATCTCAGGAAAGATAACAAGTTTACAGAAAAAGTAAAGGGAAACGTTCCCTGTCAAGTCACCTGTGTACGTGGCAAGAAATTAAGAGGACAAGAGAGACATTTCACTATTGTCTTGGGCGGCAAGCCAAAGCTCCGAATGAATAGAGATGAAGAAGGCTACGCTAGTCTTTTTGAATAGTGTCGTACTCCCCAAGACAATAAGGGCAAAGGCGTCAGAACTAAAGATGGAAACTCTATAAATGGAATGCGACGCCGCTAGGTCTATTTTGAGCTCTCACACACCTGAAAACCAGATCTACAAAAGGAAAGAAAGAGATCGAGAGCCCGAGCTGATTCATAGAAGATATTCAAACCAGAAGTTCAAGGAAGGAAAGATCAAGTGATGAAGACTGCGTGAAGTTCTTCATTAGCTTGAAGAAGGTGGTTCATGTGCTAAAGGGAACTGCACATGAACGAGAAGGTTCACTCTCTATATTCATTTGTGTTTAGATCTAGGAACTATTATGTCTTAGTCGTTAGTATTGTTTGTGAGTGGGATCGCAAGCAATAGAGAAGTTCGACTTTGTATTGTAGATCCTGAGATATATCAATAGAATATAGTGCGTGTTCAAAATCCTCCAAGGGAGGTAGAGGTTTACTCTTTAGCTAGTTGGCTAAAGAGGTTCCTCTATAAGGAACTGTGTCCAAGCTTTAAATTCCTGTTTTAGTCCTGTTCTATATTACTGCGCTGTGTAAGGAAACTGTCATTGGAACAGTTCCCGACTGTCTAAGACTAACATCGATCCTACAACTTAAAAATAAAGCGTGCGTCAATTACTTTAAGGCGTTGTATAATTGATACCCTAAATCAAGCAAAAATAGAATGGTGCAAATGTGCTGCTAGTATACCTCATATGAAAAATGAATGATTATTGACTAATTGGGATTTGCATTATTAACTAATTGGTTTCAATTTTCTCAATCTGTCCTTTTTTTCTTTTTTCTTTTCTAATATGCAATACACCAAATTCAGTAATACCCCATTCCACACCTATATAAATAAATATTCTTTCTTTATTGTGGTTTTAGATATGTATAAAATTGACATGCAGAATTTTAAACCGTATGGATCATAATTTTTTTTGAACATTCTAAAAAAAAGGGGTCATTTCCGTGCTAAGAATCCGTTATTTTCACAATTAATTACAGAAAATGATTTTTGTGTACTATACTATATAGTATATAAATTGATGAAATGTAAGACATAAAATCGATTAAAAATGTGTGAGTATCAGAAGAGGATATACTCGTAACGTGGGGGACAGAAGAGGATAGGCTCATCATAAGCATCATCACCATCTTCATGTGATAACAGAGCAAAAAATATGTATAAACGTTTATATATATCGTCATGTATATGTATGATTAACAGTTTATCATGATTAAGATGATCAGTTATTTGACCAAAAAATAATATTGTCAGCTGTGCAAAATATTTAAATTAATTCGATCAAGTGTAGTTTATATAAATAAAATCATAGAAATGATTGAAAAGAAAAGGTGATATAAGAAAAGGAAAACAGCAAAAAAAAATAATAATCACAAATTGACTAACTTGTTGCAATATGAAATTATTATAATAAATTTGAATATATCGAAAGTTTTATTTAATTTTATCATGTGCTATAGTTATTTATCTGCTTTAGCATTTTCGTGATCAACAAATAATTTTTTTGTGTCTGAACTATACTTTTGAACTTAATTTGTGTTGCACTAATACACAATTAAGTACGGAAAAAATCTTGTAAATGTTGTTGATCAAAATTCAAATAAATTACACAAGTAAAAATACATATACCAAATTACTATTTGAACTCCTAATATATAATGTCAACACACAACAATTTCAAGTTGCATGAGTCCATATAAAACGCACAATGTCAATATGCATCAACTTTAAGCTACATGAAGCCAATCTTAATTAATCACATAATTATTCTTGAGGTGAACTAAATTGTTGAAGTATATAAAACATATTTATAATATTGTTACACATAGTCAAATAGAAGTATAAAATTTAGGCATGGACGTGTGCCACCACTACTCTTGGTCGGATGACCAAAATCCATATTTTATATACCAAATTAAGTGTATATACTCCACCTAACTGTTAATTATTCAGAGTCCACTTGCAAAGTACAACCTACGTTCACTAGATCTAGCTATGAAAAACACTCATTAACTCGATTGTCTTGAATTTTTTATGTTGTTACTTTTTTGACTTTGGGAGATCATAACTTGATTAAATAATTAACAAGATTTAACCAATGAACCGCACATTTATTGTCATCATAATTCGTGTTATTGTGAATGGACCACCCCCGCATTCTTCTCAATTATTAATAAGTTATTAAATGTAAGGTTTATTTAAGTGTATTATTTTTAGGCCAATTCCATATTCCGTAATTTGTATACTACGATAAAAACAATTAGGCTCTTAATAAAAATTAGGTTGGTAAATGAATTGTTAATCAACCAAAAGTATACCCATATTAATATATGCTTAAAGATTAACATATATATATATATATACCAATACGAAGTTGTTCTAATGGTATAATGGTACTAGATTTCTTAAGTATTTTCTAGAAGATTCAAGATCGAATTCCTCTAATGGCATGTATAAAGAAACTGATATAGAGAGGGTCCCCAAAATAGGGCCACGGAGTATCGGGGTTCGGATATAGAATGGTGGTGTTCGATCGATCGAACCGGACGTTAAGAAAATGTATCTAGTCTACTTTTAGTTTATGGTTCATTAATCAAAATGGTAAATGTTACCCTCCTTCCATTTTTGATGGAACATTTAAGTAAATTCTCCTCATTTATTTCCCTAATTTTAACATAGGGTAATTATATTTTGTCAAAATTTTCTGAATTGCATTCATTAATGTGGAGAATTTTCCTTAACTAATTGATTAGGTAATTCCACGTGGCAGACTGTTAACCCTGCGTGGATCTGAATAGATCACAAACAGCTAAACATGGACAACTAGCTATTAATTAACATGTTTGATCCGAAAACACACGTAATAATATGGTTTAAAAATTCAGGAAAAGTAATTAATTTGGTAAGGTTGAAATTGAGAAGATCGCGAGCTACATGGAGAATGTGGTCGTAATACGCGGAGAATCTTTACATATACGCGGATAAAGATTAAAAGGTTCGGAAATTATTAAAAAAAAAGGAGAAGGAATAACGTCACGTGCGGGAACAGGTTATTGATTGACGTTTACCAATAGTTTCCTTACACGTGTCGACAGCATTTTGATTCATATCCCGGCATCACGTGGATAGTTCAGAACATTTGCATAATATTACCACTACTACACATATTACTATGAGTTAATTGGGTGCTTTATTTCAATTAATGGAAGCTTAATCATGTATAAAATGAGTAATGAGAAATTGAGAATGGTAAGGAAAATGTTGAATTTTTTTCTTCAAATCATTCATAGAAATTTCAGAAGTTGGGTTTATATATACACACATTTATCCAGATTTACTAAAATTAGAATTCTAAATACGTGTCTATGAACACACATTAGAAAAATCTTTATATATTAGAACAACAATAAAATCGACCCAGCTTGCTTCGTAGAAATTAAATTTAGGGGTCAAAATGTATACACTCTTATCCCGAACAAAGTTGGGGAGGGTGTGTCTGAAACAACCCAAGGGAGAAAGGAAGAGCAAACAACGGCCAAAACCGACCAAAAGTAATATGTAAAGCGAGATGAAAGTAGGAAAACAAGGAATAGAGGGAGAAGAGCAAAAACGTGGCGCGCCCTAGCCTACTTGGCCACTATCGCTCTTCAACCATGATCCTCTCCCACCACTGCTCAACCTCTACACAAAGCTAAGTTTGCTGAAATTGCCAAACTTTTGAGGTCATTCTTTATAACATCCTTCCAATCTTCTTCGGTCTACCCCTACCCCTACGTATAACGTCAGTGGCCAAAACTTCGTTCCTCCTTACTGGGGAATCCAATAGTTTTCTTTGGAGGTTCCCAAACCATCGGAGTCTTGATTCGCGTAGCTTTTCTTCTATACAGGCTACTCCCACCTTGTCCATTATCACTTCATTTATGATCCTGCCTAATCTCATGCGGCCACAGTGCCACACATCCATCTCAGCATCCGCATCTCATCTACCCTCGACTTTTGTTCCTACGCTTTCTTGATCGGTCAATACTCGACGTCATACAACTTGGTTGGCCTAACTACCGCTCTATAAAATTTCCCCTTTAGTCGAAATGAGATCTTTCTGTCATTGAGAACCCCTGATGCTCCCCTCCACTTTTGTCAACCCCTCTGAATTTTGTGCTTAATGTCCTCATCGATCACCCCATGACACTGTAGCATCGAGCCTAAATACTTGAAACTCTCCATCTTCAAAATGGCCTCACCTCCTAACCGTACTTCTTCTCTATTTGCCTCGACCCCCTAATCAACCTTAAACTCCACATACTGTCCTACTCCTACTCAATAAACATAAAACCCCTAGATTAAAGTGTCTTTCACAAGATTTTTAAGTTTTCTACCAACTCTAGCCCTCGACTCATCAATCAACACAATGTCGTCTACAAATAGCATGCACCACGATACCTCACCCTAAATATCCCTTGACAAAACGTCCATAACCAACTCGAACAAAAAAAGACTCAAGGTCGACCCTTGGTGTAGCCCTACCCCTACTCGAAAAACTGTGTGTCCCCCCATGAGGTACACACACTAGCTGGTTAGAGAGCCCTCATACACGTCTTTCAAAATTCTGATATACGCCCCTAACACTTCTTTAGCCTTCAAATACCTCTATAGTAACTCTCTAGGCATTGCGTTGTAAGCCTTCTCTAAATCGATAAAAGTCATATGTAGATTTTGCTTCTCTCTTTGTATGCTTCTAGCAACCTCCTAAGCAAATGAATACCTCAATCGATAACTTCTCTACCCTAAATCTGAACTGGTTTTCTGATACATTGATAATCCAACTCAATCTATCCTTAATAACCTTTTTCTACACTTTCATTGTATGACTCAAATGTTTGAAGCCCCTATATTTGTTGCACTTTAGCACATCTCCCTTGTTCTTGTATAGAGGGATCAATTTATTTAGCCTCCACTCCTTTGGCATTTTATTCATCCTAAAAATGGCATTGAAAAGTGTCGTAATTCACTCTAGATCTTTCACCCCAACCATTGCCAAACCTCAACTTAGATCTCATCTTGTCCCACCGCTCTTTGTTACTCATTTCTGATTGATTAATCGTCTTAGTGCTTAAACAAACTTGTATAAGGTAATATGACACCTTTCAAGTTTAAAATTAGTACAAAAATCCAAATCTTATTTTTTTAGTATGAACGACGGGTCCACCTTATCCCCGAGTCTAACCTAAGCCAAATATACAAATTAAATAAAATTCAATCTTGATCAAAAGGAGTTGGGTCATTGGGTCATGTGGTAAGCGGTCTGCTCCATATTCACGAGGTCTGAGGTTCAATTCCAGTGTAAAAAATTTCCTTTCGAAGACTTATCCGTCAAAGTCTAGTAGGCGACCTGGATCAATCTTGAGGTAGCCACGATGAAGTTTTGGCGAACCAGTAGGCAACTAAAAAAAAAAAAATGCAATCTTGGACCAATTGGTAATTGAAGAACTAATCATGATCTTACATTGGAACTTGTTATCTTTCAAGTTTTCAATGGAAAACTTACAATTGAGCTCCAACATTATAGTTGATTTATTCTACGATGATAATTGAATCAAAATTTATTGCATGCAAAGTGGAGTTTTTTCGTTAATGAATGAATCCTAGCTATAGGAGTATAAGATATCAACATCTATTGTTGTAAAATACTAACAGAAAAGGATAATTCCTTAGAAGTTTACAATAAGCCTAGCTGCCTAGGAAGTATCTTATTATGTGACTGTGTTATAACTGGGCTGGGCCTATATATTAATGTTGGTTTTATCTGCACTTTGGGCCATTTGACAACTAACTTCTAAAAGCCCAATCCATGTTGAAGCTTTTGAGTACTCTCTGCTAAGCATCTGCGCCAGTTTCTTAGAATTTCATGAGACTGCATTTTACTTGTGTTACACTTTACTCAACAACAGAAACGATTATAAGTTTATCTTTTTAACTAAAACTCTATAGAACATCTGAAGTTTTTTTTGTTTTTTTAAAGGGGAAACCGTGCTCATTAATACCATTTAAAGGTAAGGCATTCCATAAGTGTAAGGTTAATATATTTAGCCCTTTCTTCTCAGATTCTTCTTTTCTTCAAGATTGAACTTCTTGTAAAGGATTAGGTTTTTGAACTGGTACCTGTACAAAAACAGGAGTTGGTACACAAAATCAAAACACAAGGTATCCCGTGGCCATAAGTGTTACTGCGTTAGAGTTGAAGTCCATGAGCACAAATAGTCCTATTGTTAAACACTTACGAATCTGACTCCTATTGTTCAAGCATCAAAATAGTTCTCTAGAACATAGAACTTTAAGCCAACCGCCTGCGAGAATACGTGATCATATCTTTAAGACTAAGCATCATCAAACCGTCTTTATAGCATGAAATGTGTGCAGCTAAGCAGAATTTTGTGTGCAACTGATATGTCCGTAAATTAAATGCAAACAAGTGTGGGAGTGTGACACTACCTCGGCAAACTTTATATCTGCATCACTGTGATCCGACGGCCTTCCAGCCGCATCACCAACATAAAAGGACCTGCTCAAATAATAAATTACTTAGTATATGAAAACCTAGGATACAAAAAATGTTCATCACATAATAGCAAAGTATGAAAGAAATTAACTGATCCATGTCGATTTTAATGCCAGAATTGAAATGCTGTTCCATGATATGCCACATTCCAGGTTTGGGCTTCCGGAAAGCATCTGCTATACCAGATTTGTTAAACCCACAAGCTATGAACACCTGAAAAGTATATATTATTAGTTAAGTATGTTCAATTAAACTAACCCATTAAACGAGTTACAAACCGGCAGAGATACTGACATTCCTAAAGATGGATGAAAGATCATAATGTAGAAAGCGGTAACAACCATGTCAATATTCATGGGATAAAAAACTAGAGCAAATAAGAACCAAATTAGCAAAAGAGCTAAGATCCAAGTTATTGACATGTGCTGAAGTTCCAGCAACATACAGTATCTTGTACCTGAATTGGAACATTTACACACTTGATGAAGTTGTTCAGTCGTCCAATCTTTGAATCCACGGCTTTTTGTCTCTTATTCTTCCAGCGCTCTATATTGGATTCATTTGTGAAGATGACCTGCACAGCAGGTGAACATATAGCACTAAATGCTAAGGCAGAGAAGAGAGGCTAATGGCTATAGCTCAGGAAGTTGCAAAACATACAAAAACCAACCAGCTTGTATCCATCATTGTGCAATTTCTGTAACTTGTCAGGTACAGAAGGATACATGAGGGACCATGCATCCGCGCCTATTCTGAAAGGGTTAAAATACACAACTGAGTAATATATTGTTCATAGTGAAAACCTTCAACAACCCAATAACTATAGTAAGCTTTATCACACACCAAATACTCATATTTTTCACTTCGTGAGTAGAAACTAGAAAATAGTTATCACTGATTAACTGTTCCAATTAAACTTCATTCTCACTCGGACACTGGCTGCTAATAAATGGATTCAGTGAGCTCCTATTTGGGTGATGAGACATTGACATCCATGAGTTATTTTGAACAAATTAACCTATTTAAAGTACTTAGGCAGTCAAGCATTTCTCAGTAAAACTAAAAGTGTTTATATAAGCTATAAGTACCAAAAAAATAGCAGAGCAATTGATAAAAATACCTATTAACAGCTGTATTAACAAGGCATCCATCAAAATCAAAGGCTGCAATTTTGCTAGAATCTAGAAGATCCTCATCCTACAACATGAAACATTTGATCAAGAACTATAAAGTAACAAAAAACTTTGGTGCACAATGAAAACAAATCAGATCAAAATAGAACATTCATTTGGAGCATAAACATGTACATGCAAATAAGGAGTCTAATACCACACCTTCTCAAGAAATATAATTGTCTTGAATGCTTTCCATTTAGGCAACAGTGTAGCATCCTAAATCAAGAAAGCATATCACTCCTAAAATCAAACAGATATGAAGAGACAAAATGAAATGATAAAAAGCAACACCTTGTATTTGTCCTTGATATTAGACCTTGCAAGTTCTACTTGGACTTTAGCTTCACTTGTAATTGTCAGCTATATTGGTCATGGTTAGACCAAAAATCAAACTCAAAGAAGTTAGAGCAAGCAACTAATAAATAGAGCAGATGCTAAACAATAGCACCATCTAGTCCATCTTCATACTTTTTGTTTCTTCTGAGTCTTGCTTTCCACATCTTTCTTTCTTTTGTTGACCTGCAATGGCGGAGGCAGGTGGGGGCGTGGGGGAGCGACCGCCGCCACCGGCGGCCGGGAGTTCAAAGCCAGGCTACGGCACAAAAACAATGGAAGTTTGGATCTTTTGAACCACGGTTGACCTAAAGACATTAGAAACAAAATTCAATTGAGAAGGACAATTTCAAACCGATCAATTTTGGAGACGAATTTGTAGACTTTGACGAGGCAGGTGTTAAGGGTAGTTTAGTCATTCTACTTTTAATATCTCCTCTATTTTGTTTTATTCCATGTAATAAAGGCTGTACAAGTTAGTTATTTTGTACAGAGATTCAGCGTGGTGTGGGTGTGCACCATTTGCGTGAACTTGTCCTTTTAGGCCAGAATGAGGAATTGAGAGAATTTGAGGTCCAGAGCATTCTTGCTCAGCCTCCATCTTCCTCATCTGTTGATTTCTTGTTTCTCTTCTTCTCTATTGATTTCTCTGGATTGTGCTTATCAATTTGATTTCATCATGGTATCAGAGCAGCAAATTCGTTCCTGATTTGTTGTTCCCTCTTTCGCTCTTTCCGCCATATCTCTTCTTCCTTCGAGCTCACTAGGGTTCGTTGTGCTTGTCTCGAACTCTTGCTGTTGCTCTACTTTGATACTCAGCTCCACCGATTATGAAGAAGACCGTCTGGCCGACACCCTTCGAGATGAAACAACTGGAGTCTCTCGCTGAAGGGTCGGAGCATCAAAGGAGTATCACCACTCACGACCTGTTGAACCCACTGTTCATCCACCCATCGGACAACTCTGGTATGATTCTCTCACACATCAAACTTGTTGGTGAGAACTATCGACGCTGGAAAAACTCCATGCTAAAAGCTATCTCTGTCAAGAATAAACTGTGGGTGCTTGATGGATCTATTGCTAGAACCTCTGAAAATGCTTTTCAGTGGGACAGATGCAACGATATTGTTTGCTCATGGATTCTAAACACAGTGTCTAAGGACATCTACAATACGATTGATGAATATGAAACTGCGAAAGAAGTCTGGGATGACCTGGCTGAGAGTTATGGTCAGAAGAATGGGCCGTTGATTTTTCAACTCAAACGAGAGAGAGAAGAATGCAGGCAAGGAAACTTATCTTTAACAGAATACTTCACAAAACTCAAAGGACTCTGGCAACAATTATCAGTTGTGGTCACTCCGATTAAATGCAAATGTGGAAATTGCACCTGCAACTTGCAAAAACAATCTGAGGAATCTGAACAAGAGGATAGGCTCATGAAATTTCTCTTAGGGTTAAATGAAACCTTTGATAATGCCAGGAGACAGATCCTAATGAGCATTCCCCTTCCCTCACCAAGTGTGGCACACTCACTATTGTTGCAAGAGGAAATGAGCAAGAAAATTACTCATCACATCAGTGTCAAGACTGAGTTGACATCCACTGCATTGATGGCCAGGCAAGACAGACCAGACAGAGACAAGGGAGAAAAGTGTGGTCACTGCTCTGGGAATCACAAAACAGACAGATGTTGGGAAGCATTTGGTTACCCACAGTGGCATCCCAAGAGCAAATACAAGCCACAAACCCCACGTCCCAAACAGCCTGACCACTTCAAATCCTCAAATGACTCACAGAGAAGGGGATCCTACTACAATGCACATCCAAGAGCCAATGCCACTGTTAATGCAGCTCAAGAATTTACAGGTGATCAATCTGCCTCACAGTCAGGCTCACAACCAAAATCCATTAAGTCAAACTCAGTGCAAATGACAACCGATTATCATCAGCTTTTTGACAACTTCTTAGCCTTCATGAAAAATTCCAACACCACTCATGACACACACCTTGCAGGTATGCTTTGTTTAAATACCATAACATCCTCAAAGTCATGGATCATGGATAGTGGAGCCACGGATCACATGACCTCTGAGTTCACAAGCCTGATTAATCCAGTTCATGCCCCTCCCAACACTGTCATACATCTTCCTGATGGGAGTAGCCAGCCCATCACCTACTTTGGGACCATTCAACTACCAAACCTTACCCTCACAGATGTTCTTTATGTCCCTAATTTTCATTTCAATCTATTATCACTATCTAAGCTTGCTCAGCAAAATAAATTTCATATTCTTATGACCTCTGAATTTTGTGATATTCAGGACCAAGCAGGGATGAAGATTGCTCGTGGTAAATTCTCTGGTGGCTTATACTACATGGATCCAATATCCACTTCTGTGTCTCATCCTTCTACATCAGCTCATATCTTTAGTGTTCATAATGTGTCTGAACCAAGTATTCCTTTGTTTTTGTCAAACACAAATTCTGATATTCCTAATCTTACAACCTTGTGGCATTTGAGAACTGGGCATGCTCCCATTGTAAAACTGAGACATATTGATGCAATCAAGCACTTTATTCAATCTAAATTTGATCATGCTTGTTCTGTTTGTCCATTAGCAAAGCAAACTAGGACATCTTACTCTCCTAGCCAATCTCATGCTTCTCATATTTTTGAGTTGCTACATTGTGATGTGTGGGGGCCCTATGACACACCCACATATGATGGTTATAGGTATTTTCTCACTCTTGTTGATGACAAGAGTCGAAGTGTTTGGGCTTTCCTCATGAAAACAAAAAGTGAAGTCTCTCATCATCTTCAAAATTTCATTCTCTTGGTTCAAAACCAATTCTCTATCACTGTCAAGACTCTAAGGACAGATCAAGGGACAAAATTCTTCAACACTGCCATGACCTCCTTTCTACAGTCTCATGGTATTGTCCATCAAAGTTCCTGTGTCTATACACCACAACAGAATGGTCGAGTAGAACGTAGACACCGATATATTCTGGAGATAGCTAGATCTCTAATGATTCAGCCCTCCCTGCCTCTTCAGTTCTGGGGTGACTCCATTCTCACAGCCACATATATCATAAATCGTCTTCCAAATCCCCTTCTTCATAATCTCACTCCATACCATATTCTCTACAACTCTTCACCTCTATATGACAACCTCAAAGTCTTTGGTTGTCTATGTTTTATTTCAACAGCATCCTCACCAAACCTCAAAAAATTCCAACCCAAATCTGATCCATGTGTCTTTGTTGGATTCCCATATGCTAAGAAAGGTTTTAAAGTCTATAATCTTAAAACTCACAAGTACCAAGTGAGCAAAGATGTTACCTTCTATGAGCATGTCTTCCCCTATAAACTACAATCTCAAAAAACACCTCCCTACACCACAACAATCTCCTTCCCTGATCTTGTTGACACAAATTTTCCCTTGGATTACATCTCATTCAATCATCCTCCATGTGTTGATCTAGAGGAACCATCCTCTAATATCACTGACCTCTCTCAAACACTAGATGATTATACACCTAGCCCTGTGTCAACAGAGTTTGAAGAAGCTGAAATTCTTGAAGACACTTCTTTCAACCAACCATCTCTTACCTCTCATACTTCACCTCCCTCTTATACTCCACCTCCACCTCAAAGACACTCCACACGCACTTCCAAACCACCAACCTGGATGAAGGACTACGTTTGTATGACCACTACAGAGAATACCACAGCAACTTCACCTACAGGTAAGTGTGTTCAGTCCCCTCATTTAAACATCTTATCCTATACCAACTACTCTTCAAATTACAAAGCCTTTGTCAGCAATGCTTCCTATCATTCTGAACCAAAATCAGTTGTCACTGCACTTGCACATCCTGCTTGGTGTGATGCTATGCTCACTGAGTTGGATGCACTGGAAAAGAATCAGACATGGACCATTCAACCTCTACCAGAAGGAAAATCAGTGGTTTCATGTAAATGGCTCTTCAAGCTCAAATTTAAAGCTGATGGCACACTAGATAGATATAAAGCCAGGCTCGTAGCCCGGGGATTCACTCAACTAGAAGGGGTTGACTACTCTGAGACTTTTGTACCTGTTGCTCGAATGATAACTGTCAGAACCCTTCTTTCTATTGCTTCAGCAAAACAATGGTCAATCTCTCAACTAGATGTCACAAATGCATTCCTTCATGGAGAACTTGAAGAAGATGTCTTCATGACTCTCCCACCAGCATACTCTTATCTCAAGAGACTTCAAGCCACCAAAACTCACAGTGTTTGTCCTCAGGGGGAGATCTATGATGAGGCCAACTGCTCGTCTCTAGTTTGCAAACTGGATAAATCTCTGTATGGGCTTAAACAAGCTCCAAGGCAATGGTTTGTAAAATTCTCACAAGTTGTCAAGGAAGCTGGGTTTGTTCAATCAAAATCAGATTACTCTCTCTTCACCAGGCAACAAGAAGGCTCCTTCACAGCTCTCTTAGTCTACGTTGATGATATGATAATCACAGGAGATAACTCAAGTGAGATTGAAAGATTGAAAGCACATCTCAAAAGGTGTTTTCAAATAAAGGACTTGGGAGACATGAGGTACTTCCTTGGCATAGAAATTGATAGAAGCAAGGAAGGTATATTTCTGAATCAAAGAAAATATGCCCTAGAAATGCTTGAAGAATCAGGTATGCTGACAGCTAAACCACTACACACACCTCTTGATAGTCATGTCAAACTATCTAAAGAGGGGGAGCCTATGACAAATCCTCATCTGTACAGAAGGATAATAGGAAAGTTGATATACCTGACTGTCACAAGACCTGACATCACCTATGCTGTACAAGTGCTTAGTCAGTTTATGCAGCATCCATGTGTGGAACACTGGAAAGCAGTGAAACATCTTCTGAGATACATCAAGACAACACCTGGGCAAGGATTGCTCCTAAGCAACAAGTCAGAATTGAAACTATATGCATACTGTGATGCAGATTGGCAGTCATGTCCCATGACCATAAAATCTGTAACTGGGTTCTGTATATTGCTAGGAAACTCACTCATATCATGGAGGACAAAGAAACAATCCTTTGTAGCTATGTCAACAGCAGAATCAGAGTATAGGGCAATGGCTGCCACCAGCTGTGAAATAACTTGGTTGGTGAGGTTGCTCAATGACTTAGGGGTGAAGCAAACTGAGCCTGTGCAATTGTTCTGTGATAATCAAGCAGCTCTACACATAGCAAAGAATCCAGTCTTCCATGAAAGGACCAAGCACATTGAAGCTGACTGTCACATTGTTAGAGATAAGATTCTGAATAAAGAACTTGTGGCAAAATACATACACACAAGGGATCAACCAGCAGACTTGTTCACCAAGATCTTGAGTCAAGAGCAATGCAGAAAACTGTGTTTCAAACTAGGTGTGGTAAATCAATTTACCACAGTCTAGTTTGAGGGGGAGTGTTAAGGGTAGTTTAGTCATTCTACTTTTAATATCTCCTCTATTTTGTTTTATTCCATGTAATAAAGGCTGTACAAGTTAGTTATTTTGTACAGAGACTCAGCGTGGTATGGGTGTGCACCATTTGCGTGAACTTGTCCTTTTAGGCCAGAATGAGGAATTGAGAGAATCTGAGGTCCATAGCATTCTTGCTCAGCCTCCATCTTGCTCATCTGTTGATTTCTTGTTTCTCTTCTTCTCTATTGATTTCTCTGGATTGTGCTTATCAATTTGATTTCATCAGCAGGCAAGATGGGATTCGAATTCTTTCTCCCGAGTCCGTAGTTCCTTTCGTTTGATCAGATGAATCAGCTTTCCTAATGAACTTCGGCCTGTTTACAGACAGGCCCATGTTGAGTCGTGCCGAACATTTGGGCCAGTTTCTTAGAATTTCATGAATGTGCATTTTACTTGAGCTATAGAGATGACTTGACTCAATAACAGAAATTCGTATTTGAAACTTAAAATGAGTATAACTTTTAATTAAAATCATTAACAATAAATCGCATTATCCATCTTTTCAAAATTTATCTAATTTTGATTTTGGTTTGTTGGTTCTTGGTTTTGTTAGCTTTTGTTTTTGTGTTTTTAGGTTTAGGTGTTTTTGTTTTGAGAGCCAACTCTTGTTATCCTTCTTGTTGAGTGCTCTGGCTAGAGCCAAGACATTATGAGTTGATAACACAAAAGGGACATGGCTTTTGTTATGGCATTGTGACCTCTACCATCTTTAGTACCTTGCATAATAATAAGGTGCTTTAGTTGGTCCTAGCTAGCCAGATTTTGGGATGCTCTTTGTTTTGTTGGTTTGTTTAGGGTAGTTGTCGGATAGTTGCTTACGTAACACTCCCTTACACACCCTTGGTGAGTAAGTTTACTGAAGTAAACTTGCAATGAGGCATAGGTGTGTAAGACCCTTCTTTTTTGCTTGATAATTCTTCCACAACATAAGTGCTTTTTGCATTAGGAAATGTTGTGGATTAAGAATTAAACATGGGTTTTGAAGAAGGCCTCATCATTATGTTCATACCTCACATAAAGAAATCAAATCAACCAACCATCTCATGGAAGAATAAAATAATAAGTTAGGTTTTATCTATCTAGGATAGCCTATGATTTCCCAGCATTTCTCAGTAGGATGATTACCCTTGCAATGTTCACACTCTTTCTTAGGCCTATCAGTGTTCCTATCATCAACATTTCGATCATTATTTCTTCTACTCATCAAGACAGTATCATCAGTTTTAGAGTCAAAACTAGTCTGCTTCTTGCTTAATTCATCTTGAATTAACAGAGAATGAGCATAACTGGTTGTTGGTAATGGTGAAGACAACAGAAACTGTTGTCGAGCAGCAGAAAATTGATCACCTAACCCCATGAGAAATTTCATCAAGCGATCCTCATTCTCACGAGCTTCAAATTTAGTATTCAGATCACAAACACACTGACCACAAGTGCATCGAATTGGTGACTCTAAGCCAGACAATTGCTGCCAAAAGCCTTTAAGCTTTGTGAAATATTCAGTAACAGAAGAACCTCCTTGATGACACTCATTCCTTCTTGAGTTGAAACAGCAATGGACCATTCTTTTGACCATAACTATCATATAGATCATCCCACATTTCCTTTGCGGTATCATACTCATCCAGAGTAGCATATATGTCCTTAGAAACAATGTTCAACAACCAGGCACACACCATATCGTTACAACGATGCCACAATGAAGAGTTTTCAGCATTTTCAGTGATAGTACCATCAACAAAACCTAACTTATTCTTCACATACAATGCTTTAGTAAAAGCTTTCCTCCACCGCCGATAATTCTCACCAGTAAGTTGAATAGAAGTGAGAATCATACCAGAGTTGTCAGAGGAATGTATGAATAGCGGATTCTGGAGATCTGAAGCTCGAATGTATCCTTGATCTCGAGCATCCTTAACAAGAGATCGGCTGTCTTTTGTATGAGACATGTTGAAACTAGAATCAGATGAACTTCCTGAGCTGATCGAAGCAAATCGAAACGATCACTGTTTGATCGATCGAAAAATTGAAGACACGAAGCGGAAATAGGTCATTGTTTGATCGAGAGCAAAAGAGAGTCAATCTAAGCCAAAGAAGCTTAGATTGAGAAGCAATTGACCGAAAAATCAAAAAGAGAAGAACGGAATTGTGATTCTATGCTTTGATACCATGTAGAAATCACAATCCAAGGTAGAGCACTCAAGACACTCGGAGAAGAACGGGGAAGAAAAACCCTCTCATAACAGAACTAGGTCAAATGTTTCTAAATTGGTTACCTAGATAGTCGTCGGGGAGGCGATCGACGCGGGCAAGAGTGTCGAGGAAGTCACCGAAGATGAAGAATGCGGACACCAGAGGACCGGTGTGGTCCTCTGGTGTCCACATTCTTCATCTTCGGTGAAGAGCGAAAGAGAAGTTGGAGGAGAGAGTGAAGGGAAGCCATTGTTGAGTACTCGAGTTCTTGCGAGAGAGAATGTTGCAGGGAATTCCTTATTAGGGAATTCCCACATTAGAAAGTCATGACCTTCAATGTGTTGTGTTGTATATAAATGGGGTTCCCCACCCCTATTGGCTATCTTTTAGGGATGATTCTTCCCCGGATTCGATATCTTGTAACATTGGTATCAGAGCTGGGATCGTCCTTACGACGACACGATGCTCGACACCATAAAGTAAGAGGTAAGGAGAAGCCCAGTTCTCTGCAAGGGGTTGTGTGGTACCGGCACCAGGACGTAAGAGGCAAGGAAAAGCCTAGTCCTCTGTTAGGTATCCGTCGGAACGCCGGGTCAACGTCTCGAAAGGTATTATGGGGTGTCGTCGAGATGTCGGCACTCAAGGACGATGCCCTGTCGCAGGAAATTCCTTATGGGGGAATTCCCACATTAGAAAGTCATGACCTCCAATGTGTTGTGTGATATATAAATGGGGGTTCCCCACCCCTATTGGCTAGCTTTTAGGGGTGGTTCTTCCCTTGCTTAGATATCATGTAACAGAGAAAGAGAAGTTGATGCGCGGGAATCCAATTTATAGAATCGAATTTAAAGAAGAAGCTCCGAAGAAGGCTCTCGTTAGTAGTTTTCGTCATCTCCCTCTCCTTCTGCAAGAGTTTGGCGTTCGTCCCTTTCTTTCTGATCAGGGATAACCAGATTTGGGGTTTTTATTCTCCCTTTTGTTCATGGGCTTGGGCCCAAAGAATCGAATTTAAAGACGAAGGCCCAAAGAAGGCTCTCGTTAGTTGTTTTCGTCATAAATGAGTAAACTAGTTGAATCCCATGATACTCACGGGATAATTTTATTAGAGATTATACAATATTATGAAATTAATATAAAATTAAAACACGTGTATATAATATCGTAATAAAATTATGACAGGTCATTGTTTTATGAATTATGATTCAAATTGTCATTCATGATAAAAAAATTTGTAATAAAATTATGTAATATCGTTCTGCTTTATAATGTACAAGTATGTATTCTCGTACCTTGTACGGGTTTTTCTTAAATAAAAGATCAATAATAAAATATTTTCAAATATATTTCTAATTTGAATTAAATATAAATTTTTGTTATGATCTGCGTAAAAAGATAAAACAATTATCATATAACTAATCAAGATTTTTTCATATAAGGTAACAAATGATTATATTATAATAATAACCAATTTTGCAAGGAGATTGCTAGAATTTGTATGATAGCATGAAAAAATATCTTAATGATTTTCCTATATATCATATCCAAAAACAAAAGATTTTTTAATAATGAGATTTTCTATCCTATATTCTAAAAATATGATAAGAATTTATCATATCCAAAAATAAAAGATTATTTTTTAAAAAAAGGTGGTGTGGTCCAATCTAAAAGTGACATGTGTTATTTAATAATTGTTTAACCTCCGCTTTAGGTTATAGTTATGATGATTAGGTAGATTTATATTTGTTTTATTATGTACAATATTAGGGTAGATATATATAGTAATTTATATGAATAACTCTTTTTTTCAACAATCCGAAAAAAATATTTTAGCATAATCTTAGATAGCATATATAATATTGCTTTTTAATATCAAAAAACATAGATAGAAAATCGTATAGATAAAAATTTATTTTGATACATTAATTATTTTATAAAATCTAAAATTGATGTTTTTTTATATTTAGGAATTTTTTAAGAATAAAATCAATATTTACATAGATAGAAAACTATATATATTATCTATTTTATAACATCTAAAATCTTACCCTAAAAAACTTCAATCTTTATAATTTTTTTTATTTAGTAATGTTTATTATTTAATTAAATTTAAAAAAATATGATTGTATATTAATTAATTTCTTTATTTGTTAGTATCATAGTATGTGATACTATATGAAACAATCTATGCATACAATATGATATCTATCCATTATTTATTTTATAAAGTGGTTAAAAACTTAAGATAAATCATGATTTCTAGAATTATTATTAGAGTATAGTGTGAAGGGGTCTTTCTAGAATTATTATTTAGTTTTTTAAGTTAGGTTTTTTTATTATTTTATGCCACGTGGCGCAAATTTTTACACAGACTTGTTATACAAAAAGTGAGATTTAACAAATGCATATAAAAAATATCTCACTACCGAACTTCTTGTAGAACATAAAATTCACACCATCCAACGGACGGGTTAAGCATTCTAATTTTTTCGTAAAAAGGGAAAACCGTGTTCATTAAATACCGTTTTAAGGTAATTAAGGTCATTCTATAAGTGTAAGGTTCATATGTTTTGCCAATTTGTTGAAATTCAGTGTGCTAATAAGTTGGAGATTGTTTTCACCAAAAAAAATAAGTTGGAGATTGTGTTTTCGAGCGCAGTATAAGTGTATAACCACAGCTAATGCAATAAGTTGAATGTATAAATTCAGTGAAATTCCAATTCAAAATTAATTGATAATGAATATAGTAATCCTCGTACCCACCTTTATATTTAATTAGTTCTCAATAACAATAGGTCCAAAAGCAATCCACCAAAATTAATTTTACATCTTACATCTTTTCAATCGGAAGTCTTTATATATGTTCTCAAATATCAATAGCAATTGGTCCAAAAGTCATTACCCATTTACATAAGAAGACTTTATATATTTTCTCACTATCAATTGGTCCAAAATTTAACCAAACACAAAATAAAATCAATTGGTCCAAAAGTTATTACCTACTACTTAAGTTGGTATTATTCACCGGCCACCACATTAACTATTCATTTTTTGACCCGACCAAAAGAAACTTTTTGTTTTTGATGTAGTGCTAAGTTTCATCTTTTCAGGTACGCATCTAGAAAGACTAGAGTATGCATAAAACAATTAAAAAAAATATTTATTGTATTATTTTAAGTTTCATCATTTAACGTATTTATAAATACGTTAAATGGTCCGTTTGGTAATCAGTCCCTAAACTTGTATTTTTCCTCAAATTATAATTTATAACAATAATAATATTAAATCATCTGACCATTTTGTTATATTAAAAACATCATCCTATAGTTACGAAAATCAGCTCCCTAAGTTACCTAGAAGATGTGGAAGTTGAAGTATTGCCTACCTTATTTTATGACATTATAGTTCAATTTAATCGTTTAAAGTCGCTATATGGTCCATTTAAGAGATGAGCACTCTCACTTTTAAGCGACTAATTAAAAGATGACATTGAGTCATTGACTTAATGTAATGATTAAATCAGGTAATTTCACAAGATCTATATGGAGATGGAATTTTCAACCGCTAATCCAAACTAGAAAGTCCAATAAAATCAAGTAGTGGGAGTCATGGTACTAGAAATAAGAAAACTTCACTATAATCATGTATGCATCAAAATATTGGGTTGATGCAATAGCACAATAATACCATACCTTAGCTTGTAATTAAATTGATCCGATCCCAAGGTAACAAACTATACTTGCGTAACGGCGTAACCTATACTTGAGATATTACACGTACGATTGATTAATTAAGACCCAATTTCAAGAGAATCACTTTTTAGCCTATTCTTATTTTCGTTCCTTAATCCTACGAGACCACGATCAAACCCACATCACGATGATCGGCAACAGCGCCAAGAGACCACCAAAAACCGAAACGGAGCTCCGAATCTGACCCGAATACATGTCCGCGCCATACGGGTCGGTCACGTAAACGCTTCCTTGCCCTTGCCCGCTCGTTATGTAGCTCAGCGTCGGGGGCGGCGGCGGGATCACCTCCGGTGTTTCCGAGCATGGAACGCAAGACGGAGGCGGTGGCGGGCACGGCGGCGGAGGTGGTGGCGGGCATGCCGGTGGTGGAGGAGGAGGCGGCGGGAGCTCGCACGTGTCGCACTTCACGCTCGGGTCGGAGAGTTTGGTTGCTTCTTCGGCGTTTGAGGTGGATGGAGTAATTGAAACCAAGAGTAGAATAAAGAAAAGAGGACACAATTTTTGGAGGTTTGAAGGCATTTTTGATAGGGTTCTCATCTTTCTTCAAATTGTGTGAATGGGTAGTGAAAGATGTGTTTGTATATATATATATATATATATATATATATAGCCATGTAATTAATTTCATGTGGCCGGGTGTTACAACCACACGTAACCAACCCACAAAACATGCGAGCAAATCCAAAGCCTCACTCAATATGCAATGAGATTTGATTTTTAATAAAATAATAAACTTCTAATGTATACAAGATGTTAAATTTATAACGTATCACAAACCAGGTAAATTGGTTTGCACCGACTGATTCACCTTAATAATGGAAGGAAGGATAGTTATGTAGCTATAGAGAGGTAGGTTGTATGCGCGCTTAATTAGAAGAAGAAGTCGATTGTCGGAATGTGCGTACACGTCGGAAGTAATTCGTTCGTTCGGTGTCCAATTGAGTTCCACTATACTTTTTCGGATAGGGAATTTGTTCTCGAGTCAAACTCATGGATTTGCCATGTTCTAAGGGTTTTTTGAGCATTCTAGATCGTTTTAGGACTAAATTAGTATTTTACTATTTTTTGGGTTTTTTTTTGCAATTTCGGTTTTTCTATCTTTTATCTTTTCTAGGCTTTTTATATGTATGTATGTAGCACTAAAAACCTTATTACCTTATTATTGATTAAATTTAAGAGAGTTTCACTTATTTTCTAGTGTAATCCAGCGTATCGTTCAAGGGTTTTGTCGATTGCAAAATCTTTCATCGTTAAGGCTAACGTTTACTTACCTTCCAAGCTTCCTACCGCGTCCGATAGTGAAATTTGATTTGTTGCCTAAGTATAGAAGCGTGGGCAGGAATAAAACCCCAAACATCTCAACATCTCTTCATACTTCTAGCACTATAGGTTACCCCATTTTAGACAACTAGCTAGCAACAATCGTTGTGATTGAGAACTCTATAAAACAAAGAGGTTAAAAGGTTGTACCTACAAGTTACGTTGTTCAATTGGATTAACTAGAAAAGCTACAAAATGTACAGAATAAGCATATATATTATGTAATATTGTATTGATATGGTGACGTTTTGGATTGGTAGCTAGAGTTGGTCTTTTCTTATGTGAGAATGTATGAAAATTGCAATGCAATTTTGCAGGGATTTGACGTTTGCATTGCAAGAAATGGGTAATGGTGAGGTGTATGCTGGTGAATGGCATGTGGGGGGTTGTGAGTTGGACGTAAATTGAGTTGGACGTAATTCAAATTGCAACATTTAATTGCAATAATTGATCTATATGTAATGATTAGTTTCCAAATGTCATAATCAATTCAAAATCGGTTGTAGTTTTTGATATTAGCTTGATGTAATATAAATTTTCCTAGTAAAAAATGGAATCATTATGTGATAACTGATGGTGATCAAGTGGAACTTATGATATGCATGTTATTGTCAATGTATGAAATATTTTCGCGGTTGTTTGTAAAGCGTACATGATAGAATAATAAAGATGAAACTATATAAAACGTAAGAAAATTTGCATATTGCATATGTGATATATTCAATCAGGGTACAAGATACAAATTGAATGAATTGGCATGATGTTCCTAGCTAATAATGCTGTATTTTAATTAAGTTTGTACAATTGTACAGTTTTACAATACATTAACATCCAAGTGTCAACGGTGCGTTGTTTTGGATGTACTTAGAGCGAGCTATTTAATTACCTAACCTGTGTAGAAATTTTAATCGGAGCTACAGATAGTAAATTTTGACTTGAAATATAGATCGTTCGATCGGGCTGAATTTTACTGATGAAACATGCTGAATTAATTTTAACTAAAATTACCATTAATCCATTGTAACAATAAAAGTTCCATAAATTGAGCAACTTTTTTTTAAAAGGTAAGAATTTGATAATCATAGTAAATTGAGAGGTCGTACGAGGTAACAGTTAAGCCCGGCAAAGACAAGACGGAAAAAAAAGAATAAAAGATCAAGCAAGAGTAACAAACAACCAAAACAGAATGAAAACGAATTTATGCTTGGGGCGAGTAATGCACAAAAGGTCCGACAAACGATCAGCCCAAATTGGAGTGTGCGAAAAGGACACCTGACGTTTCCTCCATTGGGATGGAGGATGTTCAGAAGTGATGTGTACCTGCCCTAGCCCTAGAGTCCCGAGACCGTGGAGACCCCCTTGGGCTAATCCGCAGCTCCGTAGGACTCGTGCCAAGACCCGTGGTCCACCTCACCATCGGCACCCCGACCCCGACCGCTCGAGTCGTGCCAGCGTCGGGCCAACCCTCTGCGTCGGCACATGAGGTTCTTGCATCGCGCCTCTCGGACCGACGCACCAGCCCTCGGAATTGCCGAGTCCCACGCCCTCGGTACCGAGTCCCAAGTCTCGGTACCGCCCGCCATGCCAACGCCTTGGCCTTGTCGTGCCACGCCTAGCGTGTCGCGACAGCCCTTGCGCATGCGCTGGCGCGCCGACGCCCTTGTCGCGCCGCGCCAGCCTTGTCACGGCCTTGTCGCGACACTCGCGACATGGCCACCGTGACCACTATCCGTTTTTACCATATTTAGTATTATTTCCTTTCCGAACCTTTCTATTTATGTCATTTCTATTATTGTTTTGATTTATGGGCTTGGGCCTAACGTTGGGCCACTTGCATGTGTAACCCTAGTTAGCCCCCACGCCTCTTTTAGGGTTTTCAAGGAGCTCCTCTATAAATAGGAGCCTACTCTATTGTTTTCCTTACGCTTTGATTAATATACCGAATTGCTGTCGAGATTACTCCAGAAGTATTTACTAAAGGCGTCAACCAATTTTCTCTTCTCATCCCATATTCATCAGTTCTCCCTCAAAAGAGAGCACCTTCTCATCCTTTCAATTCTTTTCTCATCAAAGTCTAGTCGATTCGACTCAAAAATCTATCCAATCGCAAGAGAAGACCATTTACGAGTCCAAACTTCGATCCTCTCGTGAATCTCCCAACGGGGTTCACATCAACTGGCATCAGAGCCTCGGATTGCGTAAGTCTTTCTCTCGCTTTTACTCGTTTTTTGCACGATTTTTTTTTTCTCCACCATTTTCATTAGCTTCCGCCATATCTACCATCATTCACTTAGATCCATCATTATTTGCTTCGAAAAATTCAGAAAAATCAACAAAAAAAAATCGTCAAAACCCCGCCGACTTGCACTAGTTTTCGGTTCATCATCTTAAGATTTCGAGCTTGCTTGCATTCTTCATGTTTGTTTGAATTGATTGATTTGTGCACGTCGTCCATACTTTCTGTTTGTGCGAGATTTGGTCCGATCTTGGCCGATCTCGTGTTTGTTAGAAAAGGCAAGAATCTTGCAAAATCTTGTTAGTTGCCGAAAATTAAAAAAAAAATCAATTGGATAAGTAAAGCCAAAATAAGGCAACCTTATCCTATTAAATTAAAAAAAAAAGATTTTGTGAGGACACACAAGCCAAAATAAGGCAAGTGTTTCCATATTTGCAATTATCTCATTCGGCCCCCCTTGCTTGCATATCTTTCCATATCTTCTCAATTATCTTATCATATCTTCCATATCTTTCTTGTTAGGAAATCTTTCTTGATTGATATTGTTTGATTGAAAGAATATCGCCCCTTTCCTTAAGGCCGAGATCCCCTCTCTCCTTCTTTCCTTACGTGCCAAGGCTTACCCTAAGCCGACGCCTTCTCTCTCTCTTCTTACTTGCATGCTTGATTGTCTTGCTTGTTTGTGCTTTTGTGTTGTTCCTTACTTGTGCACGTCGAGATCCAAGCCTCCCCTACCCTTCGAGTACTTTTCGTGCAAACTAAGAGTACTTGCGTGGTGAGTCTTACAAAGTCTCGACGTTTCTTTTTGCTTTGTTGATTGTTGGACTTGTTACTCTTCTCTGTTACTCTTCTCTGTCCTCTATCATGAAGCACAACAAACCACTTGACCCCAAACGGCTCTATCTAGAACCTAAACTCCAATCCAACTTTATTGGAGAAGTACCAACATACTCGATCAAACCATCTAAACCAAACCTATATAACAGACATAACAATCGATATACAAAAGTTGTCAATAGAAACCAAAGATAAAGTCAAGATCCAAAACATCCAAAGCCAAGGTCTAAAACAAGCAAAGGAAAGATGGCTACAAAAAGTCTATAAAACAAGGAACGAGAGCGGCCTTAAAACAACACCATAGAAGGCCGCTTCACGTTCTAAACCGTCAAAATCACAAAATAAAAAAAATTGAATATAATTTATTATCCTTTTTTGTTAGAATGTTCATCCCATGTGTAAAAGTCGGGATTAAACTGGACTAGTATATAACTTATCTCCAATTAATTTTAAGATGGAACCCGATTGGAATAAAATTTTCAAACTTCTTTAAAAAAACTTTCTACAGCCTTATCAAAAGTTTGAAACAAAAAGAAGATAGGGAGAGGCACTCGTCTAAAGGCATCAAACAAGAGCCACGAAGGGCCAAACTCAGTCGGAGCAAGGCGATCGAGATTCGAGAGAAGTCAAAGGGTCAAAATCGCGGTTGACACAAACAAAGAACACTGCCACCGCCAGACAACAATGAGTGTACGGGCTGATAATAGCGTCGGAGACAGGTCAGACATCTTCAAAGACGAAATATGTCAGGATCAAGATCCGAGTCTGAAAAAAAAGACACTAAGTTCTTTTGAGCATATATCGACTAAAACGATTAATTTTAAGATCATAGAGTATTGATAGGATGAAATCAACAAAAAAACCACACAGTTTCATTGATCAAAATAAATTTCATAATGTCATGTTTGTTAAATTGATGAGGGGCTTTCGATCTACTTCCATAGAAAAGAGGGGTATAAATATATCTATGCAACTCACATTTTGAATCGAAAACAAGAGATGTGAATAGAGATCAAATAGTACGTCTATACAAAATTCATTTTCAGGATCAGAGATTAATTTCCTTCGGATATAAAAACTATTATGAACAAGGATAGTCTTCTCGGCAGATTTCTTTGTATGTTCAACAATTTCATTGTTAAAAAAAACAAAAAAAAACAAAGAGGTATTAGGTAAAGAGATTGGTAGAACAAGTAAGAGTAAACTTTGCTATGTTTGTGCCTCAAATTAATTTGGGACTTGGTTTGAGAAAGTAGAAGGTTTCTCTCTCATGAAAAAACCAATTTACATTTAATTAGGTGGAAGTAGAAGTTTCTCCAAGAAAACGCTCTTTCGACGTCGCCGCCGGGGTTTTTGTCGCCGATGACTAATCCCTCACAAACTGTAATGCAAATGGATATCTCGGCTCATGTTTTTCCTCCAGGCAAGCCACCGGGGGATCCGCCGGACCCGAAAGTATCTTGGAAGGAAGTGGTGACATTGGGTTGCACTACTCAGCAAAAGACGTGTGTGGATGCGGAGTTCCTCAATGGCAAGATCACGGTCGATTTCCCTGATGGGGAAGATGGTGATCCCGCGATTCTAATAGCCGATGAAGTGATGGACGCTTTGGCGTCGGTGTGGCAAAAATCAGTGGTCGTCAAGCTTCTGGGTCAGCCGGTTGTTTTCCAAATCATGGAAAAGAAAATTAGGGAGATGTGGCGCACAAACTATCGGTTGCATATCCTTGATTTAACACATGGGTGCTTTTTGGTCCGTTTCGAATGCGATGAGGATTATGAAAGGGCTTTGACCTATGGCCCTTGGACGGTGTTTGGGAGATGTTTAACGGTTCGTAGCTGGGCGCCGAATCTTCGTACCTCCGACCCGATAAAAACAACTCCGGCATGGATCCGCATTTCTGATTTACCTGTTACTCTTTATGAAGAGAATGTTCTTTTGAAAGTGGCGGCTGGTATAGGTAAACCCATCAAAGTGGATTCTAGAACCCTTTACACCAATAGGGGTAAGTTTGCACGCATATGTGTGGAAATTAATCTGGAACGCCCACTGAAAGGTACGGTCTCCATTAACGGGGAGCGCTATCATGTGGAATATGAAGGTCTTCCGACGATATGCTATGGATGTGGGAGATTTGGTCATTTGAAACAAAATTGTCCGTTCCGTCCGAGTCCTTTGTCCATTGCTGATCAAGAAAAGCATAGCCCCAAAGAGGGGATCAATGTAGAGAAGATCAATCGAGCTGGAGAAACCACTACGACACCATTGTCGTCGCCAGTACCGATCACCGCCCATGAAGCGGCTAGGACGGGAAAGGGGTGTTACGGAGATTGGATGATACTGGTTAGGAAGGTCCGTCCAAAGAAGGGAAATGAGAAGATTGCTTCAGATTCTAAGGATCAAAATAAGAAAGTTCCCAACAAGGAAGGATCATCACGTATTGAGAAAGGAAAAGGACCGTTATTTCCTTCAACGTCGAAGGTTTTCCCGGAAATTAATAGGTTTGATGCTCTAACGGTGCAAGAAGAGGTATTCACTCCCGAAATTTCAGGGACGGTAACGGTTGAAAAGATTGTGTCCAAAGATCAAGTTAAAAAGATAAATCAAAATGATAAGAAGTCTGGCTACCAGCATCGGGTTGCAAAGGGTACTACCAAGCAGATAAACTAGGAAATTCTAAGCAGGTGGATCAGCCTAAGCCCAAAAGTATTGGTTGGGCGGAAAAGGAAACGGACCTTGGGCCCATGAATTTAGAGCCCAGCATAATAGTTAATGAGCATTCAAAGATAGTCTTCAAGGCTGATGAGGGAAGTGGGCCTAGCACGGTGAAGGCCCATTCAAATAAGAAAATTGTGAAAGTAACGAGAAGAAGTTTGCCTGAGCATTCACGCAAAATTGAAAACCCAAATTTCCTGGATCACATTCGGGGACCTATACTGGGGGCTAGTTCAAAGCGCAGGCGTCCTTCGATGGACATCTTGGAGGCTGTTGACACGAATGATCCTTTATACTCTCCCACACCAGGCCCTTCTCTGAACTGCTCTGTTTCCGAGGTTTCGGGTGTGAGACACAATGTTGAGTCGGAAGTTTCGGTGAATGTTAACCCGTTGTACATGGAGGAAGCACACACACATCAGGAGTCCTCCATCGGAGAGCTTCATGAAGACTCTGCTATGACAGAATTGAATAACGGCCATTCGGGCCAAGATTTTTAAAGTTTTTTCCTTTATTTAGTTTTGTTTCCCTATGAATTGTCTCATGTGGAATTGTTTTGGTGCAGGAAAATCGGGTTTTCGACGGGCCATCCGCTATATGTGCAAGATTCATAAGATTGATGTTCTCACGCTTTTTGAAACACGTGTCTCTGGCGACAGAGCACAGGCTATTTGCGACAAGTTGACTAGTACCTTCTTTTCGAATTGTTCAAGGGTGGATTCTGTTGGGTTTTCTGGTGGTGTCTGGATGCTTTGGAAAGACGACAGTACTCACCTTCACTCGATTGTCAAGCATGATCACTTTATCCAAGCTAAGTTTTTGGTTCAAGGAAAGTCAGCTAATCTCTTCGTCGTCTACGCACCTCCGTCTCCGAAACGTAGGGAAGTGTTTTGGAACGATCTTGAGAAATCTGTTAGAGGAACTTCGGGCCCTATAGTGATCGGCGGAGATTTTAATTGCATTATGTTTCAGCATGAGAGAAAAGGTGGGAATGGCAGTCTTCATGCTGATTCTAATATTTTCAATCGTTGGAGGAATAAGCTTGAACTTGTGGATATGGAGTACTTGGGTCAAAAATTTACTTGGAGTCGTCGCTTATCCAACACGACTACAGTACATAAAAGATTGGACCGGGTTTTTATGAACATTGAAGGGCGTCTTCTTTGGCCGGAAGCTCGGGTCAAACATCTCCCTAAACTCTCTTCGGATCATTGTCCGCTCCTTCTCTCGTTGGAGCCTTCCGTGTCTTTCAATCGCAAGAGAAGGCCCTTCAGGTTTGAGGCCGCCTGGTTTTCGCATCCAAATTTTTATGACATGATTAAAGAGTGTTGGCGGCCCGAGATTGATACCCCATCTGCACTTCAGTTGCTTCGACAAGATCTTATCAGGTGGAATAAGAAAGTGTTTGGTTCAATTCACCAAAGAAAGAGTTTGCTTCTGGAACATCTTGATAGTGTGCAAAAACGTATTTGTAATAATGACATTCCGGGGCTGCTGAGTATTGAGTCTGCTCTTCAACGTGATCTAGCCTTGGTCCTTGAACAAGAAGAAATTTTGTGGTTCCAAAAATCTAGGGAACAATGGCTTAATCTAGGGGACCGAAACACTTCTTTCTTCCATACGTCGACTATTATCCGACGGAAACACAATCGTATTGAGGGTTTGAAGGATGATCATGGTAAGTGGATCGAGAACGCCGCTGATTTGGAAGCTTTAGCTACTAATTTTTACAGGTCTTTGTATTCCAAGGAGGATGTTGCTTCTGTTATGTTGCCTGAGTTAAGTGTCGGATTTCCAAGGCTGTTGGAGGGACAGATTACGCAGCTCGTTTCCAATGTGTCTAGGGATGAGATTTGGGCTGCGTTGAAGAGTATGAAGCCTTTTAAATCGCCGGGGTTAGACGGTTTTCAGCCTGGGTTTTACCAAAATTGTTGGAATATAGTTGGAGATTCAGTTGTGAGTTTTATCAAAGATTTTTTCCGCTCTTCTTCATTACCCGAGGGCCTTAATGACACTCTTATTGTGTTGTTAGCTAAGGTGGATAAGCCGGAAAAGATTAATCAGTTCAGACCTATCAGCCTCTGTAATGTTCTCTATAAGGTGATCACTAAGGTGTTGGTGACTCGGGTTCAACCTATATTGATGGAGATCATTGGGCCTACTCAAGGGAGCTTTCTCCCTGGTCGTATGATAAACGATAACATTGTCATCGCTCAGGAGGTAGTTCATTCTATGAGGCGTAAGAAAGGATCCAAGGGATGGATGATCCTTAAACTTGATCTTGAAAAAGCATATGATAGATTGAGTTGGGACTTTATCGAGGACTCTCTAAAGTGTGTTGGTTTTCCTGATGCTTGGATTAAGTGGGTCATGGCTTGTGTGTCTTCTCCCAGGATGCAGGTGTTGTGGAATGGTGAAGTTTCATCTCAGTTTGAAGCTTCTCGCGGAGTGAGACAAGGAGATCCTATCTCACCGTATTTGTTTCTGATTTGCATTGAACGTCTCAGTCACGTCATTTTGGACACGGTTTCCAAGAAGGAGTGGAAACCCATCAAGCTGACTAGAAGGGGTCCCTTACTTTCACACATTTTTTTCGCTGATGATATTCTCTTGTTTGCGGAAGCGTCAGTCGATCAACTACGGGTAATCAATAAGTGTTTGGACTTGTTTTGCAAAGCTTCGGGGCAAAAAATCAGCGCCTCGAAGTCGAAAATTTTCGTTTCTCCCAATGTGTCTAAGAGAGTTACTCGTCAGCTTAAGGCGGAAAGTGGCTTTATGGTAACTAAGGATCTCGGGAATTATCTTGGTTTTCCTATTCTTCATAAGAAGGTTTCTAAGGGCACGTTCTCTGGTCTTATGGATAAGTTCAATAGCAAGCTCTCAGGATGGAAAGCAAAAGCCTTGAGCTTTGCCGGTAGAGTCACCCTCACAAAATCGGTGCTTAACTCCCTGCCCGTCTACTCAATGTCTTCGTCCCTTCTTCCCGCTAGTGTTTGTAAAGACATTGATAAAGTGACTAGGGCCTTTGTTTGGGGTAGTAGTCATGAACGGAGGCGTATGCATAAGGTTGCGTGGGGCGAGATCACAAAACCCAAAGGTTTGGGTGGGCTCGGAATTAAGACGATGAAAGAACTGAACCTGGCGCTTATGGGGAAAATGGGGTGGCGCTTTGTTATGGACGACGACGGTCTTTGGTCCACTGTCCTCAAGTATAAATATGCTGATACAGCCCTCGGAAATTCCCCTGCTGCCTCACATCTATGGAAGAGTCTTCAGCAGGGCGTTTCTGAAGTAGTGATTAAAGGTGCTCGATGGTGTCTCAGGAACGGCCGTTCGATTCTGTTCTGGGAAGATATTTGGTTGTTGGATAAGCCTTTGAGTGAGTTTGCGGTTAATCACATTGAAAACCAACTCGGGAAGACGGTTAGAGAGTTTTGGATTGAAGATTCTGGCTGGAACTGGCCTATTCTGAACTTGTTATTGCCGGGTACAATTCTCCTGAAGCTTGCTGCGGTGAATGTGGTTGATTTGGAAGATGAAACTGACGATGAGCTTTGCTAGTCTCTCACCTCTGATGGGAACTATTCTGTCACTACAGGGTATGAGTTGCTGCACGGATCTGCTGAATTACAAGAAGTGGATAAACCGGTGTTTGCTGAAGTGTGGAAGCTGAATATTCCGGAAAGGGCTCGACATTTTAGTTGGTTGGCTGTTAAGGGTGGTGTTATGTCGAACGTCGAGCGTCGGCGCCGCCATCTAACTTCAGATGCTAACTGTCGCTGTTGTGGGATCGCTGAGGAGTCGTATTCCCACCTTTTTCGGGACTGTAGCTATGTGAAACATATCTGGTTAAAATTGAATGTTACTGAATTTTTACCACACTTTTTTCAGGTGCCTTTCTCGGCTTGGACTAGAAGCAACCTTATGGAAAAGAGGAAGTGGTGCTCCATCAATTGGAACGATTTCTTTGCTATGGCTTTGTGGTATATATGGAGGTGGAGGAATGCTGTCACATTCAATGAAGATACTGAAATTAGAGACAAGTGTGATTTCATTAAGGAAAAGGTGTTTGAATACCATATCGCTCGAAGTAAGTTTGCTGCTCCCTCCTCTTTTCCTTTAAAAAGTTTGCAGGAGGTGTCTTGGAGCTGTCCCAGGGAGAGCTGGATCAAAGTCAATAGTGACGGGGCTGTTAGAGATGGTCACGCTACAGCTGCTGGTGTCATAAGGAACAGGGAAGGGCAATGGATCTCGGGTTTTGTCCACAATGTGGGAGCGTGTACGGTTCCCATGGCCGAGCTTTGGGGCGTCTTAAACGGCCTCAAATTAGCATGGGAAAAAGGTTTTCGTCAGGTTATTGTCGAATCCGATTCCCAGCTTGTTGTTAATATGATTAATGCAGGTGTTCGCAAGAATCATCCCCTCTTCAGCCTGGTTTCGCAATGCCAAGGCTTTATGCGTAGGAATTGGAGTATCCAGTTCCGTCATATCTATCGCGAGGTGAATAGTGTTGCTGATCGTCTTGCTGACTATGCTTTTAATTTCCTATAGGTTTTCATGTATTGCTTGTCCCGCCTGAGGGGATTAATTTATTGTTGCTTAATGATGTTAGGGGTCGGGCTATCCCCCGTTTCCTGACTACTTAGCCCATTTTTATATTTTTATATTATTAATAAAATGCCTCCTTGAGAGACCGGAGAGTACCGCCTCTCCTTCTACCAAAAAAAAAGGTGGAAGTAGAAGTTGAGCACCTTTAATTTACATATGATTTGAAATTCCTTAACCTATAAATTGGCTTGAAGGCGAAAGCAATAATGAAGCCAATCCCATAAAATAAACAATGATTCGCCATTTTTCCTATTAAACTTGCTTATTTTTCTTTGTGATTAGATCAAATAAACTTGACTACACATTATCTCATTGTCAGGTCAAGAATTATTTGGTGAGTCGTGACTCGTGAGCTTTAGAAGTCAACGATTCAACAAGTCCTCAACTGCTCAAGTTGTACGTTTTTATTAGTGTGATGATGATGCATAAACCAATATTTGTGGATACTCCACGTACATAAAATTTATATATACGTCTTCTTAAAAAATGGCATTAGGTACACTAGAGTCCAATGACATGATAAAACAATAATCAGCACTATAATCATTGCGGGTAAAAATATTTAATAATTTGGTTCAATTTTCTTATTTATCTTATTATCTAACTAGGAGGATGACCCGTACTACGCACGGATTTTTTTATGTTTTATATATTATCATTACATAATTTTTTGCTGGAACATTATTTAATATTTTGGTTGCATGTATAATATTAATCATGAAAAAATATATCAACCTAATTCAATTAAGAAATATTAAAGTTTGAAAAATAAATTCGATATAAAAGTATTGAATCATGATAGATTAATAGATTAAAAAATAATGACAATTTTTTTTTGCTTATAAGAAATAATATCCTTTTCTAAATGAAACAATTTTAGTTTGTTATTTACATTATGCTTTTAAAAAAAGTCCAAAAATGATATCATATTTACATTGAATTGGAACAAATTTTTACCAGAAAAATCTGCATTGGTGCATTTCAAACAATTCAATCTAAAGTTAGTCATTAGAAAGTTAGAAGTTACATTAAACAAACATGCATATACATGAAAAAGAAGGAGTAAATTAAACTTAGAGAATGGGGATTAGGGGAATGATGATAAGCAACATGAGAGGGTGTTTTTACGATGATGATAAACTATAAATTATAATTTATAAAGAAACAAAGACAAATTATCCAACTTATATATATCTAACCATATGAGTAAATCGATCTAACCAATATATAATGAAAAAGGTGAATAAGTGATAGGAAATCATATATGATGGCTAATTCAAGTATCCAACTCATAATGGATGTTTTGTATCCATATACTCCTTTATATAGTGTCATTATTTATTTATGGTCTTTTCATTTCGGTGATTATTATTGAGAGTTGAAAACATGGAAAATGTAGTAGTCTTTTCATTTTCCTAATTAATTATTGGGAGTTGAAAAGATGGGAAAATATAGTAGTCTTTTTATTTTCCTAATTAATTATTGGGAGTTGAAAAGATGGAAAAGATAATAGTCTTTTCATTTTCCTAATTAATTATTGGGAGTTGAAAATGTGAAGAAAAGAATAGAGGTCTTTTCATTTCCCTGATATTAATGTTTATAATCTTTTCTTTTCAAATTTTAGTATTATCATTTGAGAGTATTAGTATTGTTTTCTTACGCATAAAGGTATGTGTTTTTTTTGGTAATTTTACTATTTTTTTGTTTTCTTAAATTACTTTATATGGAATTGTTCGTGGTAATTTTCATGACATATGTTAGATAGATATTCGATTGATTTATTTGTATGAAATTTAATTTCATTTATTCATTATAAAATATTTAAATTATAATTTAGAATATGTATTTAATTTATGGTTTATTTGGAATATGTATTAATTAGTTAAATATTTAATTTAAAATATTTCTATTATTTTTGGTAGTGTATGCGAAGATCTAATTTGATTTTTCTAATTATTAGTACTTTATACTATTATACTTTAATTTTTAGACAACTAAGACAAATCATATGCAATAAACATTCATTTTTGATTGCTTATAAATTGTAATGCATACCATACCAATTTCTTTCTCGGTTCCTTTTATGTAATGTAATTGAGGAAGTAAAGACAATTTATTAAACCTGCAAAAAAAATTATATCAAGATATTTAATTATGCATAACAAAATTTATATAATAAAAGAAGGAATATATAACTCACATGAAAAATGGGAAAATGAAGAAAAAATAGAATGTTAATTTGCTGTAAACCTAAAATTCTATTTTTAAAGTTTCCATTGAGCATTTGTTAGGGACCTTGAACATGTATTGTTTGAATTTGGAATTGTGTGATTAACCTTTTGGGCTTTTATATATAACCACTTTACCTACGATAATTTACCTTACCTTGCTTAATTCCCACTCATAATTAACTTTATTGCATCACATTAATTATTGTTCGGTTACTTGTAGTACGCTTTTTAATTCAAGCATATCCCTTTATTTTTTGAAGCTTTGAAGGGATTATGATTATATTAATAGGGTAAATAGAAAGACACAATGGTAGCCAAAATGATCGTTATTAATTGATAATGTAGTAAATTAATTGTCGTTCACAATGCCTTAATTCATAATCGGTTTTTTTATTTGTGCTTTAAATATGGCCATATAAATGACAATTAATTGGATTGTCTTATTTATCTTGCAACCCTAAAATCACTTATTTACATTTTTTTTACTCTTTGACTCTCATTATTAAGATGGTCATTAATTGGTCCAATTTTTCTATTTTATAGTATATATAGATTATCAAAGTTAGTCAAATTTTTAACGGGTAAGTCAGAATAACAGAAAAATACGACTCCGCAATTAAAAGAGGTTCCACTGTATGTGTGACGTATACTTAAGTTGGATCGTAAGATTTCGGGATTCGAAAGAACGGGGTGACGTGTCGAGGATTTTTACCACTTAGCATATAAAGTCGAGATCGCCCCCTCAAACGGTAACTAGTCTGGCCTAATTAGCACTTGAACATTTTTTTTTCTAACGGATCTAACTTCTTAATCTCTTTATAGCTAACCCGTTTTTTTGTTTTTGACGGATTTAGCATCTCATTCTCTTTTAGAGTTTTAGAGTTTTTGTACCAGGACCTGCTCTGATACCATATAAGATTTCCGGGAACCGAAAGAACGGGTGACGTATCGAGGGTTTTTTTACCACTTAGCATATAAAGTCGGGGTCTACCCTTTTTACCCAAAAGCTTAAACTATTAGGTTGGGTTTCACTTTCCTTTATATACTAGTGGTTTTACTTATGAGATGTACTTATTTTTATCATCCAACATATGTGTGCATGATTAATTGAAAATAGTGTGGTTTCTAGTGTTTTTTTGTCCATCCACCCTTAATCAATTTTTAATACTGTTAATAACCAACTAGTACATTGTTGTCTTTGTTGAGTACAAACTTGGAGTAGTGATAGTTCATTGAAGCACAAATGCTCCCAAGTCAAGAGGCCCAAGACTGCCATTTCACGCTCTCGTAGTCACAGAGGCCCAAAAGTAATTTAATGGGCCCAAACAGCTAGGCCTATTAAATTATAAAAAAATCCAATATTGTCAGAATCGTTGCCATAATGCATCGCCAGCAATTGGCCCAAAAGTGGCTAACGTGGCAGCAACTCATACGTTGTACTCATCCATCTCACTAGAAAGCTGACACGTCACCCGTTTAGAACTCCGAGCATACGCCACGTAGTACATCTCAAATTCTCAATTCAGCATCAAAATTCCGTCTGAATTCTCCGATGCGCAAAATCAATCCTATAAAGATCGCCATCGGATTAACAAATCGCCATCAGGAAATGCTCCGATTAGCTCACTACATTACCATCGCTTACGAGATCGCCATCGTCTTCCACCTCATCTACGATTTGTTCTCCCATCTTTCCGTACATCTTAATTAGATTCCTGTTAATTAAACTGAACCGCCCACCAAGTGTTCGATAAATTGCCTAAGAGAGAAAAAAGAAAGAACAAGGATGGTGAGCGTGCCGGTGCCGCTGTGCGTGGAGTGTGGGACGACGAGCAACCCCTGCAGGTGCAAGGTGGTGGGTCCGACGCTAGGGTTCGTGGCGTTCGCGGTGGCGGCGTTGGTGGAGTGGCCGGTGGGCGCCGTGGTTTACTGCTTCAAGCACGCCAAGGGACGCCGGATCATGGCGCACCCCGCCGCCGTTGTTTTTCCCTACGTCTCTGGTGCTATTCCCATTTGATACTACACATGTACTCTTGCTTTTTCAACTTTTTTTACTTTTGTTGTGAATTTGTTGACACGTAAATTGGCCGTTGAGCTAATTAACCGCTTAGATTTTACTTACTTTACTGTTCTGTAAAACGCTTTATTAAATATTGTTGTTGTATTTCTCTTACCCCAAACCACACAAATATTTTGCACTATAATTCAAATCACTTTATGCTTACAAATCCATTACACTTATAAAAATAAAAAACTATAGAAAATAATGGTCAACCCCGTTTAACGGGTGGGTCAAACCTCTCGTTATAAATAATTTTTTTTTTTTTTTTTTGAAAAGATAAGGATTAGGAGGCCACCTACAGGGGGCGTCCTAGGACATTTTTCCGAATGAGAGCTAACAGCTCTAGGTTATCCAACAGGAGTCTGGTAGGAATGCTGTGGCCCAGCTTGGAGATTTTATCGGCCACAACATTGTAGTCCCTACCCACATGACGGACTGAGACAGATACGAACTGTTGTAAGAATATCAAAATATCTGCTATTAAAATTTCGATTTCCCATGGGCATCTTCCATTATTATTAATGGCCTTAATGACAATGAGATTGTCACCTTCAATCTCAAGATTTTCTATACCTAATCTCCGAGCTTCCTTAATTCCTTCCCTAAGTGCAAGTGTTTCTGCTTTTAAAACCGATATAGATCCTTGTTTATTTACTCCTATGCTAACCACTTCTGCTTCATGATTTCTAATTACAAATCCTGAGGTTGCTAGACTAGAATTGAGTTTAGAGCCATCAAAATTTAATTTCATATGGTTATTTGGCGGTTTACTCCATGTCTCTCTTTTTCTTTTCCTTTTCACTTGTGTAATTTTTGTTTGTTGTTCCTATTTTTCTTCATCTTCTATCCATTTTTTAGACTTATCCCATTGAGCAATTTGATTTTTTGTATATTGTTCTAAGTTTAGAATGAAGTCATTGGGTGTTTGTTGGAAAACTAACTTGTTTCTTTGATGCCAAACACACCACCAACAAACAGCTAGTTCTGTGAATTCATTTTTATCCATTACTTTGATTAAATCGTTAAGGATTGCTCCGGCAGATTTATTTCTTACATCCCAATTTTTAATAATAGCTTCTGTTTTAGAGTTAATTCGTTTCACTAACTTCTTCGTGTGTGGGCATTCTATTAGCAAGTGTCCTATGTCCTCATATGTACAACTGCACATTAGACATCCTGGAGGGGTAGCAACTCCTTTCTCATATAGTCTTGCTTTCGTAGGGAGCCCATTTTGAACAACTTTCCATAGAAAAGTTTTAACTTTAGGATATGTATCTAATGTCCATATCCAATTATTCAAATGTGGAGTTTGTTGATGCACCCCCGAAACCAGTTCTATTGCTGACACCGTCGAGAACCATCCATTTTTGCTCGGGGCCCAATATAGTCGATCTTGAATCCAGTTCTCTGGTATTGGAATTTCTACTATCTGATTTACAATATGGCTTGGAAGAATGTGTTTTAAGACATCTAGCCTCCATTTTCTATCGTAAGTAATAAATTCTTCAACAAGGGTAGAATCATTCACTAACTCTGCAGTTAATGCAAATTTTTCTAGTGACTCTGAGAAGAGCCATTTATCCTTCCAAAACCTTATAGTTCTTCCATCACCAACTTGCCAAATAAGTCCTTGAAAGAATTTTTCCCTAAGGTTCATTAGTTTTGACCATTGCCATGATGTATTTGTTTGTTTTTTATAGGAGAGGATTGATGTGCCTTTAAGGTACTTCTCATTCATTAGCTTGACCCAGATGTTATCTGGTTCAGCTAATAATTTCCAAAGCAGCTTCATTTGCATTGCTTGGTTTACATGTTCAGTCTTTCTAATTCCTAGGCCTCTATACGTCTTGGGTTTACAGATTTTGTCCCACCCAATAAGAGGTTTATGATTGATGTCTTTATTCCAAAAGAAAGTTCGGTTGATTTGATCCAATTCCTTGTGTACATTTGAGGGTAGCATGAAGCTTTGCATAGTATAATTAGGTTTCGTAGCCAAATTTGCTCTTATAAGAACTGTTCGCCCTTCTTGAGAAAGAGCATTAGCTTTCCATTTAGCTAATTGTGTTCTAGTTTTCCTTACCGTGTCTTGAAAGGTAGCTCGATTAACTCTTCCATTAATGATTGGGCATCCAAGATATGATTCCAAATCAATCATTCCTGAAATTCCAAGGGTTTGTTGAATTCTGGTATTTTGTGTATTATCCACATTTCGTGAAGTTTGGAAAGTTGATTTATGGTAGTTTACTCTTTGTCCTGAAATAGCACAATATTCCTCAATAATCTTTTTTGTTTTGAGACAGGCAGCATGATTGGCTCGGGAAAAAATGATAATGTCGTCTGCAAAGGCTAGAAAGGGGATTTTACTTCCTGAGCGGGTTAGTGAAAATCCAATCGTATTCTTATCTATGTTGCTCGTCTCTTGGAGCTTTCTAGCCAAGATTTCGGTAGCTAGAATAAAAAGGAATGGTGAAAGAGGGTCTCCTTGCCTCAGCCCCCTTTCGGGGAAGAATAGGTCAGTGGGGCTATTATTAACTAGGACTGAAAATGAGACCGTTTGTACACATTCTTTAATCCATCCTATCATTTTATTATCTAATCCGAATTTATTTAGAATTTGGAATGTAAAGTCCCAGTCTAATCTGTCGTAGGCCTTTTCCATGTCTAATTTTATTGCCACCCACCCATCTTTTCCTTTCTTATTTTTGAAAGAATGGAAAATTTCGTGGGCAATTAGTACATTATCCTGGATTGATCGTTTAGCTACAAAGGCACCCTGAAGGGGATGAGTCAGTTTTGGCATCACCTTTTTAAGTCTTTCTGTAATAATTTTGGCAATCAATTTATAGATAGTTGTACATAGGCTAATCGGTCTGTAATGATTAGTGGTAGTTGGATTCTCTCTTTTTGCTATTAGTGTTATGAAGGTATGGTTAATTTGTTTGAGGATTTTGCCTGAATGAAAAAAGCTCTTAACTGCTTTGATAACACTTGGTCCGACAATGTCCCAATTTTTTTTTATAGAATCCTGCTGACATACCATCAGGACCCGGGGATTTTTCAGAGTTAATTTGCATTAAAGCATTTCTTATTTCTTCATTTGTCACCGGTTTAGTTAGTTCCATGTTATCTTCATCCGTTATATCTTTCGTAATTAAGTCTGAATATTGCCTAAATATTTCATGGTTAGTTTGTTCTTTTTTATATCTAGCTTTGAATTCCTTCCTTATTTCCTCTCTAATATTTTCTTCTCCTATGATTTGAGTTCCTTCTGCCGATATAATCTCCTTGATTATTTTCCTATTTCTTCTACCGCTCGCAACTTTATGGAAATATCCTGCATTAGAGTCTGTTAGTTTTATGTGTTTTGTTTTTGCTCGTTGTCGCCAATATGTTTTATGAAAGTTAAGAATACTTTCTTTTTTGTTGATTAGTCTTAGTTGTTTATTGATGATGCTATCCTCTGGAGAAAGAAGAATTTTTTGTTGTAAATCTATTAGTTCTTTTTCAATTGTCTTTATTTGCTCGAAAGTATTTCTAAACGTTCTTTTGTTCCATTGCTTCGCATGTGCTTTTAGTAATTGAGTTTTCTTAACCAGCTTGATCATGTTGGATCCATCAACTGAAAGTCTCCAAGCTTGTTTAACTATATTTCTGAAATCTTTTCTCTTCATCCACATATTTTCAAATTTAAAAGGTTGTGCTTTATTAATTGCTCCATTATTTAAATCAATCGCTATTCTACTATGATCTGAAGAAGAGAACGCATAGTTTTTTGTTGCTATGTCAGGGAACCATTGGAGGATTTGTGAGCAAACTAGGGTTCGATCTAATTTTTCATAAGTATTGTCAACCTCTGTTTTATTTTTCCTCCATGTAAAAATGCTTCCAATAACCGGAATGTCGAAGAGATTACATCTATCCTTAAAATTCTGAAGTCTTTCGAATCTGTTTGGGTGTGGTAGGGCACCACCTTTCTTTTCACTAGGGTCTAAGATTTCATTAAGATTTCCCATAACAATAGTCGGGAGGTGAGTTTGATGAATAGTCTGAGTTAGTTGGCTCCAGAAATTATCCTTATCCTTTTCTTGGGGGGGGGAGCATATACAAAGAAGATTACTAGCATATATTTTGTTACAAGGTTCGTATACTTTAAAGCCACATAACGAGGTTCTTGGATGATTAGCTCAACTCGTTCATTGATAAATTGATGTTCCTTCCACAGGACACAAACACCCCCTGCTCTACCAATAGCCGGAGACCATACAATATTATCAAACCCTGCCCGTCTCCATACTTGATCAGACGGAGTTTGGTCTGTTTTTGTTTCTACTAAAGCCATTATTTGAATACCCTCTATTTTACAGTAAGAATCTACTTCTGGCCAGAACGACTTACGTCCTATACCCCTACAGTTCCAAAGGCTTACTTTCATAAATAAATTGATTCTTTGGTGAATTTACATTCTTAGATATAAATGGTTAATTAATGTAATATAAGTTATTAGAGCAAGTGAAACAATTGTAGAGGTTAAATGAAAATGTTAAACATTTACATATATAGTTTATTACTTATAACAACTTTCCTTTTAATGGGATTTAATGTTTTGAAACCACTAAAAATGTTAATAAAATTTACTTTTTGACCATTTCCTTGTGCATATATAGGGATAGAATTCATCCAACTTTCAAAACACAACAATTTCACATCATCGACATTTCATCTATTTAGCAATATTTAGACCTCAATGTTCACATCAACCAAAAAACCCCTCACCCTTCTTTGGGCAATAGTTTTTGTACTCATTGTCGCACCAACCATAACTAAGAACGACCATGGTGTTGTTGAAGCAATCAATATAGGATCAGTAGTCATTGTGCGTGTCACAAACGTCTTGGAATCGCATGCAAGCCTACAAATCCATTGCAAGGACAAGCATCATGACCTCGGAGTACACATGATATCGTATAATGAGGGATATGAGTTTTACTTTTCGTCGCTTTCTACGGTTGGTCGGACACAATATTTTTGTGGGTTTGTATGGGATAACAAGTTGCATTGGTTCGATATATACATTGAAAATAGAGACCTAGACCGCTGCCCAAATTTTTGCGCATGGGAAATCAGAGAGTCCGGACCTTGCTTTGTCCAAAAACATGGGTACGATTGCAAACCTTGGAACATGGTCTCCACAAATATAACTAGTTAGTTATGTATGGTACTTTATGTAAGCCTTCAAATTTCTATCCAATAATTATAATAAAATTATTAATATTAAATGATTAAATTTTGAAAACTTTAATTTTTGTAAAACTTATTCATGTGAATTTTGATATTTATTTTCTTAGTTCTTTATAGTTTTAATTTTTTTAAATTGTAGACGAACTCGTAAAATGATTTTAAAATGTAATATCTAGTTTTTAAACTTTTAAGAGTTTCTTAGTTGTGTTATATGTTAATAAATATTTGTTGGCTTGATATGTATGGTATGAAATTTATTATTAAAATAAATTTAAATTCATAGGTTTGTATTGAATTTAATATTAAATTTAATAAATATTTCGTAAAGCTTGTTCTAGCTTGTTCTTGTAATATATATTTAATTTGTTAGTTACTTATAGTTTAAACTTTTTTCACATTTAGCCTTAATCATGAATTGGTCATAATTGCAAGTGTATATTTGAGTGCAAATATTGAGAGTATATGGTAGCATTTTACATTACAAAATTTGGAGGTTAAAAAATATGAAAAGTTGTTAATAATGAGTAAAAAAGTTTTTTTTTTACTCATTATAGATAGATTTTGTTAATAATGAGTATATGGTAGCATTATAGATAGATTATGCAAGATTTGTAATGAGTAAAAAGGTTTTTTTTTTTACCATCTCTTAGCTAAAGGAAAGTCTAATTAAGACTTTCTTTTTTGGTAGGAGGAAAGTCTAAGACTTTAATTTCCTGCAAGATTTGCCCATGTTATGCTCTTAAATGGAGAATGATCATCTTGATCTTTGATTTCAAATTCGATCAATTCTCTTGATCGATTGCTTGTTTTCCTATTGTGGATTGCTGATTTAAGAAAACCATTTGATCTCTCACCTCTTAATGTATAAAAGGTCATATATACTTTTCGAAAATAGAAGCCCATCTTGTGTGTCAACGGCCAACACGGGATTCATAAATGTACAACGATCGGTACTCTCATGAAGTGTATACCATAAAAATATAAAGAGTCCATGGTCTATTGTAATTATGTGATGCATTCACAATGTTAAATATACGGATTGGAAAAATAAAAATAAATACACACATTACAATATGTGTTATAACAATTAACACAAAAGTGTGCAAGCAATTTGCATTGCACAAAACCTACTCATGCCCAACTAAAACGATTGATCACCAAACGGCAACTAAGTAACTACACCAAAATAACTACAAGTGGATGATGTAAATGGATGAATAGATGTTCAACTAAATACTATAGGTTCTTTCAACCACCACAAGCCCTGGCCACATACATAGATCTTTCCTCTCTAGCCCCACCCTAGGTAGATTAGTCTTGACATGACTTACACTTCACCTTATTGATCCCCTTTCTATGTGATGTGAACATAGTAACTCATTGATTTGAGCCCCCTTCTACCTTTGAAAGTTCGTCCAAAGCACGAAGATCTGATCTTCACTCGATCTCCATAGATCAACCAATTTGATCGAATTCATATGCTCGTGTGTGCTCGTATGTAACTTACAATGGTGAATCCTTTTTGTTCTAGCATACACATTTTGGTTTGGGTGTGTCATCTAAAAAGGGCAAGGGTAGGAGATGTCTCAACTTCGCCTTTAAGCCCAACCCTAATCAATTCGGAAGAATCATCATCCTTCTTCCTCTCCAATAGTTGCATTCGCGTAGGAGAAGGAGACACAGAAATGGTGAGATTGAAATTCAAATCTAGAGGCGGGGATGAGGTCTCATCATCATCAACACAACTCACTACCATATTTGAGATCGCTCCTCCAACACCGACAACTTTGCCTTGCGAGTTATGATCAATATTGTTGTTACCTCTATCATTGTTATAAATACAATTGGATGGAATATTAATGTTGGATGCATCTTCCATGGAGCTTGACGAGTATGTTATATGAGACGTAGGAGGAGGAGGAAGATGTTGTTGTGGCTTATGGTTATTCGGATCAATCCCCATTCGAATAAGCTTTTTCCTCAAGTGTGAGTTCCAATAGTTCTTCACTTCATTATCTGTCCTTCCTGGCAATCTTCCCGCAATCAAGGACCACCTAAGAACCCAAAAGTGTAAGACGACTATTCAAGAATATGAATTGAGAATGAAATGTAAGATTGATGCATCAATTCCTTTCCAATTACATACATATACAAAACATATACAAATCATGTCATAACTAGCCCATGCACCTTATAAAATTTAACCATAGACAATACATATTCCTTTGGACCACCTATCTCATGTTTCATTCATACATCCAAGCTAGAGAGGGAAAAACACACACCTATTGCCAAGAAGAGCATGAAGCTTAATGATGAGATCCTCTTCGTCCTGGTCAAATTTTCCGCGCTTGATGTCTGGCCTAAGGTAGTTAATCCATCTCAACCTGCAACTCTTCCCGCAACGAAGCAACCCTAATCCACCCACCAAAACCAACAACACAAAGTAATTAGAGGCTTAATCCGACGACGAAAACTTGCATTAGGTGAACAGGTTATTCATGGCTAGCTTTCTCATACCGGCAGCCTTGGGGATGGCGCGCCAACATCCCTCACCATGGGCGGCGATGTAGTCCTTAAGCTTTTGGTCTTCTTGCTTTGACCAAGCTCCCTTGTTTATGATTCCTCCATCTTTCTCGCAACATGGTTTTCTCATATTGTTTCTTGCTTGAGGATTGGATTGAATAAAGAAGGCTAAAATTAGAATTGAAGAGAGAGAGTGATAAGGTCGTGAGGATTAGGAAGTGGTGTAAATAAGGAAATGAGGAAGTTGACTTTGGACTGGTGGGTTTGAGGAAAACTAACTGGTGGGCGCGCGCGCGCACGCAACGCACGCACACGTACAATACAGAACCCACCGTCGTCGCCGTGCATGCATGTGCCAACGGAGACCAACTCTATTTTATATTATTATTAATTGTTTCATGAACTAATCTTCCTTTGTCTTAAAAAAAAGAAGATAGTGTACTATGTCTATATATATATCGACTGATCGAAAGTTGGGTCATAATTAGTTTATGATATGTTTTTTTTTTGTCAAAAGACGAGATATGTTTGATATGGGTGTCAGTTTTATTTTTGGAGTTTTTTGATTAATATAAAAAAATCAAGTTTTCTATGCCCTAGGCCTAGTTATTTCTTCTTCTTTTTTTGAGAGGGCTACCAACCTACCATTACAAAATTACTTGGAGGAAAGAAATTTTCAGGATTGTTATTGGAAGAGATTGTAAGAAGTTAAGCAACAAAAAACGCTAAGTAAATTCTAGATGGAGAATGGCTATATAGCGCCTAGACAACTTAAATTATCACTCAGGCTGGTCTAGAAAAGCGTTTAGACGAGCTAAAAAACTAGGCAAATTGGAACCTGTTAACACCTAGATAGGACCTAAACAGAATTTTTAGAGCAGTGGATGGAGATGAGTGTATTATCATTGCATCAACCACCATATATTAACATTTTTCGATAATTGGTTTCATTAAAAGTCGGTGGTATTTTAACAATCTCCTTTTACTTCTTAAGTTCTAAAATTTAATTGTTTAAAATAAGTCGGGCCAAAGTTTGTAATTTTCTCAACGCGAAATAATAATTAAAAAAATGATCCTCTTCTGTTTGATTTTTCAATAAATTTACTTGAAGAAAAAAAACTGTGTTATCTTAAAAATGTAAGTGGTATCGAATTGAAGTTGGGGATTGACTAGTTGTTTACCGTTGAGAGGGGGAGGTTGCACCGTTAACGTTAAGTACGTACAAGGCGTTGTCCTTCCACGTCCCATGTAATAATATCCCCGTTTATTTACTTTCTTTGTTTTGAGAGGCTAATTTAAAAATATATATAAATTGTATATTTACAATATATTTTTTAGGTTTATCTATTATATTTTAGAGTTTTAATTTTTAAATTAGATTTCTTATAATATACACTATAGAAAGATTGATACATAATTAGTATTAACATGCAAGCTAAGTTAACAAAAAGAAAATACTAGTAGCTAAATTTAACGGTTTTAGTTTCAGTGGACTTGTAAAAATACTCTATGGGTGGAGTTGGAGAGATTTCAATCGCTTAATAAAATATCAACGGTTGTTGAGAGATTGGGCAATTGTCCCACATTGAGAAACAAGGAAGAAAATTGACTAATATATAAGGGAGGTGAAACCCTTACCCATTAACTTAATATTTTAGATTAAAATATTGATTCGACCATATATTAAAATTCTAATAATATAACCGATGTAATCTCTCACTCCCGATTAGCTATGGGTCACTAAAATTTAATATGGTATTAGAGTGTGTCCAGTTCCAGAGTTGTTTGCTGATTTAATTGAGCTAGTCAATCATGTGGGCGTTATTTGGGCCACACTTGTTTGGTTTGTCGTCCTTAAGACATTATTGGGCTAGCCACCCTTAAAGGGGTTCGAACATGGGAAGTTCTTGTTCGATTAGGCTAGCCACCCTTAAAGGCATGTGTTATGCATCAACTAGACTAGGCTAGTTGCACTCGAGGGATGCGGGTTGAGAGATTGTGCAATTGTCCCACATCGAGAAACAAGGAACAAAACGAACTAATATATAAGAGAGGTGAAACCCCTACCAATTAGTTTAAGCTCTTTGGTTGAAAGGTGGATCCAACTTTATATTAAAACAAGGGCACAAAACCCGTCGTTGTGTCAGTTGTGCTACCCGCCCAGCTTACAAGTATGATACTAAACAGAAATAGTTAAATTGATCAATCAAGAAAGTATTTAAAAATCTCACTAATAATATAACCAATATAATCTCTCGCCCCCGATTAACTATGATCCATCTAAATATTAAATATTTTTCTCACCAAATCAGTTTCTGATTTTTTTTCTTTTTCATTATTTCTCTTAGAGTTCACCAAATTACTATAGGGTTTTAGAAATGAGTTCGGATCAAGTGTGAAAGGGCGTTCCAATGTGAAATAAAAAAGAATAAGAGATTTAGACGAAAAGAAATCAAAGACGCGGATCATTTTAATAAAAAAAAAACGGCACGACCGAATTTTCGGCAAATCATTCACGTATTTTTTCGAAAAAAGGATACAAGGCGTGCAAGATGTGCATCACAACTGGTTTCTTTGTGTGCATCAAAATTAGTTGTACGTGCATAAAAATAGTTGAATGTGCATCAAAACTATGTGCATAAATATATGTTTATGCATCAAAATTAGTCGTGTATGCATTAAAACTAATTTTCCTATATGTGCATCAAAAGCATACATATGTGCATCAAAAGAATTAAAAAGTGTATCTTATTTGTGTGTGAATCAAAAATTTGTGCATAGATATATGTTCGTGCATCAAAACTAATGAACCTTATGTGCATCAAAACAACTAAAAAGTGCATCTTGTTTGTGTGTGCATCAAAATCGGTAAAATATGCATAAAAATATAAAAGTTAGAAATCAATGAACAATATGAATCAATGGAATTGATATATAGATAATTAGTTTTGATGCACATACAACTATACAAGGTGAAACCAATCCACAAAAGTGTGTCGTATTTATGCATATGCATCAAAAGCATCAAAACAACCAAAATTTCATCTTATTTTACATGTGCCGAAACAAACCGTATGGGCATTAAAAACTAGCTAACTATTATATCAATACACATAAATAAGATTAAAAATAAAAATAAAAAAGTTTGAAATCATGCACAAACAACAAGTTTTGATGCATATAAGGTTAGTTTTGAAGCACATTAAGGCGAAACTGATGCACGTGATACACGTACATGTTCCCCAAAAAGCTGGTTTTTTCAAAGGAATATGCGCAAACAAGTTTTGATTCATGTAGAGTTAGTTTTGATGCACATCCAATGTGAAACTGATGTACAAGCTACACACATTTTCTAGAAACGGATTTTTTCAAAATACGCAAATAATTCGGAAAAATACACTTATGCCATTTTTTTAATTTTCTTTAATTAAAGTCTAATTTAGTATGTCGATATTTTAGAAAAAAAAATATTCTTATTTTTCATATGAGTGCCTATTCTTATATAATCTTTTTTCTATAAAAACTTTACCCAATTTCTTTTACTAACTCTATGAAAATAAGACCGAAAAAACAGCATGTGAATCGATTCTTTGACAACTAACAAAAGATAACAACAGACATTCATAAACTAATGTCATTCACACTTTCGATCACTTATTTGATATTTTTTTAATTTGGTTGTTTCGAATGGAAAAAATACTGTTTAGGTGTATTGAATTAATATTCATTAAATTCGTTGAAATTTCAGTTGGTAATTATAACAAGAAAAACCCAAAATTCGGCCACCCACTACCAACCTAAGTTTTATTTCGCATTTGACGTGCACCTAATGTCTCTAATCTTAATTAATTAGTCGGCAAAAACCGAAAACCAATCCACCAAATAAAGTAATAAACGTAATTAGTAATTACCATGTCTCGTTCCATTTCCCTTCGATATATACTCTAAAGATAAGTAAAAATCAAAATTTGACAAGAACTAATTTCAATACACATTACATGGTAAGATTTTAGTGCATAAAAGTCATAGGGTGTAAAATGAAGAGGAATAAAAGCTATTAGATTAAATAAATGAACACTTAAATTTAAATCTGAATTTTCCTCATAAAAGGGTGAAAAAATAAAAATGATGACATGGATGTAAATAACCCAAACATTTTACCCCTCATAAAAGGGTGAAAAAATACAAAAGACTCTATCTACCCCATCCTCCCTCTTCACAAAATAATTTCGTTGTTAATAATCGTTCTAAGCACATCGATATTTATTTTCATTTTGTTCGTGAGAATATTGACTCCAAGGAGCTCATAATCTGACATATTCCTTCTCATCATCAAATAGCCGACATTTAATTTTCACAAAAAAATCTCGTTGTTAACAATCGTTCTAAGCACATCGACATTTATTTTCATTTTGTTCGTGAGAATGTTGACTCCAAAGAGCTTCTAGTCTGACATATTCCTTCTCATCATCAAATAGCCGGCATTTAATTTTCATAAAAGATTCTCGTTGTTCACAATCGTTCTAAGCACATCGACATTTATTTTCATTTTGTTCGTGAGAATGTTGACTCCAAAGAGCTTCTAGTCTGACATATTCCTTCTCATCATCAAATAGCCGACATTTTCACAAAAGTTGTTGGCTCATCTCGGTTCCTCCAAGCTCAATATATGTACCCTCCTTGAGCTTGCGGGGTATTAGGATTGAAAGAAGATCATGTCATATTTTTTTATATTTTTATATTATCTTCTTGTTATCCTATAGATGTTTCTAAAGTCTTTTGTAATCTTATTCTCTAAGATTGTATATTGTATCTTGTATATATTTATATGATATATCCCCTTGATTGCAGGATTAACAAGGGTTCTATAAACAACTTAATCTTTTACCTTCGTCCCACCTCGAGCTTCCCTATATATGGGGGCCAACTTTTAAAAAAAGTCTTCGCTCCCGAGCACTCAGCTCCGTGTAAACTTGTGTCTCCTTCGATCGGATGTGGGGATGATCACCCCCGTCTAGATTCAGCCGTGTGGCCGGTAGGAGATTCTATATCTATGTATTATAAATTACATGTGATACTAAAAAAGTTGTTTATAGTATACCAAACAAAAGTTTTCATATAAGGTCCACAAGGAGTGGCCCTAGTGGTAAGAGATATGAGATGATACATGACATGCATTGTCTCTGCACCTTCATGGTTCTTGTCGGTTCGATAATGAGTCCGAGTTTACCACAGAAGGTAGGTTAATTTCTTGTCATAAAAAAGTTGGCATATAAGCTAGCTTAAGCTATTTAATTTGTAGGAATTTCATTCTTCCTCAAGTTCTAAGCTAGCTAGATGTATTTCAAAAGCCTTTAAGAGCAGCAAGCCGAAATCAAATGGAAAAAGGTTAGCTAGACAATATATATAAGGAAATGAACCCGAACTAGACCCGCTCTTGGAGAATGATGAAATTACATCATATATTGTTATTGATTTACTATAAAGTAAAAACAAATGTGTAGGGATTTCGCCTTCTTTATACTATCTCCGTTTTATAATGTAAGTCATTTCCCCTTAATTTGCACAAGTTTTAAGACATGGTTGAAATAAAATACTCCGTAAATGTTAATTTAATATTTGTTTTTATCACATATAATTAACTCTTTAATATACTCTATAATTATGTTTTATAATTCCAATTAATACCACTAATAATCCATTTTTTGATTGATGCTAATTTTCAATAGACATTGGAATGTGAAGTAAATTAAATAATAAATTATTTTAAAAAAATTTAACATTAAATAATTTAAAAGATGACTTATATTATAAAAACATCTTTTGGGGGTAAAAACAACTTACATTATAAAATGGAAGAAGTATGTTGTAATTTCTTTAGGTTGCTTTGTCGATGTGGAAACTTCGAACTTCTCAGCATTTGTAGCAACACGAATGATAAGTAGGAAAAATCTCATTCTAAGGCATGAGATGTCTCATTCTATTCTAAAGCTCAGTAAATGATCGAATCTAGCTAATCTTCTCACATGATTTATGTGGCTGGCCAGAACCTTACCCTAGAGAAGAACATTTGGTGAAGCTTCAAGAAAAAACCCTAGATCGACATCCCTATCCTTATTAATTATAAGCGCACGAGTCAACTAACCAGTTAAATACTCCAAGTTCATCCGATCTTCTTCTCCAATGGAAGACATACAATACAATCTATAATAATATCCAAGTTCCAAGGTTTGCAGACAATGGTCTTGAATATATTCTCGATCCCTGTTGAAAAATACAGCAACGACCAAGACACTCATTTTTCAAGTAATTTCCTATAAAAAAATGAAAAAAAAATGTAACATAGAAATCAACAATTACCGAATTCAGTGCAGGTTTGAGGTGGGTGCATTGTAGCAGCACTCGAGTGTGCAATGACTCAACAAACAGTAAATCTTGATATTAATGTAGATTAATATGGCCACCTAACACTTTCACCTGCAATATTCTGACACGTACGTACGTGACCGGTGATACGGATCATGCTACGTCAGAGACGACACAACCTGGCTCAGCCGAGGACGACGGTCCGTGGGAGACGCCGAAGCCGAGAAGATCGGCTCGCGTCAGGAAACCCCCAGCAAAGTTGCGGGGTTGATTTATTTTTATAAAATATTTTATTGTTTAAATTAGGGTTTTTCATGTTACCGTGTACGGATTAGCTGTTATCGGTCTTCTCGGGTTTTCTTTTAGGGTGATTTTTTCCCGAGTCGCTTTTATTGAATCATCCTTGGGCTATTTAAGTATCCTGTATACTGTCAGGAGAGATCATCGATTAATAAGAATTTTCCTTTAGCCCTAATTGTAGTCTTCTCTTCCAAAGTTCTTTACCAAGCGTTAGGGATCCTACTCGGATTCTTAACAACTGGTGCTTTCATCTACGAACACCATGACCAACACCTCGGCGCCCGAGACGTCGACCGTCACACCGGCGGCGCACGCCTCCCTTTCCGACACCGTCGCTAAGTTGAGCGATATGGTGTTACAGTTGACGGATGACCGGCAACGGGACCGCTCCCTCCTCGAGGAACTCTCGGCATCGCTGCGCAACCACGTGACCTCAACCGTGTTGGGCCCCCCGTCGTCCGCCACCGCATCCCAATCCGCAAACCCTAATTTCGGGTTCCACGCGCCACCGCCTGCGGGGTCCGTACCGCTCGCGCACCTGCCATTCGCCCCGTCCCAGACGCTCCCCATGCCGGCTACGACGGGCGGCGACCCATCGATCAGCGTTTTCGCCGGTGGGATTGGAGGCCAGTCGACCGGCGCCCTCGCCGGAAGAATCTCGCACGAGACCGGGCCGCCAGCGCTCTTGGCGCAACAGCTAGGGTTCGAGGGACACCAGCCGGCGTTTCCCTTCGGGTCCAGCCCATTCGACGGCGACCACCAGCAGACCGCGTCGCCCTTCGCCGCCCCACCGTCCGCTATGTCCGGATACGCACCTACTTATGGTGTTCATGGCGTGGGTTTCCGCGCACCGCAGGGTCATGATTCACAGCCTCGGATCCGCATTGACGCGCCTCGCTTCAACGGGTCTGATGCCCCAGGTTGGATCTTTCGCATTCAGTCTTTCTTTGATTATTATAATTCTGCCGACTATGATCGTCTTCGTCTTGTTGGCATGTTTATTGATCATCCGGCGTCGGATTGGTTCCGCTATCAACGCCTGAATCGGATGGGCGAGACATGGCAATCATTCTTACAAGCGGTTCAGCAACGTTTTGATCCCACATACTATGAGGACTACCTCGGCCTCCTCTCCAAGCTTCAGCAGCGTACATCTGTGCATGAGTACCAATCCGAGTTTGAGGCTCTGCCCAACAAAGTTCGGAATGTTCCCGAATCCATGCTGATATCTATATTCACGTCCGGCTTGAAGCAACTGGTGCAACGCGACTTGCGATTACGGAACCCGACGTCGCTGCCACAAGCGTTCGCTCTAGCCAAGGAGTTGGCCGCGTCCTTCACCGAGACAGCCGCGGCGTCCACCGGCTCCCGTCGGCCATGGCAGATGAACGCCTCCAAACCAGCCCCGTCCCTGCCTTCGTCTACGGCAGCAGCACCGGCACACATGGCCTCGCCTGCACCGGGAGTACACACTCCCGTCAATCCTCCCGGTAATTACTCTAATCTTCCAATTCGCCGTCTTTCTAAAGCTGAGCGTGACGAACGTACTAAGAAAGGCTTGTGTTTCAATTGTGACGAGAAATACACCCGGGGACACCGCTGCACTCCACGTTTTCTAGCTGTGCTTAGCTGTGATGAGGACGATGAGGGCGATTGTCAGGATGAAGCGCCGGACGAGACAGTAGTGGCTGCCGATATCTCCTACATTCATTCCATGGAAGGTTTACCAAATCCACGTGCGCTTCGCATACCGGGCACTATTCGGGATACATAGGTTCAGGTTTTGATTGATGGGGGCAGCACCCATAATTTCATTCATCCCAGCATTGCCGAGAAGCTACAGTTACCACTCATTGCTGTGACGTCGTTTCGTGTATTTGTCGGCAATGGTGCATATCTCCTCTGCGGGCATCAGTGTGCAGCGACAATTCTTGAGTTACAAGGCTACTCGTTCTCTGTGGATCTATTTGTTCTGGCTGTACATGGTCCTCAGGTGGTGTTGGGTGTTCAGTGGCTGCAAACATTGGGAGTAATTTCCCAGGATTACGCTAAGTTAACGATGCGTTTTTCTTGGGAAGATAAAGAGGTTTTCTTGCAAGGTTCCAGACCGGCTCCGAAACAGATTTCAGTGCATGAGCTTCATTTACTATGGGCGGCCGAATCAGTTGCTGAGTTCTATGAGGTGGTGAGTGTGACAGAATCACCGCCTGCGCGCCCAGTAGATATTCCGGCCGACATTCCGGCGACCATTCGGGCCGTGATTGAGCGACATCAGGCCGTCTTCGCCGTTCCGGGTGATCTACCACCGCCACGGTTATGGGACCACCGCATCCATGTTCAGCCAGGGTCCAAGCCAGTCAATGTCAGGCCTTACCGCTACCCGCACTTTCAGAAGACAAAAATAGAACGTCAGGTTCAGGGGATGCTAGATCAGGGTATCATTCGGCCTAGCACGAGTCCCTTTTCTTCACTGGCTCTTTTGGTCAAGAAGAAGGACGGCACCTTCCGGTTTTGCATTGATTACAGAGCACTGAATGGCATTACAGTCGCTGATAAGTTCCCTATTCCCACAGCAGATGAGTTATTTGACGAGCTGGGGCGCGCCGTGATTTTTACTAAGCTTGATCTACGCTCCGGTTACCATCAGATTCGGATGCATGAGTCCGATATATACAAGACAGCCTTTCGCACTCATAACGGCCACTTTGAATTCTTAGTGATGCCTTTTGGCCTGACGAACGCGCCATCCACCTTTCAAGCGGCGATGAACAGCATCTTTGCTCGCTTCCGACGTGAGTTCGTAATCGTACTTTTTGATGATATACTTGTCTATAGCTCCTCTTTGGCAGCACATGCTCAGCACCTCGACGTCGTACTCCGTACCCTGCACGACAATAATTTTTTCGTCAAAGGTTCGAAGTGTTCGTTCGCTACACCTCGCGTTGAATACTTAGGCCATATTGTAACACAGGGTACTTTAGTTGCCGATCCGGAGAAGCTTTCTGCTATGGCCGAGTGGCCTACCCCGAAATCTGTTAAGCAGCTCAGAGGCTTCCTAGGTTTGACAGGTTATTACAGAAAATTCATACGGCATTACTCCATGTTAGCCGCTCCGTTGACTGATTTGCTTAAGAAAGAGAAATTTGTGTGGTCTCCAGAAGCTCAGACGGCTTTCGAGCGGCTTAAGTCCGTGATGATGTCACCGCCCGTTCTACAACTCCCTGACTTCGACAAGGAGTTCATAATTGAGACTGACGCGTCAGATGAGGGCGTTGGTGCGGTATTGATGCAGAGTGATCGACCATTAGCCTTCTTTAGTCAGAAACTTGGAATCCGTCGCAAAGGGTCTTCGGCATATCACCGCGAGTTGTTTGCCATTGTTTCCGCCGTGCAGAAGTGGAGACAGTATTTGTTGGGTCGTGAATTCCTGATTCGTAGTGACTAGAAGAGTCTCAAGGAACTCCTTACACAAGTCATTCAGACACCGGATCAACAGTTTTTCATGCGGAAGTTGATGGGTTATAAATTTCGCATTGAATACAAGCCCGGCGCAAGCAACAGAGTGGCGGACGCACTCTCCCGATGCATGATTGACGATAACAGCACATTGAATCAATTCATGTCCATGTCAGCTCCGATTCCAGCACTTCTGCAGCGTGTGCGTTTGGAGAACGAGCAGTTCGCTGACTTGAAGTCGTGGCACCAAGCCGCGGCTGCCAGCACGTTGTCCGCCCCATTTCGGGTACACGACGATATTCTATACTACGGCACTCGTTTGGTGATTGGCTCGGCTTCGCCGCTGAAAGCCGAAATTCTTACAGAGTTTCATTCCACACCGTCTGACCAGGCCACCCGGGCATTGATCGTACTTTCCGCAGGGTTGCCACTGTTTTCTATTGGGCTGGGATGCGTAAGGATGTCAAGCGCTTTGTTGACGCTTGCTTAATATGTCAGTCCACCAAGTACAGCACACAGAAACCCGCCGGCCTGTTACAGCCGTTACCAGTTCCGCAACAAGTTTGGGATGAGGTGTCGATGGATTTCATCACAGGGTTGCCTCCTTCTCGAGGTTACACGACTATTCTCGTAGTGGTGGACCGCCTTTCGAAGTATTGTCACTTTGGAGCACTTGGTCCTTCCTATGACGCACCCAAAGTGGCGTCGGTATTTGTTGATATTGTTGTTAAGCACCACGGTATTCCGTCAGTGATTCTCTCCGATAGGGATCCGATCTTTCGGGCAGCATTCTGGGCTGATCTGCATCGTTTAAGCGGGACTAAATTGCATTACACCTCCGCTTACCATCCACAATCAGATGGCCAGACTGAAGTCAAGAATAGAGGGTTGGAGCAGTATCTGCGCGCAATCACGCAGGGTCGGCCTAGGCGTTGGGCTGATTATTTATCTTGGGCTGAGCTTGCGCTGAATTCTATGTTTCATGAAGGCCTCGGCATGTCGCCTTTCAAAGCCTTATATGGACGTGATGCACCGCCTTTAGTGCGCGTGACCTTGCCGACCGGACCACCCTCGCCCGCCACAATGGCAATTCAGGACCGTGAGCAGATGTTAGAGTTGATTCGGTCCAATTTAGCCAAAATGCAACAACGCATGGTATCTCAGGCTAATCGTCACCGCCGAGAGGTGGTATTCCAAGTGGGTGATGAGGTTCTCCTTAAACTACAACCTTACAGGCAGCATTCTGTGGCTCGACCTTTGTCTGCGAAATTAGCTCGCCGCTTCTATGGACCATTTCGGGTCATAGAGCGCATCGGACCTGTGGCTTATCGTTTGCAGTTACCTGAGTCGGCACGCATCCATAATGTGTTTCATGTATCCTTACTTCGTCCTTTCATCACGGACGGCTCCAAGGTCAAACCGACGCCTTTGCCTTCTGAGTTTTTGCAGGGACGCCCCGTGTCACGACCCGTGCGTGCAATGGCATCTCGTGACGTTTTGGTTGATGGTACGACCCGCACTGAGTGGCTTGTGGAGTGGGCCGATGGGGCCGCCGCTTCCTGGGAGCCGGCTGATCAGATCCGCCTTTCGTTTCCTGATTTACGGCTTGAGGACAAGCCTGATTTGATCGGGGGGGGAGATTGATACGGGTCATGCTACGTCAGAGACGACACAACCTGGCTCAGCCGAGGACGACGGTCCGTGGGAGACGCCGAAGCCGAGAAGATCGGCTCGCGTCAGGAAACCCCTAGCAAAGCTGCGGGGTTGATTTATTTTTATAAAATATTTTATTGTTTAAATTAGGGTTTTTCATGTTACCGTGTACGGATTAGCTGTTATCGGTCTTCTCGGGTTTTCTTTTAGGGTGATTCTTTCCCGAGTCGCTTTTATTGAATCATCCTTGGGCTATTTAAGTATCCTGTAAACTGTCAGGAGAGATCATCGATCAATAAGAATTTTCCTTTAGCCCTAATTGTAGTCTTCTCTTCCAAAGTTCTTTACCAAGCGTTAGGGATCCTACTCGGATTCTTAACACCCGGCCGTGCTAGATTTTACGAAAACAACAATCTAAACTTGCCCCTCCGCACCCTCCTTCCTGGGTTGTAAATGAAACAGAGCTGTTTGTGAAAAATTTAGTGTTCGGTTCGGTTAAATTTTGTTCGTACGTGTTTGTTTCGGTTTGTAAATGAATCGAGCTTGAGCACAATTTTAAGGCTCGAAAGATAAATGAATTGAGCATACGCACAAGATAACTCGACTCGTTTACTCATGAGCAAACTCGATTATATGCTCATGAGCAAGCTCGATTATATACTCATTAAAAACTAGATTATGCGTTCATAAATAAGCTATACTATATAAAATATATAATTTATGTTAAATTACATAGTTTTGGTGGTGTTTTTCAAACCACGTAGTTTAAATTTTAGTTTCATTTACTTGTATATTTGAACAAGTAAAAGAGTTGTTCACGGATTTATCTCTCGAAGAAACTAAATGAGAGGTTCTCGAGCAATCTCGAGCTCGATGAACATTTAAATGTACCAAGCTTAAACAAGATTTTAAGCTCGAACCAAGCTCGCGTTCGAGCTTGAACTCGTCTATTTTTAACGAGCCAAGCTTGAGCAACTCAAAACTCGACTCGACTCGGTTCGATTACATCCCTACTTCTCCTAAAGATGGAGAAAAAAACAAGCTAATTCCATCATGAATTCCTCCATAGAGAATGCTAATCAACTTTAGGATATCTTTTGTAAGAATGCTAGTGGTCCTATAGAGTGGATAAAAGTTACTCCAGCGAAGTTTTATCCTAAAATTAATTAATAATAAAAATATAATTAAATAATTATATACAATTTGACTTTGATTCATTAAATTCCGATAAGGAAAACGCTCTCAAAACAAGAGTACAATCAAAAAAACATGAATATGGTCAAATAACAAATAAATATACAATGTAAAAATATATAAAAGTATGAATATATCCTACTAAAATATGAAATATAAAAATTATGAATATAATTCAATGGTTCAAATTACTCTGCAGTATTTTATTAAGACTTGTCTTACTTGAACTTATAAACAAATAATTTCTAGTAAAAATTGAGTATAATTTTTATGTAGTAGATGAAGTTTGAGATTGGGCCAAAATTTAATTTTAGGATATCTACTTCTGTACCTGATTTGCATGCCTACCCTAGCTAGCTATGCCAACAAAGCATGAGCTGTTTGTTTGTCAACGTGTTTTTCTTCAACTTCAGATCAACACAAATGCATAATAAGATACGTACTAGCAACCTATTATTACTGTCATATATGTAAGTAATATATATAACATCACAAACTTAAAGCCAAAATTCAAGAAAACAATATAATCTAACAAACAACACAGAGCTAGCGGTAATTGTCTTGGATGAGGCCCTCTATGATACGCACACAGTTAAAAAATTTGGATTGTTTGTGTTGAAAGTGAGAACCTTTGGCACTAGCTAGTAGATGTGAAAAGTGTGGGTGGAAAAGGCTCAACCTATGACATTTTCATTTGAGACCTTTCAAGGAATTTATAGTAAATAGTCTAAGTTCACCTCTGTTAAAATATTCAATCTCAGATATGTTGTAATTAAAGTGGACTGGCTAGTATATATCTAAATAAATTAAGTATTCCATTGTCAATTGATTTTAGGATTGATGAAACCTCACTGAGATAATATGATATTAAGGCTCCGTTCGGCAATGGGTAATTGATGTAGTTGATTTGAGTTTATAAAGTTGATGGAATTGATAGTAGTTGATATTTTGCAAAAAATATAAGGTCGAGGGAGGTACATTATGTAGTTGATGTAGTTAATTTGGGGGTAGTTGAAATTTTTTTAACATTGCCGAACGGAGCTAGTGAGGGAGGCTAAAGCTATTTGCTTAGTAGCTTATCTTAATTGTAATTGATTTTAGGTTAGAATCCCACTGGATTAATAACCTCATAGTAATCATTCATGAAATTTATATAGTATTTTTTGTCTCATATATAAGAATCATTTAGATTATTACAATAGGCGAGGTTTGAGCTTTCATCACTTACAGACGGAGCTAGTGAGGTTTAATATGTAATTTATACTTGGTCAAATTTAATATTCAAGTTTTTAGTTACCTTGGCCCATTTGGAATATTTTTTAATATATCAAAGGAGAGGTAGAGTTTTCCAATGTTTTATTGATTAAGAAAAAGGGCTAAGTAGAAGTCAAATGGGAGATAAACCAATCTCTAATGTCGTCGTCATCAATAGCAATAAAAACAACATCAAATAAAGAAATAAACCCCTTCAACGAGTCAAACAATATATAAAACCCTAAACTAAAAGAAAACACAAAAAATAAAATATTCCACCACGTACATAATTATTTTCACAATAAATATGACAGAACTGAATACACCAATCTCTTTAAATAAAATTTGGCTATGAAATAACAGATTAAAAAAGAGAGGATAACAATTCACGAATCAACTGAAAAGCAAAATCCCTAATTGCGTCCTTTACACTTGCATATAGATTGGAGTGCATGCATGTTTCTGGTAGGGAACTTGCAACAGATTGATTTAATTCGGATAATGTTGAATTATATATGTATGGGGAAATCAGGTAGATATATATATAGAGAGTTATATGGCTAAGTGTAACCTTAACTCAATGCCTTCAATCTAACAGTCACATTCACATACAAGAAATTTATTCCCACATAAAATTAAAGTATGCTGAAAGGTGAAAGGCACATGTTTCAGAAAGCATCATCAAACAGTCTTACAAGATTATATAGCTAGGTAGTTGATCACCCATTTGACTTGTTTTTATTTTCTTGTTTTAATTAGAAAAAAATAATAAAAAATGAAAGAGAATGTTCTATTTTTCTTGTAGTTATAGAGTTTAGGAAAAACCAACTAGACAGACCTACCAAAGAGTTTGACCAGCAGATGATGAACAGCTTTGAACAAAGATATTCAAACATGAACAACCAATCAATCAGCACTAAGTACTTACGAAACCTCAAAATAACAAACGTACATTTAAGTATAAACTTGTACTATAAAATGTATTTAATTAAATGAACATCAATATCGTCGCTCAGTAAAATACGGCCCGTTGTAACAGGATTTGAAATGATTGTGAAAACAATTAATTATAACTTAAACATGTCAGGAGAAAATGCGTCCGATAAACTCAAAAAAATGAATTTTTTTTTCACTTTTTGTATGACCTTAGTTAGAGCGATTACGTTAACTTTTTAATCAGAACTACAACGTCGTTCTAGAATATCAACTTCAGGTGTATTGAATATAAAAAATGGCAGAACCTAAACGAGTTTACGATCGAATGAATAAAGTGTACTATTACGATAAATTCCACTCTTAACGCCTTCACGCCAGACATCAACAACCTTATTTACTTGTGCCAATCTCTAATTAATTTCTACGTCTATCCCGGCATAGACATACAACATGAATAGTAGTCGTATTCGGTATAAAAATTAGTTAAAGAACCGGCCGGAATATATATATTGAAGGAATCTGTAAAAAGTTTCTCCATTCATCCGGGTACGTACCAGAGCTTGTACTTTTTACATGTATCCAAAAAGAGATCGAAGTTGGCGATGGAGGCAGGCAGCAAGCCATCTTTTTCATTATCATTTGCAATAAACTGAATAATGGATATTGGCCATGAAAAAGGGTGAGCGGCCAGGAGAAACCTCCTTTTCCATATACAGTAGTACGTGGTAACTATATTTTTAAAACAAGTAAAACATTAACATACTACTAATTAATGATATTCAACTACCAGTCAGGGTGTCTTTGTGCTCAACCTAATCAGATTTCATACTTGGATTTATGTGTTACACCACTTTCTTAATTCCGGTCACGCTGATCCCAATGCTCATACAGCTTTGAAGAAAGAAGATTCAAGCGAATTAAGCGGAGGAAAAGAAACCTAGAAGTAGAATTTGGCTTATAAAACGAGGTATGGATTGTAAAGCCTAAGTGCATCTAGGCTTCGTGTAATCATTTTTACCAACGAATGAATTACCGTTTATTTAAACTAAAAAATAAGAAGGTTCGTATAAGACTAGCAGAGGAACTATATAAGAGTTATTTCATCTAACAAAAACACGCAATATATAATTAGACGATGAACTAGTCATTTATCGGGTTTTTTTTTCCTGGTGTCAGCTATGTAGATTTTACCTTCAGGCATCTAGTAAGCGGGTAGGACCTTAGGGTAGTATTTTGAGGTTTTAGTTTTGACTCTCATGAACAGGGTCTCTAAAAACACCAAAAAAAATTGATACTAAGTATTCCATTAGCTTATATTTAATATAATCAAGACAACTTTTACAATTATTTTAGCTTAATAAGCAATCAATTAGAATAAAAATACTTACTACATAGTCTTTTGGTGCGTTTAGATCGCAGAATTTAATACATTATTTTACAGTAAACACAGTATTTAATGCAAAATAATATATTAAATAAAACATTTTAAACGGACCCTTATTATGCCATGGGGAACGTACATATATACCAGAAAAAACTACATGATCTAAATGGTCTACCATGTGTACCTAAAAGGTAAGTAATTGGTAAAAATTTTGTATAATCCAATAGAATAGATTTTATAATAACTATTTTTTTTTTATCAGGGTAAGTATAATAATAGTTTCGGTAGAATAAGTTAACCTGTTCCAAACCCTAAATTCAATGACTACCGTATAATCTATCTTGTAGCAATAAGCAATGTAATTCGCCACGTTTGACCTTTCGGAGTGTGATTTAATAAAATATTAGGCAAACCCCACCTAACCCGATGATCCTACACGTAGAATTATTGGGGCCAGATTGTTGAATTGTTGGTGGGGTTTAGGATATATTAATGTTGCGATCGATTTTCAATTAAGCTTAGTCTGTCCCCACAAATGACAAAGCTATGTATCGACACAAAATGCCTTGCTGTGGTGGTCCCTGAATCACACACCCTTTGTAGTTTGTACAATTGTACTGGTTCCCATACACATCCACACATCTTTTGCATCAACCTTATCCATCCACATACCATATTTCTCTCCATCATCAGTTTACCGACGAAACAAGTAGAACAATTGAAGAATTCCCAGTTTTACAGTCTTCTTATGTAACAGATAGATCGATAAACCAAAGCTAGTAATTAACCATGCCAACTAACCGTCATCCTTGTTCTAGGAATTCGCACTAGATCCCGTGTTTCTAGGTCCCGTCTAAGCGCTGGGTAGCTTTAGCGTGCCGTCTTGCATTCCATCCCACCTAAGCGTTAGTCTGGACCACGTACATAAATAGTCGTTTAGATCGTTTAGGCGCTAGGCGGCCACTGTCTACTAGAGGCCGCCTAGCGCATTTTAGAGCAATTGTGATTTCTCATACAAATTTTGAGGGTTGTAAATGAACAGTCCGAGCTATTCGTGAGAAATTTGGCATTCGGCTCGGTTAAGTTTTTTCGTGTTTGGCTCGATTTGAAAACGAGCCAAGATTGAGCATAATTTTAAGCCTCGAAATATAAATGAATTGAGCTTGAACTCAAGATAACTCGGCCCGTTTTTTCACGAGCGAACTCGCTCGGCTATGTACTCATGAATAAGCTCTTTCATACATCATAAAAATCTAGATTATGTTCATGAATAAACTTCGCTATATGTATATTATAAACAATATATAGTTTACGTAAAACAACATAGTTTTGGTGTTCACGAACTTGTCTCACAAAGAAACTAAATGAGAGAACCGCGAGCTAAGTTCAAGCTCAGTGAGTATTTACATAAACCAATCTCAAACAAAATTATAAGCTCAAATCATGCTCTGCTCGCCTATTTTTAATTGAGCCGAGCTTGAATAATTCAAAATTCGGCTCGACTCGATTCGATTACAGGCCTAAATAAACTTGGAAGTAGAGGCATGGGATGTTGGGAGGTCCCACGGTCGATCCTTGCCTCCGCCCCTTCACTTGAGTGCAAACAAGTCTCATCATTCTCTCTACCACTTGGTGGAGCCGATCGGTGCAAGTCGGTTTACTTGATCCGTGCGCTTTATCAGCTAGTTTACGGACCAAAAATTTACCACCAAAGGTAACTTTCTCGTTACAAGAAAAAATTAAAGTACATAAAAATTGCTTCTAACCTACTACTACATGCATAGGAGACTAAATATAATGCATATATATAAAAAATGTTGAATTTTATCCTTTGTCAGGTAAAGGATTGGATTATAGGCTGCTTCATCCAGGAAAAAAATTGACAGCTTATGTAAATCCTGACAACATCGAATTGACGTATAACCTAGAATTGAATCAATTTCAAAGATAAGTTGATGGAGTCGAGAGAAATATCAATACTATAGGCCACCATCACATGAACTGAAGAACACCATTCACCAGACTAAATAACAAATTCTATTATTTAATCGACAAAGACTTTGCCGGGCCCCCAAAACTATATATTATCACGAAACGTATGCATAAGTTTAATTTCAACAAATTGGAGCTCCACCTACTACCACGTACACATGGACTGGAAATTTCAAACGGAATAATCCTGATTGATCATAACAAATCAATGGGTTTTCAATGATCCAATTAATTACACAAGTTATCGATCCGTCCGAATTTGTAGATAATTAAGAGTTGTGACTCATAACAATAGATAATGGGTCATGTTAAACATATAACGTCTCTTGTTTAATTAAATATCTCTCTCAAGTCTCAAGTCTCATCGTCAATAATAATTACCCACCTTTTCTACAAATTACGGTGACATTGCAAATCAAATTTACTACTTTATTTCATATTCTTTAGTCGAATCAAAATATCTAATCCCTAAATTTACCCGCTTTATATTCCACTACAATGTAATTGGTTCATTCATTTTGAAACTGAATTATAACAAAAATTAAACTTTAATAAAATGATAAAACATAAAAGCGCACTTCTAAAAAGAATATACAATTTTAACTGAATTTTAAGATGGGAATTTCTAATGTGTTTCCATGGGTAAACAATAAAGATACTAATTCTCGTAAATCTTATTATTATTTGTTAATTGTAATTTTTTTAATAGGGTTCATTAATTTTAGTTTATGGAGTTTTGAAATGATTTCCAAAATTAACAAAGTTATTGTGTGTCTATGGGCATGCATTAGTCGGACCGTTTGAAGATCAACACCAATGTAAGGTTTTAGTTATGTTACCAAAAAATTCTAATTGGATAGTGTTTTTGTTTCCGATGGAAATACAAAAACTCAAAAATAAAAATATGAAAACTCGAAAACGATACGTTTTGTCATATCCATTTCGTTTCCATTTTCCGTTTTCGTTTCCGTGTAACATAGGTTTTAGTATTATCACTTTATAAGTGATCATGTCATGAGTTACCTCTGAACATGTTACGTGTCACCTCTAGAATTTTTCATTTTTTAGGAGGTTTATCACACATACAATCATACTCAATTCGATGGATTTCTTTGATCTTAAAGGACGACGCTTGTATTACTCTCCGGCTTAGGCTACTCCCATTCGGATTGCAGGCTGCAACTCGCCTCGCCTGTCAGCCATAGCTCCACGGGACAATATGCTGTTGCTGAAACATGGAAGAATTGAAATCTTTCTACTCCGGTGGATTCCCTTAACCAAGCCATTGCATATGAGTCACTAGCTTATAGTACGGTAGGGGCCTTTTGGGAGGTGTTACGTCCTATAAAAACTGTCTACCTGAGACTGTCCCTTGCCTCGTGGGTCCTGAAGGACTCAAACTACCTCCTTTATTAAAATCTATCTCATTCAAAATTTACACCGAACGATGGCTTGGGCTATATGAAAAAAGGGGACTTAATTTAGCCCAGATATTAATAGCCCAAGATCGGCCCATGTAAGAAAAAAGGTGGCCCACGATTTCTTATAATTGAGGGTGCAAAGTTTGATCTGATCAATCACAAGTAGGAGTGTATGACATTTATAAACTTAAAAGATGATACTCCAGCATTCTAGCAATATTTTGATCTGTATTGATCAATCACATCATGTACGAAACATTTTGTAACAATTTGAATTAAAAGCTTAATAAACCTTAAGCTTCCCCTAATTGCTCCAGATTTATCATCCTTAACCCACAAAAAAAATTGTTTTAACTATAATACAATCAGAATTCAGCAAGATGACAATACTTATATATTCAATTACTGATCACAATATACAATGACAACAACACTCATTCACATTATACTACACGCACTAGTATTATCATCATTGAACAAAGTAACAAGACTCTCCTCTGGATCAGCTACATCAATGTCATTACTACCATACCCTCCAGGAAACGCGTGCGCGACATTCCTAACATACCCTGCCGGAGCTCTCTTGTCGTAGGCACCAACGACATAAGGATACGACACCAAATTGTATCGAATGTAAGGCCAAAACTCGGCTATCTTCTTCCCCGTGCTCCTCACTCTCTTTAACACCTTTTCCGGGTCTAAGTTTCCTGTTACTGTCAACCGATTCTCCTTCTTGCTCACCTCTACCGATCTCACACCTGAAACATGTTAAATCTCATAAGAAACTATAAACTAACTAAGCTTTGTTAGAAGTGAAATATTAACCTTTCATGGAGGTGACTGCATTTTTCACTTTTCTTACACATCCATCACAATCCATCTTGACTTTGATTTCAACTGTCTGATCAACAACAAGAATCAAAATTTAGCAAGAAATTTGAGATTTTTTTTGTATTGTAATATGGAATTAGGGCCTGTTTATATTACCACTCAAAATGCATTATCTTGCATTATAATGTAGAATTTAATGCAAAATAATGTATTTTGAGTGGTAATCCAAACAGGCTCTTAAACATTTTGTACCTGAAACGGTTTGTGCCTTCTTCTTGTGCAAAACTTGCCTAGATACCCAAGTGCTCCCATTTTTTGTTTGCCCTTTCTCTTATGGAGAGGAAGAGCTGCATTTATATAGAGATCAAAATTGACATTATTGTAAAATTTGTCAAAATTGTAGCTGAAGTCAGGGCTTAAATTGTGTGTCCTGATAGAATGAGTTGTAGACATCAGTTTGGGTCTGTTTTATTGCTTTTATTTGATTAAGTTAGTGGACAAAAGAGAGAGGTCTGCATTGGAAAGTGGCTTATGGCGTGTGGGCTTCAGATTTTAGGCTTTACAGATGGAGAAGAGGGCCTGAAATGATGGCTTGTAGGTTGGTTCAATTCTATTATATGCAAGTGCAGGACCAGTAACAATATAATTGTGATAATTTTTAGTATCAGAGATTTATCAGCAAAACAGAAATACAAATGACAGCACAATGGATGTGAATTTGATGCTGAATTGAATGAATCTTGTTTGTTGCAAATTCAGTTTTCCATTTTGTATGAGAATTTAGTGTTTGAAGGAGTTGAGTGGGATGTATTTTTTTAATTGGGTATTGCTAATTTTCATGAAAACTCTGTCATGTTTCATGTCTGTTTGCTTTAGCATTACGCTTTGTAAATGGCTAGAATATCACCAGAAACTGTACATGTTGATTGTCTCCAAGAAACTCCATATATGGAAAAAACAAATCATCTTGTTCCTTCCATTTTTTCCTCTTTTTGGTCCACCAGTATTCAAAAAGGCATCCACAAATTGTTGCAGAAATTTGTTCAATGAATCTAAACGCCTGAAGAAATCAATTAGTTAGCTTTTAGTGTGCCAAGAAAGAAACTCTTAACACATTTGTTTTTCTTCAATAATAACTTATGTTTTTAATGTCCATAAGTTCACAACCCTCCGTTACATTATGTAGATAATGAAAATACATAAACTAAAAAGTGTATCTTTACGACCTATAAAGTTGTCACTCAATAAACAAATAAATGATCTCTTTTTTATTTGAATTTAATTTCCTAATGAACTAATACATTTGAACTTCTATAATTATCATTTTATTAACACTCCTTTGAACTTCTATTTTTTTTATAATCTTTTAAACTTCCTACTTCAATGTTCTAATAACACATTCAACAAGCATAAAAAATGACTCCGTCCAATGGACGGGTAAATCCATCTAGTTTACTAGGAAAATAAATCACTGTAACTTAATTGTTGGGAGTTTTATTTCATAGAATTCGCAAAAAAGTGTTTAGTTAAAGTTAATTATGTAGAAATTAGTTATCCACATTTTGTTTGGTTCGATTTGAGAAATTACAGGAATTTATATAAAGTTACTAGTATTGATCTTATCCACAAAATGCAATTAATTTATTAATGGATAAATTAGAAATTTTTTAATTCATATTTTTTTTCAAAAATAGAATAAAAAGGGTGAAAGTAGTTTTATCTATATAGGTGATTCTAATTCCTCCATTTAAAAAAAATGAAAATCTTAAAATTTTAACTTTTTACATTTTTAGTTATTTATTTTTGCAATCAAACACATGTGTCAAAATCTATTTTTTAAAATTTTATGAAATTTTCCATCCAACCAAACAAGCACTAATATTGATTACTTGTACCAAGCAATCAATATTCATGGAATACGAATCACTTTCAAGATGCCTTGGTGGTGAAATGGTAGACACGCGAGACTCAAAAGCTCGTGCTAAATAGCGTGGAGGTTCGAGTCCTCTTCAAGGCATAGAGAATGCTCATTGAATGAGCAATTCAATAAGAGATCTTGGAATTGGAATAAGTTCGGCAACGGATCACAAAATCTTAGTGATCTTCTCTATCTAATAAGGGGGGAGTCCGCTTTGAAATCGTCTGCCCTGAACCCCCGAGTATATGCTTCAACAGGAATCACACAAGGGTAGATTGATACAATAGAAACCTCTGGTAAAATGCCCGCCCGTAACGTAACTCAGCAGAGAAATTACATAGTCCGTTTTAGGGATTGACGACTTACCCATTCAGTGACTTTGACACTGGACGTTCTCCCCCAAAATGGGTACTATCGGGTGTTATGACATGTGTAAATGTCAGTTTAGGCATGTAATTTTTTCAAAAAAAATACAAACTTGTAAATTGGTTGGGTGTTATAACAGATGTGTAAATGTCATTTTGTTTTCCTTAAAAACCATTAAAAAAATTAAGAAAAATTACATGTATTTTAAAATTTTAAATGTAACTTTAAAAATAAAGTGAAACAAACTATCATTTGGTTTTGTTATTTAAGAAAGCTGCAAATTTGGATATATTTCGATTTTAAGTTTGTAACCCCTTGTTTTGAAGTAATTTTAATTCGACCCCTTATTTTAGAGAGCTTACCAAATATGCCCTCTTGTTTGTTCTCTGAAATTGTCTCATTTTTTAGTTCTGATCCTGTATTTTAGACAAATTACAAAAAACTGCACGTTACTTTTAACTTTTGGACCAGTTCAGGTTTCGATGCCAACGAAACAAATTTACCAACCAGCAGTTGTCTTCGATTCTTCATCTCTCTTCGACGGCAAGTCTGCAATTTTCTCTATAGTCTATCTAGGCTGTATCCATTGCTACCTTCTTATAATTCAAAGCTCTGTCTTCTTACTGTTTGCTCGAAATTCTGCTTGGAGTTGCATATCATAATGAATCGGCGGCGGAAATCGATGGCTTCCGACTCTTCTTTAGATGATGCCGAACCCACGCAAAAGCCCCGTGATTTGTTTTCTGGGGTTTGCAGAAACCCTAGTGTGGCTTTTGCTTTTGCTCTCCTTCTAATGGACGCTGCTCTCACCTTCTTGATAATCGCCTACGTGCCATGTGAGATTATGCCCGTTCTCCCCCTCTCTTCATCTCAATTCAAGTTGATATGAGATTAATTAGGGTTATCTTGTTTGGACAGATACAAAGATAGATTGGGACGCTTACATGTCACAGGTAGGTTTTTTTTTGGGGGGTTAAATCATTCAATTTGGGACAATTTTGTTAATACTTTATGTAGATGTTTAGTTTGTTTGAACTGCATTTTTGAGTAATACAGGTAAGTGGCTTCCTTGAAGGGGAGAGAGATTATTCGAAATTGAAAGGAGATACAGGGCCTCTGGTGTATCCTGCTGGATTTCTGTATGTGTATTCTGCAATTCAGTTCCTCACTGGTGGCCAAGTCTTCCCAGCTCAGGTTCCCTTTGACTTTCTCTAACACCACCGGATCATCATGCTATCTTAGATGCAACCACATTAGCTACTTGATATAGCAAATGGATTTATTTTGGAAATGTTCATTTCTTATTTGTGAAATGTTATTTGGGTTTGTGGTTTTCTATGTTGGGAAGAACACAAGTAATGTACTTTCTAATTGATTAGACGTGTTTCTTGATGAAGTATCAAATTGTGTACTTTCTGATTTAGCTATAATATATGATGGATGGTTGTTTTTAAGGGTAAAAAAGCGCGGAAAGCAATTTGTACTTTAGTGCAGGAAAAATGAGGATTTGGTCAGATTAGTTTCTCCGTATATGTAACGATTTGTAAACTTGAATCAGATGGAAGGTGCTATAGGCTGTGGCTTAAAACCTAATGGAAGCACTTATCCTTGTTAATTGACAAGCCTGTGACTTCCAAATAAAAGAAGATGTAGGCTTTGAGATGCATGATAAAGTCCAAACTTTCTGGCTCTTATCTCTATCCTTTTCGTATCATGACAGGTTCTGTTTGCCTTGCTATACATTGTCAACCTTGCAATTGTATTCTTCATCTATGTGAAGACTGATGTGGTAAGTGATATTGTCGATTGGTCATATACTCATTGAGCTTGAAGTTTTCCTATTTACAAAAAGTATGAAGTACTTAAGATATGCCAAGTGTTGGTACATTGCTATTATTCAAATGGCAAAAGATCACAATGAATGGCAATTTTGTCTGTAAGTTAAGGTAGAAAAATGTACGTCTAGCAGACTAATTGTTAATCATTGTTGACTACTTTTGTTAAAATAAAAAAGATTTACCTGCTCACTCAATGTGAGTTAGATTATTGCCTAATTGGTCATTCCCTAGCTTGGTTTCAGGACTTTGACCTGTGAACATGTGTCCGACCCTGTCTTCCTTTCCTGTTTTATCACATTTTTTACTGTTAAGTTTTTTTTTACTATCTTACAATGGAAATCAATAATGAAATTAAACATGTGTTTATTGGAACAATAGAATTTATCCGCTCACAAACCATGATTTATATGGTTTTATCCTCAGCTTCCCTGGTGGGCTCTTAGCTTGCTTTGTTTGTCAAAGAGAGTGCATTCCATCTTTGCACTCCGCCTCTTCAATGATTGCTTTGCTACAACACTCCTTCATGCTTCCCTTGCCACACTACTTTATCAGAGATGGAAGTTGGGGTTGATGATATTCAGGTACTTTTGCTTGTTATCTTGTTTGCTTGGTCTTTAAAGTTAAATGCTCATCTTTAGTACTTCAATCATGCAGTTTAGCTGTCTCGGTAAAGATGAACGTGCTCCTGTTTGCTCCATCTTTGCTGTTACTTATGTTAAAGGTACTCCTATTTTCTTGTATCCTAATATGAACTTATTGATCATAGGAAATTGCTTAACTGAATATGGCTGTGCACTGTGCAGGCTTTGAAAATCAGTGATGTGATACTGGCTTTAGCTGGAGCAGCAATAGTCCAGGTGTGTACAATGCTAGTCTACTACAATTTATTAGTGTGTCATTCCTTATCATCCTTTTTCCTCAGTTCTTTCAGTATGCTGCTTTGCGAACCTGTTTATTGATTGGAATATGTTGTGCCCCAGAAAACTTTAAGAACAGTGTTTGAGCGTGTGGGATATAAATGGTTTGATAATAGCTTCTCTCTATTCTCTTTTCCATGTGTTTTAGGTAAGATTGCAACTGCTGTTGATAATGTAGCATGGGAGCATCACTGAATCTTGAGGTCTACTATACCTATGTACAATTTACAAATGGGCTTATGCAGATCTTAATAGGGTTGCCCTTCTTAGTATCTTATCCGGCAGCTTATGTATCTAGGGCCTTTGATCTTGGACGGGTTTTCATACACTTTTGGTATTTCATCTTTCTACTCTTCTTTCTTGGAATTCCAAATGCATACTATGTGCTGGATGCATGATAAATTGATAATCTTTTTTTTTTTTTGAAGGCACGTGATATTATTGTTTGAAGTGCATGGTATTCTTGTTGTAGACCAAGATTGAAAAACAGCTGACCTGTGTGTTATTTTTGTATTCTTATATGGGTTCTGGAGGGGAGTATATCTATGATGGTCTATTAAGAGAACTTCATATTCCAAGGACTCTTGAAAACTTTTGTTTACTCAAATATTACAAAGTTCAAACATCAGGATACCCTAATATCATTCCCAATTGAAAAGATTACTACATGTAACCATAGGGTACTTAAGTGGAATTTTTCCTTAAAAATTTATATAATCCACATCAGTGAGTTGACTAGAACTGTTTTAAATTTAAACTAAGGAGTGTCTATAGGCTAGCCATTTATTGGACTTCTTCCTAGCTTCTATTTTAGTCTATTGGTGGCAAGGTTTAGTATACTCTCCTGTTCTTACTTACATTGATTATCTTCATGTTGATATTTCTTTATGCTTATTATGGTACCACCACTGCCTAATAAACATTCATCTTTTTATGGGAATTTCTAGTTTAACTAATCATCTATTCTGCTTCAGGTCTGTCAACTTCAAATTTGTTCCAGAACCAATCTTTGTATCAAAAGGCTTTGCTGTGTCTCTGCTGATTACCCACCTAGGGCTACTTGCAGTCTTTGCCCATTACAAATGGTGCAAGTAAGCAGATGGACATAAATCAATACATGAGATCTTTAATTATTAGTTCTGATATCTGTAGTTTGATTGCAAAGATACATCATCTTTCCTGAATAGTTTTGGATTTTTCTATGCTAATATTTTATATGCTTATCTTGAAGGTATGAGGGAGGGCTGTTCAAATTCATAAAGTCAATATATGTCTCTTTGAAGTCTCAGTTTTCTGTCAGGAGTTCATCGTTTCAAGAGAAAACCACCAAGATTTTGACTAAAGAACGTAAGTTGAAGCTTTTGGTAACTTCTGTCTCATCTCCACAATATGTCCGTATTTCTCTTTGTCTCTCTCTTTGTTTCCCCGTTGTTCATTTATTATTTCTTGTTTCTTTTCTCTTGGTTCTTCAAATCTGACCTTAAATTCAATTCAGACATTATGACAACCTTACTCATTGGGAACTTTATCGGCATAGTCTTTGCACGCTCTCTTCATTACCAGTTCTATTCCTGGTATGTCCTTGGAAATTTCTATTTGTACTTTAAATTGACCGTCAGTCTGTTTCAGGCTTTGCTGTCAATGTTATAGATCTGTCTTTCTCCGCTCTTTATGGAATGTTTCTGTTTGCAAAAGCTTTTTGAGATTCATATACCAAGCAGTATTGGTGGGCTCGAATTTTCAGGTCATGTTGCCATATGATTTTGATGTGTTTTGATAGTGCCATATATAATCATTGTTTTAATGAATAATGTTATCATAGTTGTTTGAGGCTAACTTAGGTTTGGTTTATTTTTTGGGTTTCAAGTAAAAAAATTATTGTCAAAATTCGGTGTTTTGAGGTTTTTATCAGGCTCGTTTGTCTTGGGTTGGGCACTGATTTTTTTTTTGTCAAAACTCAATCATATATTCATATGAGGTTATTTTAGGTTTATTCGATTTGGGTTCCGGGCTGAAGATTTGTTGCCTAAACACAATAGTTTTTGGGTTGTCACGTTTTGACACATCTACATACAAGAGTATCGTTCAATAAATTTTGTAGGGTGAACTAGTGAATATTACAAGCCATTCCCTAAAGCATTCTTGCTTGTTTTGCAGGTATTTCTTCAGCTTACCCTTTCTACTCTGGAAGACGCCTTTTCCTACAATGATTCGGTAAGCAACCTCTACCAGTGATCCATTAGTTTGTGAATAACTTGAATGACCAAAAAAAACCTGGTGCATAAACTGATAATTTCATCTCATGTTATCATGCAGTCTAGCATTGTTTGTGGGAGTGGAGATTTGTTGGAATATTTATCCGTCCAATGTGTACTCATCTGTGATTCTTCTAGTTATCCACTTGGTAATATTATGGGGTCTCTGGTCTGCGCCTTCAGAGTACCCCTACGTCGACAGCAAAGCATCAACTAAAAGAAAGGAGAAATGAAGCTTCTGCAATCCTTTTTTTTTTTTCTGTTGATGTGTGAGGCTTATGTTCAATGGAGTCTCCGGCTACACAGTCTGAGAGTAGCAAAAATTCTGATCTTGTGCCCCTGTGTTATGGGCCCTGTAACCTTTTTATTTTTTTTTTGTTAATTTGCTGACAGAATTTAGGAGTTTTGTTGCAAATTTTGTGAAGAAGTTTTTGTGACAACTTAAATGATACATATGAAAACCGTTAACCAAAATTTCATGTAGGCTGTGTTTGACTTGTTATGCTGATGTGGCCTATAGTATGGTTAAATGTAGACAATGAAAGTTACTATCACAATAGAACAGAGATGCTGGTTTTATATCTGGGTTAGCGTTAAATATAGGCAATGAAAGTTGCTTTCAAAATAAAACAGATGCTAGTGTTATACATAGACAATGAAAGATTTATGTTCAGTTACAAAAGAGTATCTACAAATTATACATAATACATCCACATTTACAAGATCATGGCACACAGGATTATGTACTAGTGATGGATCGTCTACATCTTATTTAGTCTACGGTCTACCATATACCAGGCATGGATTTTGGGCAAACAGAATAATCCACCACCGCGCTTGATATTTGAGTCAGAAATAGCAGATCTTCTACCTCCATACTCCCAATAATAATCAAGAAAATGAACCATTTGTGAGAGATCATGACGACAAGAAGAATGATGAAACAAATCTGAGCACTGATGTGGCAGCATCTGGTTTTGACTTCAACCAGAAGAAGAAAACATATGACTTGCATATGAATTTCAAGTAAATAAGATCAAGTCTGATCTCATCCACCAAAAATGATTAAGAAAATTAAGATTAGAACCTACCTTTCGTTACCTTTTCTTCTAGCAGCAGCAAGCCCCGGCCTCCTAAGAATAAACATCTTACAAGTTTTACAAGTAGAGAATGGAAAAATCAGGAAATATGTGCATCTTCTTCGATCAAGACTACAGCCACATCAGTACCAAGATGTTCTTCTCATCAATGTCTCCAAATGGTTCATTTTCCGATCAACTTTGATGACAGTAAGTTCAACTATCAAGATCTGCTCAATCTCAGACTCCCAGTGGTAAATTACCCTAGTGTACCCAAAGCTAGCAGCAGAAGTATAGTTTTCCCCGTGTCAAACTGATTAAAAAAAAAAGCAAGATAATTTCAAGAATTGATCCCAAATTCAGCCCCGTGAATAAGGGCCCTACTGGTATCAGCATGAGACGCGTCCTTACTCCATATGCAAATCTCCAACATAAGACACCCACTAGAATTATAGAGGTAACTAGGAGCCTGTAAGAAGTCCACTGAAGAAAAATCATCAAGCAGTTGAGAAGCCTTCTCAGTAACAGACTGAAACCTAAGAGAACTACTCCCTTTTCTCACAGCAAGAGCATAAACATATCTATTATCCTCAGTGCAGCCAAAAGATCTGATTGCCATTGAGTTGGTCTTAAGGTTGAGGATAAACAAAATCCCATCTTTCTCTTCTTGCAAAATCAGGAACTTGTCATCCATTTTTACATTAACTAAACAAAGAGAGTTGAAGTGGAAGCTAATCACAGAACTCGTGTGTTTTTGGTTCAGGTGCCAAGGCAAATTCATTGGTGAACCACGGAAGATACAATCTGGGAAAGGACACGCAAATGGGGCAAAAATACATGATTCTTCATGTGAAAGCTTACTGCAGTAGCTGAATTTTGCTCGACAACCATAGCTTTTGTAGGGGCAGGAGATCTTGACTGATTCAAGAACGCTCTCAATCGCTCTACAACGGATATGGCCTATCTTCTCACAGCAAGAAGGACATCTGTTCCTGAGATTGGTACAACAGGAGGAGCATGCTATATGCCCATTGGAACACTAGAAATCCAAACATAAATCATGGGAAATATAGGCAAAGTTAGATATCAAATGATTACATAGTAGCAAAAATCACTTCAGACTGTTTTCTGTCTTTAGCTAGTAAATGAAATGATCAATTGATTACTAACGAAGAATGCAATACAAAAAGTGGTTTCACCTTTAGAAAATATTGAATCAAACAATCTATAAAGAACACTGATAGGCAAAATCAATAACAAAAAGGAGTATGCATAATTTTACTTATTCTAGAACAAACCAAATCTTAGTCCTATGAATTCAATTGATCTGTGATCCATCAAAGTTCCCCTTTTTACAACAATTGGACCTGAAACAAATCTTCGTCCTATGAATTCAATTGATCTTGGTGCGTCAAAGTTCCCCTTTTTACAACAAAATTTCCCTCTTTAATAATCACTTCACCCAGTGAGGAAATTTAAACTATCAATTGAACCAAGTTTCCAGATCTTGCTAACAAAATCTAGAAATGATCTAATTTTTCTCACTTGCTTGTATTTCCAAAGTTCATTTTACCGTTTTCCACATCTGGTGATCATTCAAAAAAGGGAAATTTTCAAATTCTACTCAATCTGGCGAACGATGATCAGCAATCAACAAAAGTTACAAGAAATCGCCACCGAAAACAATCAAAAGAAGGCAAGAAACGGACGAATCGACTCGATAAAATCAGGGGAAAATTCAACATACCTGGAAGACCGGGATGGTCAAGGGATCAAAGCAAATGGCGCAATCTAACACATCAGGATTAGACAAAATCACGGAAATCTGCCCACCAATCGGCGCTTCAGTGACATCGGTATTCTCCTTCTCACCCCCAATTTCGTCTCCCGCGAAATCAAGGACCGAGCCTTCCCTGGTCGATTGTGACGCGGAAAAGGGGCTTCCTGCGTCTGTCATCCTCCTCCTCTTTGTCGCCGGCTCCGGCTCCGAAGCCACGAAGAGTTCGTCTTCGTCGTCGTCATCGTCCCTGAAAACAGAAAACTTCGCCATTTCCGTCGCACAAATGGGTCGTGCAAGGCGTGGGAAGCGCAAAATACCTACTCCCCTATCCGTCTGTAAACAAACGGTGTCATAACTGTCCGTCTTATAAATTTTAATAATATTTTGATCCAAAAAAGAAATACTAATAAGATGAAATTGTGATAATTAATGTTGATGGTAGAAAATAGCCCAAATTTTACGGGATATTGCGGTTGATAGTATGAACTATCAAAAAAATCATGAAATATGCTAATGTATTGACGTATTGTATGCATTGTGGAATTTGTGGATGATAGCCAAGCCAATTTCCCACCGGTGAATTGCTCCATCTAAGATGATGAGTTGATTGATTAAGTTGATTTTGTTGTCGTTTATGATAGCCGATTGCCTGATTTAGCAATATGACAAAACATTTAAACAAGGGATTAATTTTAAGGGTCCGACCGACAATAACCATGTAAATTTTAAAACGGAAATTTCGTGTGGTGCCCTCCAACTTAAGCCAATTTTGTATGGTACCCAAACAACTTTTTATTTACGCGTGGTAACCCTCACAATTAAAAAAAAATCGTCCCATGCCCATTCCGTTAACTTCAGCTTGTTCCCAAAATTTGAACCCTAAATTTGAATAAACGTTGAAAGGGTGACGAACCCTTGGCAAATCTAATTGGCAAATCCCGTCATTGTAGGAACCGCTAGATTCGGGGCCATGGGAGTGAAACACCAGAAGCGAATTCCATCCTCTTCCTCTGTCAGCTGCACAGGGTTTCTAATTTACCCCGTCGAATCTCGATTTGTAGTTGAGAAGAACAAGTTGGGAGTTACTCCTCAATCTCGATCTCGATTTGTTGTGGCGGAAGCATCGGTTCCTCAATCTCGATTACTCTGATCGCCTACCTTCATCTTGCTCAATCGTGGAGGTTTGTTTACTTACTTTGATCGTGGAGGCTCGATTTGAGGCTACTGATCGTGCTTTTAATTTCTGAGGTGGCTGATCTTGCTTTGAGTAGGCTCAATTTTGAGTATTAATCGCTGAGGTGCCTTTCGGTTTCAAGGCTGGCAAAGGGATCACTGATCTGAAAACTGCTTTTCAGGTACTTAAGCACTCTTTTTGATCTGAAAACTACGAGTTTGAATCCATACAAATATTTTATATAATAGGCTTTTATGCTAATAGTCGTGGTTTATTAGCTACATAATATCTTTGGTGAGAATCTTGTCGAGGACAACGTTCAATTTCTTCAAAGGTTCTCAATAGAGTGACAATATATTAGGTATTTATCATCAACTTATTGGTTCATCAAATATGTTTACCCTTCTTGCACCTTCACTTATTAGCTGAAATGCTTGTCCTTGACCATCACAGTTCAGTTACTGCCTGCAACGGGAATGTAGCCAGTCATCCAAATGGTGAAGTTCATCCAGTGGAGGTGCTTATTTATCAAACTTAGCTTTGACAATCATGTTGAATAGTGGATTTACTTGTTATCTTTGTTTGCTTGGCTGCATAAATGTGATGTTTTGGTTTATGTATATTCTCAAGGTCCAATGTCTATGTTATTTTCTGTATTCTGATGATTGCAAAATTGAATACTATTGTTGATGTGCTTCACCAGTTCACCCTATGGACAGGTGATTCGATTAGCATCAATTTTTAAAAAGTATTCCTCATCTTTTAATTAAAATGAATGAAAGCATCAATTTTATCCAACATTCTTGATTTCTTGCAACAAGAATGACTGATTTTTCAAGCTGCTGCTGCTTTTATCATTCATGGCTTTATGTTTCAAACTGCTGCTACTACTTGGTGTTGCTTAGAGCTGGAATTTTTTATGCTATCATTTCAATTGTTGGCATTTGTTTTAGCCTATTAGCTTAAATGGGAAAGCAATGTGATATTCACATCAATGTGGGTTCAAATCCCGCATAGGCTACAAAACCTACATGTTTTACTTGTTATTGCTGAGGTCAATCTGTCTGGTTTTTTTTTCATGGTTCAAAGAACAAAATGTAAGTAACAAAATGATAAAACTCAAACCGGTATAATGAATTGATGACTGGCTAAGACAACCAAGGACAATCTCAGACAGAAAAACACTCAAAACTGAACCTCAACACGTTGGATTGCAACAAATACTCAAATATTCAAATAAAAACCTGCAGATTACCAAATACAAGAATTACATTCATGTACACATCATGTACTAATAATGTGCAATCACACTATTGTTTACTGAATAAAAATTACATTCACGTACACTCTTTAGTATTTACTAAATAAATATTGCAATCGATCACACTCATTTAAAAATCACTTATAGTATATCAAACCTCCAGTTCGAAATTTGCAATCAAACTTCTAGGTAATATATACAGTCATTTACAATTTACAATCACACAGGCAAATCATCCTCTTTACTGAACGAACCTTCAGTTTGAAATTGCCCTAAAATTTTACCCTAAAACCTTGAAATATAATGTCCTAAAATTATCATAAATCACAAAATTTGTACCTTAATCGAAATCGACGTCCCAAAACACCAAGAAAAACTGATGTCGTATACCACTTGGAAAAAAATTCGATCAATAACACTGTCGTTCTCTAAACATAGTCTACTGCCAAAGAGAGAAAAAAATTTGGCTTTGGTGAAGATCGAGCACGTGTAGAAGATGAGAAATTTCTTTGTGTGTTTTTTAATTTTTTTTATTCTTTTAACCCGAATTTAACTTATTTTTTTATATTTTTTAACCCAAATTTAACTTAATGGGCTGAAGTTAACGGAATGGGTATGGGGCGAAATTTTTTTAATTGTGAGGGTTACCACGCGAAAATAAAAACTTGCTTGGGTACCATGCGAAATTGGCTTAAGTTGGAGGGTACCACACGAAATTTCCGATTTTAAAAATTATTTCTAAATTATTTCCTAAATTAGAATTAATAAATTTTAAAAAAATTAAAATTAACAAACAAGATCAAATTGACTAAAACGTCCTCAAATTGTAAACCAAACGTCCAAACCCATAGTTATAACTTATAAGCATATGGGCAGTCAACAACCCCGTTTTCAATCTCTGTCAAATCGATAATTTATAAAATGCATAATCCTTTATCGCCCTCAAAATCAAAGATTTCCAATTTTGAACATTTAATATGAAAATTATAGTTTAACACAGGACATCACAATCACAAGTAATCGTATACGTTAGGCTTCAAAAAAATTTAGTTAACTGATTAAGACTCCAGAATATATAATACTATGAGATCTTTTTTCAACCCTTATCAATAATAGTGTAGATAATACATAGTTACGTTTAACTAGCTAGGGCTAGCATACAATTGCTTTTTTTTTCTCGTAAGAAATTAAAAGGTCATCAAATAAATCAAAATCATGTGCCGTAGCATTGATCTCTAGCTACGGCACAATCTGATACGTTAATTAATTTGCAATATAATTTGGCTACGCAAATATCGGATATCAGTGGTATTCCTCTTACTGAAGATCTTGGAAGATATCTTGGTGTCAATATTAATAAAGGAAGAGCAAACAAGTTCCAATATAAGCACATTGTCGAGAGAGTGAGCAAGAAACTTGATGGATGGCGTTCCAAATATCTCTCATTAGCGGGCAGAGTCACTCTGGCTAAAGCGGCAGTTGAAAGCATTCCGTGCTACGCTATGCAATCGACCGCTCTTCCTATGCATATTTGTGATGCGGTTGAAAAGAAGACAAGAAGCTTTGTTTGGGGTTCCACTGATGAGAAGAAAAAAGTGCATTTGGTGAGTTGGGAGAAGATGAAAGAACCAAAAATTAACGGGGGAATGGGTATGCGCAGCATGAGACAGGTGAATAGCGCATATATGTCCAAGCTAGGATGGAGGCTGTTAAAAGAGCCAGAGAGTTTATGGTCAAGGGTAGTACGTGGAAAATACTGTCAAGGAAGATGTGATAGGGATATGTTCCAAGCCAAGCAAGGAGCATCTAAACTCTGGAATGATGTAGTCAAGGCGAAAGGGACATTATTCCAGGGTCTGCGTACTGCAATCGGCAATGGGAAGAATACTTTGTTTTGGTCTCATAGCTGGGAAACGGAAGCCCCTCTCGAAGATCTGGCTACAGAGGAAGTTATAGAGGAAGAATTGGGACGCACTGTTGAGGAATACTGGCAAGATGGTAGTTGGAAATGGGAGATGTTTGCTTTTAAACTCCCATCGTATGCTCTGAATAAAATTGCAGCAACTCAACTGGCTGAAGAAGAAGTTCAGGACAATTTCTATTGGAGTGGAACCCGAAATGGTGAGTTTTCATTGAAATCGGCCATCGAGATTATTCGAAATGGACAGGATGGTAACCAGGAACTGATTTGGAAGAGGATTTGGGCTGTGAATGCACCAGAAAGAGTCAAATATTTCCTCTGGTTGCTCGCACATGACTGTATCCTTTCGAACGCTCAAAGGGTACGAAGGCATTTGAGTAATAATCCCTCATGTGGTGCTTGCGGGGCGATATCCGAGAACGCACTACATATCACTCGTGACTGCCGATATGCTCAATCTCTCTGGGATCAAGTTGTGAAGGGGAGTTTGAGAGTGGAGTTTAATCAAGGCCAGCTTCATGATTGGATCAATCTGAACCTGCAGCAGCCGGGTCACTGGCCTACAATTTTTGCATCTTGTGTTTGGTGGCTTTGGAGATGGAGAAACACGAGAAGCTTTGGAGATCCCGAGTCAATTCCACATGAGAAAGCTCAATTTGTCATGTTGAAAGCCTTTGAATACATGACTGTGCAAGGAAAATTTGAAAAAAGGATTGATACTGGCGGGGATACTGAAGTGAGGAATCTAAGATGGGCGAAGCCGGAAAGGGGTTGGATAAAACTCAATGCTGATGGATCGTATATTCCAGGGGAAGGTAAAGTTGGGGCTGGTGGTTTACTGAGAAACCATGAGGGGAAGTTCATTAAGGCTTTTATGGCTAGTGGCTTTGGTTCTACAACTTTTAGAGCGGAGCTGCTGGGGATTCTTCAAGGGCTTACTATTGCGAGAGAACTAAACTTCACAATGCTGAATGTGGAGTCGGATGCAAGCGAGGTGGTTAATGCAATCACGGCTCCTGTGACCCTCGCAAATGATTCAATAGCCATGGTGAACAAAATTAAGCAACTCATGGCTGATCCAAGATGGAAAGTGAACATATGCTGCATTAAAAGAAATGCTAACAATGCTGCAGATTGGTTGGCTAGAAAGAGTAGGGAATATGAAGGTGATTTCATTTTGTTTAATGAGCCCCCAGAGGAACTCAATGTTATATGTCAGGCTGAGATGAATAACTATATTATGTAATCTCTATTATTATCTATGAATAAAACGGGTCTATGAGCCCTCCGTTTAACAAAAAAAAAATTTGCAATATAATTGCACATTTTTTTTTGATAGCACAATATAATTGCACATTATTACAGTATTACACTAGTAATCGTGAAAACATGATCACAAGTACAAAAACATGATCATTATAGTCACAAGATTCATGTACTTATTCATCCAAAAGTTATTGAAAAAACAGCACGGAAATATTATATTATTATTACATAACACAAGCAACTAATAAAGGGAAAGTTTATATATGATCACTTCCCCAACACAAACGTCATTCTTCAATACAAATCACTTATAACAAACTAGTAAGGCGGAGGCGGCGGTGGAGGGGCCCATGGGCCGTGTGGCCCGAAGAACTCCGGAGGAGGCGGGCCAGGCGGCCCAGGAGGTGGTGGAGGAGCATAGTTCATCGGCGGAGGTGGAGGCCCTGGAGGTGGCGGTGCTCCGTATGGAGGAGGCGGCGGGCCTCCAAAAGGTGGTGGCGGACCACCAAAAGCAGGTGGCGGGCCGTAGGGATCGGGTGGCGGCGGGCCGTAGCGATCGGGAGGTGGTCTGAAAGCCATTTTAGAGTTTTAGTGGTGATCGATGCTTGGAATGTTAAAGGTGGAGGAAGGATGGGGCTTTATAATTTGGAGTGCTCAAAAGGAATTTGAATTTTAGTTTGGAATGGTAGATCACGGAACGCGTAATCGTTAGTATAGTTAGCGTGACCGTTTTTTTTTTACTTGCTCTACTTTTTTGGAAAATTATTCGACATTTGCTAAAGTAAAGGGGAAGGTAGAAATGGGCCAGGACCTTGGTGGGCCTGGACCGCGAATCTTATCTAGAATATAATTTGGGCTTTCGTATGGAACTTTTATCACGAAGCTCACATTATCAACAGTTCAGATTGGTAAAACTTTCTCTTAACATGAAACGGAAGAAGTAATATCAGTCTTTGGATGAGATGAATAAATGGTTCAGTTTATTCCTGGTTTTATATTTTTTTTAAATATAAAAAAAATCAAAACGGTGGCATATTTGTAAATAATACAAACTATCTATCGATAACTTTTTTAAATAGAAAATGTTGTTCTATCCCCTCAAACGCTCCCGAGTCTCACTGTTCTAACCCTATCGCCGTCAATCGCCCTCACTATTCTCGTTCGATCAAACCAAATCCTCACATAAATTTTGATCGATTTCTCGTTCCAAATTTCCTCTGCCTATTAATTTTAGGAATTTTCGTTTTGAGATACCTCCAAAAAGAAAACAAAAAAATAATTCATAAACGCTAATGCGTACAACTTGGGTGTTTTATAATGTATTGCAATAGTGTCTTGCGTTGTAGTTGTTGTCTCGTGTACTTGCTATTGCAGTAGTGTGTAGCAGGTTTCAACATGTGCACTGTATTTTTTTTTCTCAATAATTCCATTGGTCTATTTGAATAGTTAAGTAGATGAATTTCCCTATGTTTCTACATCTATTAGGTGAGAAGAGAACTTGCCAAGTGCCTTCATTGAGAGTGTGAATGAATTGCTTTCGGACAAGTGATTCACCATGATTGAATTGCTCTTCATTTATTAACACTTGTGCTTACTAAAGTTATGCTATCTAATTTACCAGAATATCGTGTTGTCAAGGATAACAAACAATCACATGATTGAACTTCATCGTGCTTAAGTAATGAGAGAAATGCAAGACACTATCTAACATGGATTTACAAGATATGTTTTTAACCTTATTGACATCATAGATATCGAACATGATCCGACAAAATTGCCTCCCACAATGAATCTGACTCCTAGCGCATCTGGTCGAGCAACTAGTATTAAATCCAAGTGACTAGGCTTTGTTCGGTAAAACAAGGTTTTTTGAGGACGTGGAGGTTTCTTAGGAGGTTTAGGGATGGGTAGAGGTTTTATGATGGATAGATATTTTTTTTTATTTGAAACTTTCTAAAACTTGATTCAGGCCCTGCTCGGTGTAGGTTTGTAGAGGTTTTTAAAGGCTTTCACAACTTAAAACCTACTTAAATAAAGTGTTTGGCACAACAAGATTTTTTTACTAGGTGGAGGTTTGAGGAGGTTTTTAATGAGGTTTGAAAACATAAAATTGAAACCTTGGTATAGATAGATTTTAGGAGGTTTGTAAAAAATCGTAAAACAATATTTTTATTAATTATTTTAATTAATATTTTTTTGGTAGTTTTAAAATAAAATCTACGTTAAAACCTTAAATTATCAAACACCAAATAAGGTTTTAGGAGGTTTAAAAAAACAAACCTTTACCTACTCAAAAGTCTTCATAAAAACCTCTTAGCTTTAAACTAGTTATACCCGTCGTGTCATGCACGACTACGACTCGAATTAAGTATGAGCATATTTATTTTAATATAATGATACATAAAAGATAAAAAAATTTGTACTTGCATACAATAGTTTTTTTATTTTTAGAATCAAATAAATTTCGAAATGTTATAATTTTTATAAATAAACAAAGAGACAAATTATTTGAAAAAGATAAAGTAATATAAATAAAAGTTAAAATTTTTAAAAATAAATTTGGGTCAAAGTCAACGTGGTAGTTCAAAAAGATATAACTTTAATATATAGTTATAGACAAATTTTTTAACCAAAATTTCATTTTTAAAAATATTTTACATTATAAATGGATAAAAGACATAGATATTTTAAATTTTATCATCTTGTAATTTTTTAATTTTTTTTTTTATCATAATTAATCTAAGCAAACTTTTATAGAAATAGATATATAGATAGAGATAATGTAATCAACTTATAATCAATTATATACTCAAAATCTATCCTAATATATACTATAGTTTATTTTATGTTACATAGAATCTTTTCAAAATATATAAATTGTGAGAATGACATGTACGAAAAATCCTAGGTTGCACATAGTAAAATCCTACATGGCAGATAGCTTATATTGTGATAGAAAAAATAAATTAAATAAATTGTTATAAATAATATTCATCAATTATATTATACCAAATATTTAATGCTTTTATAGTTAATTTTATTTTTTTAAGTTAAATAAATTATCATATCAAATATTTAACCTTAATACTTAATATTTAACATTAGATAACATCTTTATTTTTAGTAAAAAAATTAAATAAAATTTTACAATTACTGTCACGTGAAACGTGACCAAAATTATTAAGTTGCGCCCACTATAACTTTGATGGTTTAATGATAATTTATTTATGGATAAATATAAATAAAAATTATTTGAATTAGAATCATTTAATTTTAAAAATATTTTACAAAAAATATAAAAAAGGTAAAAATACTATAAATTCTTGTAATTTTTTTTATCAAATTCAATTCCTTAAAAAATTTGAATAAAAATTAAAAGTATACTTAATAAAAAACAATGAAAAAATATAAATAAAGAATGAATTTTCTAATGATAAGAAAATCATTTATATTTACATAAATAATTCAAAAAGAAAATTAAGGAAAATATAATGTAATTTTTTTTTTTATCAAAAGTCAAATTAGGCAAGTAATTATGTAGATTGAAAGTTCTATTTTTTTATAAAAAAATTTTTTTAAGATAAATCTTTTATATAAATAGATAAAAAAATAAAGATAAAAATAATTTTCTTTAATTTTAAATAAAAATCGAATTTAATTTTTTCATATAAATAGATAGAAATTTAATTGAAAAAACTAAATTAATATATCTATCTTAAATACAATATCTAATGTTCTATAATTTATTTTAATTTCAGATAAAAATCTTTTCGATCTATCCTAATTCCTAATATATACTCCGTAATAGATAACATCTTTATTTTAGATAGAATCTTTTCTAGATTAATTTATCCTATTTCTATATTATCCTAAAATAATATCAACATATATGAATTTCCAAAATAAAAAAAATCATATGTGGCGAAATCCTAGGTGGCTTAACGTTACGTAGGAAAATCCTAGGTGGCGCAATATGGTGACTTTATTCCTTGCGTCTTTTATATATATACATAGATTATCAAAAAGAAATTAATTTTATTAATTAACAAAAAAAAGGTTTTTTAATTTTTATAAACTTCTTAAAACCTATCTATCTATCATATCTCAAGGTTTTCATTTTTAGTTTCAAACCTTCTCAAAAATCACATAAAATCTCCCCTTTCTAAAAAGACCTTTGTATTAGCAAACACCTATATATATATATATAAATATTTAGGTAGGTTATATCATATGTATTACAAATTTTATCCTTAATTATGTAGAAATTGTATATTACGAGCCTTGTTTCTATCAAGAAATTATCATAGTTATCAACATTATTAATTAACTTATTCAATGAAAATGTTAAATTATAAAATTTTAACCCGTCTTAGTACGGGCATGATGACCATATAGTATCGTTTTAAAGATGAGAACAAATTCTTTTTTTTTTGATCAGAAAACGGGAAACCCCTGCGATTTTATTAAATAACGAGAATTTAGTTCACCCCAGAGGGGCTTACAACATCAAATTGAAGAATATGAGAAAGTTCATCAGGAGGAAAATCAAGTAATTGAAAATCAGTAGAACTAGAGAGCGCCATATTTGCAAGGGTGTCAGCAGCCCGGTTTCCTTCTCTGTTCACATGCATAATCTGCAGCTCCCCAGTGTGGTTGTGGCAGAGATCTCGACACTGCTGGATTAGGTGGAAGTGCCTTGGATGGTCTTCATTCCTCTCCTTCATGAGGCGGCAAACAATCAAGGAGTCAGACTGAATGATTAGGCGGGGAAAATGCAGCTGAGCGGCCAGTTCCAAGCCATGTTTGAGCGCCCAAATTTCAGCAGTCAGGGCATCACAAAAACCACAAGAAACCATGAACCCTGTAATAAACGCGCCCGTATGATCTCGAACAAGACCACCACCTCCCGCTGGTCCCGGGTTCCCTTTACTTGTAGCATCCACATTCAACGCGACATAGCCCGGAGGAGGCTGAGGCCACTGTGCAATTCGGCTAGAGCTCCCCTGCACTGGTGCTGCTGGAGTCAGCGCATGATGGAATCTAGAAGCGGCTTCGGAATAGGCAGCACATATAGCGACAATTCTCGAAGAGAGGCCATACACATCGTCCTTATGCTCAAAAACAAGCTGATTTCTTAATTTCCAAGTATGCCAAATCATGGTGCAGAACATCGTGCTCCAAGAAATAGATACTCGAGTATTCGCATAGACCCACTCCTTCACTTCTTGAGTAGAGAAAAAACCAGCAGGTACTTGATTGCCCAAAAGAGCGAGCCAAACATCTCGTATGGGCGCACAGTCACGAAGAAGATGGAGGAGAGTCTCGTCACCATTGCAACGAGGGCAGGCTGCAGATGCGGCAAGGTGTCTTCGGGCTCTTTCATGGTTGCATAGAACAGCTTTATGAGCCACAAGGTAAAGGAAGTGGCGAGCTCGTTGCTGAGCAGGCGTACGCCAGATGGAAGCCCACACAGGCTCAGAGGGGGTGATCGCTGGCTGTTGAACAAGAAAACGGGCTGATTTGGTAGTGAACCTACCGCTTGCTGAATGATGCCATAAAAATCTGTCATGGAGAGTCTCATCGTCACGAACCACAACTGATTGAAGTCGAAGGAGGATGTCCGACGGCAGCCATGGGGTGAGCAGCTCCCAATTCCAAGAATTAGCATCCCAACATTCGGCCACTGTCAAGCCAGCGACGTCATCGGGCAGAGGAGCAGTAGCGACATCAGACAGAGGAAATTCAGTCAGCCAACGATGATCCCAGAATAGCGTAGATCGTCCATTGCCAACAGACATTCCAATTCCTCGGTGCAAAGTGCGACAACCTTGGATAATACCCTTCCACATCGAAGAAGAACGCGGTCGAGAGTGGAACATATCAATATCACACCGGCCACCACAATACTTGCCTCGAAGAATACGACTCCACAGAGAGTTCGGCTCATTCAAAGTTCTCCACCCAAGCTTGGCAAGGAGAGCATCATTCGAGCTTCGCATAGAACGAACGCCCAGGCCACCTCGTGAGCGAGGTTGCATCAATTTGTCCCAAGCTAGGAGATGAATTTTGCGTTTCTCCGACGTAGAACCCCAGATAAAATTGCGAACTTGCTGATCCACATCATCACACAGAGATCGGGGTACCAAAGTCGATTGCATCACATAGACGGGCATGCTTGTCAAAACTGAGTTTGCAAGGGTCACACGGCCCGCCGCAGAAAGATTACGGGCCTGCCAACCGCGGAGTCTCGAAGTGACCTTATCCAGCAAGAAAGTATACCGGTCTCGGGTCATGCGAGTGGAGAGGGACGGGACTCCTAGATAGGTGCCAAAATCATCGGAAATAGGGATCGCCATAGCGTTACTAATCGCAGTCTGATCCGCAGCCAAGACCCTGCGTGAGAACTTCATGATACTCTTGTCGTAGTTCACCCTTTCCCCAGATAGACTACAAAAATCATCCAGACAGTTCTTGACGACCAAGGCCTGCTCCACAGATGCCTCCGCAAACAAGACAAGATCATCGGCGAAAAAGAGATGAGAGAGACGGACTCCGCCTTCAACCACAGGTTTCCAGCGACCCATACTGACAGCGCGTTCAATTATGTGGGACAAATACTCCATACAAAGGACAAAGAGGTAGGGCGACAAAGGATCTCCTTGACGAACACCCCTTGATGGTTTGAACGAATCACATTTCGAACCATTCCAAAGGAGTTGCATCTCACCCTCCATCTGGCATTTCATAATCACATCGATCAGATTCGCTGGGAAGTTTGCCGAAATTAAGATGCTCTTAAGAAAACCCCAGCGGACGCGGTCGTATGCCTTGGCTAAGTCAATTTTAAGGATCATGGACTTAGAGGAGTTATGAGCTGCAGCCATGGTGTGAAGAACCTCCTGAACAATCACAATATTGTCGGTAATTTGACGACCCGGGATGAAGCTAGCCTGAGTCGGTGAAACGAGCTTAGTCAGAATTGGCTTTAGGCGTTGAACGATCATCTTCGTAGCCATTTTGAAGATAACGTTCAACAAAGATATGGGCCGAAATTGCGCCGCTGTGGTCGGAGCATCAACTTTAGGTAAAAGCACAAGAAGGGCATCACTGATTCCTCGTGGCAGCTCACCGTGATTGACAATGTTCAAGACAGTTTCCGAGACCTGAGGGCCAACAATATTCCACTGTTTTTGATAGAAGACAGCCGGGAAACCATCCGGGCCCGGGGCCTTGAATGGTCCCATTGAACGAACAGCATCCCAAACCTCATCTTGAGAGAAGTCGCGCCCCAGTTCATTAATATCCGACCGTGAAAGAGTCGGGAAATCAGCCAGCGGAAGCAAGGGACAAACCAGATCATTTGAGTTCTCAGCTGTGTAAAGGCCCTGGAAAAAATTCAGAACTAACCCCTGAACTTCAGCTTCATCCGTGATCCAAGGACCAGCAGCGTTTTGAAGGGCCTCGACCCGGTTTGCACGGCGACGGATTACCGTAGATAAGTGATAGAACCTCGTGTTCCTGTCCCCCTCAATTAAGAACGAAGCTCGGGATTTTTGGAACCACAAAAGTTGCTCCTGTTCAAGAACTTCCTCGAGTTTGGAACGGATTTCCCTGTCAAGATCGATCATGAACTGAGATGGTCTAGTAGAAAGAGATCGCTTTATGCCCTCTAGACGAGCCCAAAACTTCCGTTTACGCTGAAAAATATTTCCAAAGACGGATTTATTCCATTCCTGAAGTCCCGAGCTAAGAGAGGCCAAAGACCTGGGAGCCGGGAGGGAAGACGACCAATTGTTTTGCATGAATTCTGAGAAATTATCATGTAAAAGCCAAGCCGCTTGAAACCGGAACGGCCGGACCCCTGTACGGTTACGACCCGTTTGGTGTAAACGAACGAGAATAGGAGCATGGTCCGAGTGTGGAGCTGTGAGATGCAAGACGGAGGCCTCAGGGAAACGCAACCGCCAATTCTCATTACACAGACCTCTGTCTAATCTAGCAGCTTTGAAAGTGTCAATTGAGCACCCCGTTGACCATGTATACTTCGGCCCCACATACCCAAGATCGATTAAACCGAGCTTATCAACCTCTTCACAGAATTTCAGCGAGGCAGCATTTGACGCTTCAGAAGATTCAACTCGTTCATCCGCAGTGAGAGTGGAATTAAAGTCGCCTGCTAGCATCCAAGGTCGATGATGGTGTTGAGCAAAACCCATAAGTGAATCCCAGAGCTCGGTTCGTGAGGCTGGGTTGGGGGCTGCGTAAACAGCCGAGAGAATCCATGGTTCCTCAGTACGACGAGTAACTTCAACTGTGATGTGTTGAGGATGAAGAGAGATCGGATTAACTACAACTTCAGCAGTCTTCCAAAGTAACCAGATGCCTCCGGCAAAACCATCAGCATCAACTCGAATAACACCGTCAAACCCAATGTGGTTGCAGACCTGATCGGCTCGAACCCCACTGATACGCGGCTCAACAATTCCAATCAAAGTAGGTGCGTGAACACGAACCAACTCCCTGATTGTAGACAAAAAATTGGCGGCCCCTGCGCCTCGAACATTCCAGATAAGAAAGCTCATTCTATTCATGGACACCATATCAGAATTGACGGCATTCATTAACCAACGCATAGGCTGACTATGGAACCTATCAGAACCCCGTGAGAGGTCAGAAAGGCGGTCAATTGCCCTGACGAGAGGGCGTGGCATCGAGACGCTGCACAATATGGGTTGAGTCTCGGTTTGCATCGGGAGTAATTCCACTCTCATCTGATTGGCGAGCCAAGGGAGTCGCAGAAGGAGGGGTCCCTCCCGGCGGCTCGATACCACTGTGCTTCGACTGCTGTGGACCGGGAGGATCACGATCGGCAACAGCGGGGGCGGGGGGGAGATGCTTCCCATCAAAACCGGCTTGATCGGGCTGGGGGTGGGGGCGGGTGAGGATCTGGATCGGCACGCTGGATTGGTTGGTGGATTGGGCGTTGGATTGGGCGTTGGAATGGGGTTGGTCGTTGATACGGTGATCGGTAGTTACGTTGGCTTGAGAGAGATTCTCGGAAATTAGGTCAGCCTTCTTGATAGCTGATTCTTTCCCGGTTACAGTGGCTTTGGACGCAAGTCTTAGGGATTCTTTCCTAACCGCTGAAAGATCGCGATCTTTATTTTCCTTCTTATCCTTTTTCTTGGAAAATCTCGTGACAGCTGTGTGATTCTGTTTAGGTTTCAAATTTTCCTTATCAACCGATTTGCCCATAATCCGCGCACCATACTGATCCAGTGCGATATTCGCGGCATTCACAGCTGCTTCGGAAAAGACTGTTCTACCCTCGGCTGATTTGCCGTTATTCTCGAACTGTGGCGCAGGCGGGTCGGCCGGTGATTGCTGATTGTGGGACGAGCTGGCCGGAATTTCAACGGCTTTTCCTTTGGAGTTATCAACCGGAGCTGACGCAACAACTGGAGCCTGTCTGTGTGGTGGTGCGTTCGATGTTCCTTCGCCATCATCCATGGACACGAGGGCCTCAAACCTTGATCCTTGAATAGCATTCCCTTGAGCATGATTTCCCGTTGGCTTATTCTGGCCTGAGTCCTTCGACTTGCGACGTTTTGGTTTGGCTGGCTTCATCCATGGTCCAAAAGTCGCCTCCGGTACAACTACAGCCTTGGTAGGCGCCGGTGTCTCAGGACTGACCATCTCCTCTGGCTCCGGTTCCAATACCGGGCATTTTTCCTTGACATGACCTACTCGGCCACACTCATAGCAGACCATACGTATACCTTCGTATTGGACATGCCACATTCTCCCACGAAACCAGATGCGTGGGACAAGCGTCTGATCAAGATCAATTTCAACAGCCATGCGAACGAATTGGCCTCTATCTGCTGCCAGTGTCATGCTGTCAACCCTTGTCACCTTTCCTATGCGGTTTCCAAGCTTTCGGATGATTGCTTCATCATAGTATTCGACCTTAAGCCCTGGGATGCGAACCCACACCGTGACAACCTTAGGAGGGTTAGAAAAAGGATCGAAATCCGGAACCCACCGCCGGATCGTCAAGTAGTTGTCTCCGATCATCCAAGGACCCTGAGAGAGGACATGATCATAGTCGTCGGTGTTAGTGAACTTGGTCACATAATACTCATTGCCGATGTCCACCAAAGTGAAGGTGCCTTTAAGCGCCCATTTTCGCTCAAGTCTATGCTTGAGAACAGTATAACCGGGGCCTTTGTCAAGCATATGAACTATAAGAGATCGAGCCCATGGGAGTCGAATCCTCCGCTTCTCTTCAGCAGTAAGCAGGATTACTGGGCAGAGCGGATCGACATCTTCGATTTCTTCATCATCGTCAGTGTCATATAAATCCGGTCGTTCCTCCCAAATTGTTTCGGGAGGGGCAACCCAATTTCGGATTTGAACCCCAGCAAGGGTTTCGAGGAAGGACTTCGACGGAGTAGCAGTCGGCCGAGATGGTGATGATGATTGAACAGCAGGTCCTGTCACGCCATTAGCAGGGGCGTTATTAGTCGACGTCGTCAGCGGAGGGATCTCGGAGGGCGCCGATAAGCTGGGAGGTTGGTTGCGGTAGGACAACGGGTTGTCAATGTCCATCGCCCCGGCAGAGGATATAGCAGGTGGTGGTGGGTCACCAGGAGATGAAGCCATCACCGGGCGGCCCAAACCGGCGGCCGGAGGGGAAAAGATACCGGAGAGAAGTCAGCGAGCGTCTAAACGCATGCAAGCGCGTTCTTTTAGAGTATCTACAACTTCAATTAGTTATGTTTTAAAAACCAATAATTAGTGCACTCGCAGAACAGCGTAACACTCTCGTAGATGAGAACAAATTCTGAATACCAATAAAATGGGAATAAATTCTTTTTTCACGCCCAACCATATCTATATACCGTACTAATTAAATATTCATAACTTATTTTTAAAGGAAACGGGCCGGGCGATCATAACAAACATATGGTATATATAAACCATCAGGAAACGTACACCCTCTCATAATCACATGCACGTACATATATAGTAAACGGATTTTTTTATTCAAATTGATCCAACTTTTCAGCCCCAACATCAAGCTAGCTAGCATTACATAAAAACGAGTAGCTTAACACGTACTCCCAAGTATACCTCTTACATAGGCCTGGTGGATTAATATAGCGATCTGACATGATCAACGTTGGTCCACGTACATATATAAGCCTATAATTAAGGAGTCTATAACACGAACATATATAATATAATTAAGGTGGTGGAGGCCCTCCTGGTGGCGGAGCTGGGCCGGGGCCTGGAGGCCCTGGTGGTCCTTGTGGTGGCGGGGGGTCAACCGGACCAGGAGGAGGTGGCCCTCCGGGGCCGGGAGGTGGTGGAGGATCCATCTTCTTTCTAACTCTTAAGGTTATTAATCTAATTTGATAAGTTTCACTAAAATGAGCTTAATGTGTGGATGGGTTTTAGGAGAATGAGGTTTTGGTATTTGGGGTTTTATAGAGAGTTGTAGAAGGTCGTGGAAACACAAAAAAGAATGCTTGTCGATGTCGGTCACTCTCGGACTAGTAGCTCCAAACAAAAATAATGTCATTCTCGCCGAATGTTAGGTGGAAATTTGGTCGGTTAAAATCGATAGGCACAAGTGCGCGCATGCATAAGCTCTGTGTTTATCTAATTTTTTTAATACAATAATCACTTTCTATCAACAAAAAAATACTAGGAGTATAATTTTTCTTTTTTAGCAAAGGATCTAATTTAATAATAAACCTTGATTGGTAAGTTAGTTGATTGTTGTAACGAAAATGGTAGAAACGAAAAGAAAGATATAGAAATTTAATTGTGATTTATTAATAATGTGTTAGTTACTTCTACGGCAGAGAAATCAATTTTTTTTATTATGCAGGATAAATACCCAAATTATAATAATAAGTTATTAAATGAGTATATATAATAATTCATGAAACCCTAATCAAATTATAGAACATAAGCCTAAAACAAATCATGATAAGCCCGTTTATAAAAAACATAGCCTATCATTTTAGCCGGTGGATATGTCGTCTCCTAGATCCCCGACTCGTTAACTAGTCATCATTGTGAAGTGTTGCTCCCCCAAACCAACTATTAAAAAGCTCTGCCCTTAAACCTCGATCTAACGAGTACCGATCATCAACAAATTCAATTAATATTGATAATGCGCAAGTCCACAAACTAGGTTAATCAAGCTATATCGATCGCCTCAATCTAAAATGAATCGTAGGACTTAATTTTTCACTCAAATAAAAAAATAAAAAATTGTTTAAATATTCCTTCATACATATGTATATTATCACTCGCCCATGTCTATGAAAAATTACTTTTTATAATTCTTGATGGTAAGGGTATGGAGTTATTGGAGTATGGGGCACGGAAATCAAGGCTAACTTGATGACAAATTGATTAGATGGCCTCGATCTTTATGTGACATGACACGAACTATATCACAATTACCCTTTTCTAGTAACAGGACGCGTGTCTTTGCATTATCTTGAAGATAAGGAAGGCAAATCCGGGCAATTGAGTTTGAGGCGTATGTATGGTGAGTTATTGAATTGTTAGAAAAAGACAAATCGGGCACCGTCCATTGCTTATCAGAGCCACACGTTACACACTTACACGTACTGACAAAGTGTGATGATCCAACAGTCTAACCCTGATTCCGAAATTCGAATTGTACATTAAAGAAAAACAAATCAAATTAACTAAAATTGAGACTCATGAAATAATAAAAGTGGAGTACTTTATAATTATCAGCTATTTTAGTTAAAATACGAATTATACTCAGTTAAAAACTACATTTAGTAAGAGAATGGATCACAATATCACATAGAAAATTGAAAACTCCACAGTCGTTAAATCTTGAATAAATAAACAGTCTAAATTAAAAGTGAAGGAAAATTGAAAAAAAATCCAAAAATAATCATTTTGACTGAATTTTATTTGAAAAGAATGTCTATTATAAGAGATTGTGTATTATGTTACAAATTATAATTGAATGTACCTAATTTTGTTACCGATTTTGCTTACTTTTGAAGCTGACTATATATGCACAACTTTTTCCTACCAAAAAAAAATATAAGCACAACTTTTTTTACTAAGTTTTCTGGGTGTGCATATTTTTTAGACAGATGTGCATGATTATATAATGGAATACGAATGATCTACTTTAGATGAGTGTGTACAAAATTGTTATTGAGTGTTCACGATTATATATATATATATATATAAGTGAATGTACATGATTTTATAACTAAGTGTCTCTGCCCCTTTATAATCAAATGTACATGACTTGACTTCATATCATCATTCACATAGGTTAACACGTACTCTTATAAGCTCATACACACTTAGTAACTAGATTATGTATACCCGTTTGTAAGATTATGCACAATCATTATAAAGTCATGTACAATGTACACTCGTCTAAAATAGAACATACACACTCAGAAAGAAAACCTCAGAGAAAAAACCTTGCATACTCAGTTACTAAACAATGCATGGTATGTACTAAAATTATGCACAATCAGTTAAGAAATTATGCACAAACACGTCTTTTTCGATTTATAAAGTCATGTACACTCATATCTTAGCCATTAATTTTTCAAGATCAGACAATAGAGAGACATTTTTAGTTTTCTCATGGAGGGATGCTCTTGCGCGAACCATACCCATTCTTTAATCAATCAATATACATTATACAGGTAGGTTGTTTTTGAGCCACCGTACGTGTTGATTCTAGCTCCACCTCATATTTAAAAAAAATAAATTTTCATAAACATTATTTACTTTCTTTTTTAATAAATTCCTCTTTATCTATTTATGTAAAATATAATTTTACAAAATCGAATTTATTATTAAATATTTATAAAATTATTTTATTTTATCTAATTTTCTATCTTTTCCCTATATATCTATTTTTTTAATTTTCATACATATTATTTTATTTTTTTTTTACAAAATTTCTCTTTATACATTTATGCAAAAACTAGTTTTTTAAAATTGAATTTACTAATATATTTATCAGACATTTTATTCTATCTAATCTTATTATTATATTTTTTCTATTTTTCTATTTTGTTTAATTTTCATTCATATTATTTAATTCTTTTCAATTAAATTTCACTTTATCTATTCATGTAAAAATAGTTTTATAAATTAAATTTACTATTAAAGATTTATAAATAATATTATTCTATTAAAGTTTCTATCTTTTTATATTTATCTATTTTATTTTTTCTTATTTTTGATTTTTCTATCTATCAATTTACTTTTGAGTATCTTCTAAGTATTGTTGTGGTAATACCAATCTCAAAATAATCTCATTTTGGGAAAAAAATAACCTATTCATATTAAATTATATTAAAATTTACATTGGACATCTTATTTTATAAATATCCTATTTGTAATAAAAAAATAATTTAAAATTTTAGTCGTAGTCATGCATGGCATGACGAATTTAACTGATATTATTTTATACTTACACTCGTATCTTAGCCATTGATTTTTCGAGATCGGACAATTGAGGGACATTCTCAGTTTTCTCGTGGAGGGATCCTTTTGCGTAAACCGAACCCATGTTTTTATATTATCTTATGCTTACCCACTGTTATGAAATCCCCGCTAGCTCCGTCTAGGCCCCGCCTAGGCGTTGGAATGTGTTAGTCCGCCTAGCCTTTCAGCCCGTTTAATAGATCGTTTAGTACGTCTGGGTATCCGTTTAAGCCACCTAGGTGCTAGGAAGTCTCTCTCCACTTAGAGTTCGCTTAACATTTTTTAAAACATTTACTTATCCTAATTATAATTCGAAAATGAGGTCTATGTATTAGTCAAATTAGTGGATAATGATGTGATTTAGATTTGTAGCTCTTCACATTATGGTTCAACCCTAATCTTTATTGAGACTAAATGTACATTTAAATTTGAAATTAAAAAGATGTAAGTGTTATTGCTTGAAATCTGGATACATCATTTCATTTGAATTTCATTTTTACATCTGAATATGATGCTGTTTTGATATGATGCAAGTTTTCTTCATGACATGGTTATAAAAGCCCAACATAAGCTTGCCACAATGTATAACGGGCTCAAAAGTTCGGCCCATCGATTTTGCAATAATAACTAGGAATATGCATCCATGTTTGTTAGCCAGTTTACCAAAAATAAAAATAAAAATGTTGTTAGCCAGTTACTAACGTTCCCAAATCGTATGTATAGATTTTATGTCATTTGTTCTTTAATTACTTGTTAGGCGTACTTGTAGTAAGTACGTTTAACTTGAGATTCAAAATTATCAAACATGACTCAAATCTTCATTAATTTGAGAACGGTCTTTTTATAGTGTTATTTCATAAGAGGGCACATTATAAACAATCTAACGTAGAAACTAAAACCTTAAAATAGAAGTAATGAACCCTAGGAAAAAAACTAATTATATCCCAATTAAAAGATTCACAAAATATTTTCGAAATTAACATTTAAATTGTTCCTTAAGGACACTTTATACAAAAATCCATATGAGAATTATGATTCATCAATCAAATACTTCTTTCAAAATATAGATTCATAAATAGCTCAACTCGAATATGTCAAAACCTTAAGCTAGGAAGTCTGAACTCTAAAAAAGGATATTAGACTTATAATTGATATGATAGCACAAACCACTAATTAAACACTAATTTATACTTCAAAATTTTGTTGGAGATAAGGAACAAAAGAAGGGAGGATTGAAATAAGAAGATGGGATTGATGACAGAAGACAGAGAGCACAAAGGAAAGAGATGCATATATAGAATGCTACTACATCTTCAACCTTAGTGCTCTCTATCTTCTGTCAACATAAAAATGCACCATTTCAATCTCCATCGGAGAAAAATAAATAATCAAAGCAACATAACTTTTATAAGCTAAAGCATACATAGGAAATCAAATTTACGTACGATGTAAATTTTAAGTATAAACCTTCATTCTTATAGGGCGGGATGAGAGAAGTTGATAAGGTGACCCAGTTCATATCATACATGCTAGTTGAAAAATAGAGTTTTTGTGAGAAAGAAGTATTAAATTAGAGATTAGGGCCAAACATATATAAGAAACTTACCAAAATGGTATGAAGGCAAATAATTAAGAGATGCCCCACATGGGATAGTCTAGTTTAATAGGAGGCAGCCAACCAGGCACCGGAGATATTAAAGGTTTAAGGTTCGATCTTTGCCTATGTTCTTTCACTTGAGTAAAAAACTAAGTATCACCATACCATTTTTTTTTCTATTGGATCGAGCCGGTTGACGCAAACCGATTTACCTAACTTGTCCAGTTTATCAGCTAGCTCACAAACCTAAAATTTCTCATTAAAAAAAATAATTAAGGGAAGAGAAAAAAAGGTATAGTCTAACAAGTTATCCTAGCAACAAACAAAAATAATGAAAGTTTTTTTATTAACATAGAAACCTAAGTACGCCTAATAGGAGGGTCTAACCCGTTTATTTAATTAATAATCATAGAGAAAAGTTAACATATTGTTGCTTAAAAATCCTAATTCATGGTTACATGTTTGAATCTCCATTTTTTCTATGTGGATTCAAAGGGAGATTCAAACATGTAACCATGAACTAGGATTTTAAGCAACAATATGTTAACTTTTCTCTATGATTATTAATTAAATAAACGGGTTAGACCCTCCTATTAGTACCAAAAAAACATGTAATTAACCATGAGCTCACCGGTGTCAACGCAATAACACATCAATTGAATTGGTGATCGAGGCTTGACAAAAAGAGATAAGAAAATGCTGAACTTCCATGCCACTTTCCGTATTGAATGGATAGTGAAACTTGCATCTCTATTTATAAGCACATTTAATTATGGCCTATCAAATGCATTCACGTAGGAAAGCAATTTACTATTCATCACACCCAAAAAAGATAGAGAATATTCCTCATGTTGAATCATATATATACACATAAGATTAGATACTTGTTTGGATTGCCGCTCCGTTCGGCAAATTTTGTTGACGTTGATGTTGAAGTTGATGTTGATATTAGATGCTATTAATGTTAATGCTGAAATTGAAAATTTATTTGTCAAATAAACAAGTAGGTGTTCAGTGAAAAAGTTTGTTTATATTTTAAAAGGTGGTTTTTTTTCCGGTAATAAGTGCTTGATTGAAATAAAGTATATGTGTTGTCGAATACACCTCTCGAATGCTTATTTGGAGAACTAAGTAAAAGAGTGGTTATAAACACCCATTGTCTTACCTACCGAACGCGGCCTTAATAAGCTGCAATTATAAAAAAAGGCAGAATTTTAAGTTATATTAATAAATTATATTAAATTACAAAAAAAGAGTGAATATTCCCATGTTGAATATATACCCATAAAAATAGTGCTTGTTTGGACCGCTCAATTTAATGAATTAAATTACATTAATTTACAAAAAAATGGAATATATACTTAGGGGATATAATTGTTTTGCTTTTTGTTCTTGGGTACTGTCCGTAGAATTGAAAGGAAGTCTCATAGTATCATTATAAGTCTTAACCACTTGACTAGATAACCGAAGACTAGGACATAACGTAAGTAATGTATAGGTTAGCTAAATTTGGCAATTGCATCTAATCAACTCAAAATCTAGAATCATCATGCTGTCTAAGTTATGGGTTGGTTCAATAGCTAGGTAAATTTCTGACAAGTTACAGTAGCAAGAAAACAAAGTATCATGATACGCTAAATCATATTAGGATAATTATTATTATTATTTCTTTTTATTTAAGATTTAGTTTTATATTTTAGTAGGATATTATTTCAGCGTTATCTTTTCCGATTTAGCTAGATCCGAGAGTTATTATAAATACTTTCTTATTTGTTATATTTTTAATCAATCAGAAAATAATTATCCAAACCTAATTCTCTCTTCTGCCTCGTTCCTCATCTCTTCTGTGTCATTCTCCCCCAGGCCTTTGGCCCTGCTTCCCTTCACTCGATTACAATCTATTGATTTGGTACAGGATTACTCCAATCTTGTATCAATTGGTGCTTTCATCCCTTGAACCATGTCTAACGATGGAGATCTGCAGTCCCTACTGGAGTTATTACAATGCACTCTGTATGTTGAGATTCATGATGAAATCTACCCAGTTTCTTGCAGCGTCTTACAACAAGTGTTTTCCGTCTTTGGAATTATAGAAGATCTTGAGAGAATACTGCCGGACTCAGGGTTTCGACTTCGTTTCAAGAACGTCGAATCCGCCATCGATGCTTTAAAATCTTATAACGGAAGATGCATCTATGATGGATGTTGTCGTATGGAATTGTTCCCTGATGAACGGATCAACATCGTCCTAGACGAGATGGCAAATCCTCTCGAAGATGCGAACGCGACCGCGGCAACCAGCCCCGCGCCAGCGGAAACTAGCCCCGCGACCGCGGAAACTAGCCCCGCGCCCGCGGCAGTCATTCTGGCGCCCGCGGCCAGCCTCTCGGCACCCGCCGTCAAGGTCCTGTCGCCCGCAGCGACCGAGCCCATGCCCGCGGCCAGTGTACCTGCATCCGCAGCCATTCCTTCGGCACCCGCGGTTTCGTCCGTCGTGTCCGTCGACTGGACAGTCTTCGCGCCCACCGTGTACCTACATCTGACGCCTGCAGATTCAAGCCCTAAAATTCTTGGCGTCAATTTGGCAAGGCAGGAGACTGAAATTTCAATCGAAGTTGTGCCCGACACTCCACTTCAATCGATGTTGCGGGCTTTACATTCCATGTTTCGTCTTCGACCAAAAGTGCCACATCTTATGCCGTATGATCGCGGAAAGACATTGATTCCGACTTCTTCTCCTGATTTCCGCCTCGAGGACGAGTCGATTCTCATCGGGGGAGTAATTGATACGCTAAATCATATTAGGATAATTATTATTATTATTTCCTTTTATTTAAGATTTAGTTTTATATTTTAGTAGAATATCATTTCAGCGTTATCTTTTCCGATTTAGCTAGATCCGAGAGTTATTATAAATACTCTCTTATTTATTATGTTTTTAATCAATCAGAAAATAATTATCCAAACCTAATTCTCTCTTCTGCCTCGTTCCTCATCTCGTCTGTGTCATTCTCCCCCTGGCCTTTGGCCCTTCTTCCCTTCACTCGGTTATAATTTATTGATTTGGTAGAGGATTACTCCAATCTTGTATCATATCATATTCCATGAAGTATGCAACACCAGTCACCTCTTAAGATATGATCTTAATCTCTCATTAATTTCACCTAGCCTGTGATTCAAATGTCTTCTTTCTTAACGTTAACGTGTCATATCATACAAAGAAAATTAGAAATCACATTAGTACATGTCCAAATATGATTGGCTTGGGTGTTGTCGATCACGATACATCAATCAGTATAGGTGTTTCCAAATATGAATATATATTATATTATTCTCTTACCTTTTTTTTTACATGGCAATACACCTTAATTAAGGACCATTTGATCTCGTTCATCATATGCTCTCGATGTTATTCGCATTTCACCGAAATATTCCGTTTTGCCTGAACCTAATTCATAAATAGATCGATATGCATATGTATGTTCGTTTTGATAGCATCTCTTTGATAGTTTAATGAAAAAAGGCAAAAATCCCAACATTCAAAGTGACCAAAACCGTAATAAAAACCGTAAGGAATTTTGTGAGGAATAAACTTTTGATATTGAAATAAACTTTTGATATTGAAATGGTCAAGAATCAACGTCTTGTCATTAGGAGGAGCAGCAACACAAATAGAAAAGAGGATAGTTGCAATTGGGATAAGGAATTTTGTGATTAGGGTTTCTCCAACTTCCATTTTCTTCTTATTATTCTTCTCAATCCCAACATTCAAAGTGACCAAAACCGTAATCTTTGAAAATGTACGCCTCCCTCGAATATTTTTGATATATCTCTATCTATTCCCTTATCTATGAGCTGGTGAAAATATTAGACATAACCACGGGCAGATCTAGGTGGGGGCGGGCGGCAACATTCACATTCGGATGGATGAGCGATGAGTTTACACAAAAAAGTTTGAGAATGGAGAATTTTTTGGAATTTTGCCCCTGGAGGGCGGCCCAGGGCAGGGTGAAGGTCGAGGCAAGTGACGGAAGGTGAGGAGGACTAGAGGAGGAAGAGGTGGAGGATATATTGTATGCAAGTTTGTCGGCGATTCAATGGAGTAGGAAGACAAACCAGGTGAGCCTTAAACTAATGAGTAAGGAAGACAAACCAAGTAAACACTGGAGTAAAAAATAACACGAACGTTTCACCCTGTTTTTTTTTTTTGATCGGATTCACCCTGTTTTTTTTTTAAATTGACTATTAACCTAAATTTTAGGATTTTTCATTCAACATTCGTAACAGACCAATTCACAATTGAGAATTGAGAGGCAGGAGCAAGCAAAAGCTCAACGAGGCTAGGAGCTAGCGGAGGCCGAGAAGACAAGATCAAACTCTAAATGACAAGAGAGATGACCAAAGTAGGGAGAAGAGATCGAGAAAACATGACATAAGCAACTATAGCCTCACTTCGAGGCACACGATGTTGGTAGAATAACACACCCCATATAATAGTCGCTTAAGGATCAAAGCCTTCCCACCATAACGCGCTAATCTTATGCAAACAATGCGCACAATAAACTAAGGTAAAAAGACTAGGAACTTGATGAAAGTTTCCACAAAGACTCAAACACAAATAGCGCACATATCTGATGCGATAAAACAAATCTAGGATGCTTGATGTAAAAAATGGCTAAAATAGACAGGATCAGACCTCCATACTTTCCAACCTGGGACATACACCACGTGAAGTAAAGTCGAGGATCTCTCAATAAAGTTCCAGTGAATGACGGTAGGCCACATGGCGTTCCTCGCAAGTTGGTTAGCACTGCGATAACGAGTTAACCAATGATAGAATGATACGTTGCATGTTCAATTTGCTGGTCAACTAGCTAGGGAAGGTGTTTACTTCACATTCCACTAATCAATGATCGAAACCTCGACTATGCACACACCCCTCCCACATTGAAAAAGTTCAACATCCAAGCCATTTCGACGTCTATAAATAGCTGAAGAAGGTAAATGTTGCAAGGATTGAAAAACATATTTAGGTCAAGATAATTCCTTGTTAACAGATACTTGACATGTTAAAACACTTTGAAGGATCACACTATTAACGAGAAAAAATTCTAAATAGATTTCAAATAATCATTGTCTTAAAGAGAAAAATCATCTACCTCAACTGATAGAATTAAATCATCTACCTCAACTGATAGAATTAAATCGAGTTCGTAGCAAGAAAAAGAATGCGTATAATTTTAAGAGACATGAATAATCAATTGTAATATTTTCTGGGAATAAACCTAATACGAGTGAAGTTTCCGTTCATCCGTATATTTAATAATTTAAAGTCTCAATCCTTAACGCTCATTTATTTCATATTTTAACAATAACACAAGCATATTTAGATTTTGGTCACATTAAAACTCGAGAATTCACCCCTAAACTAATCAACTCTTAAAATTCTCAAGAAAATTCATCTAACCTTCTCGTTAAACTAATCAACTCTTAAAAATCTAAACAAAAATTCATATACACGTGACCATAGACAAAACCGCATCACCAAATTAACCATAATACTTGCATATTGAACCAACCACCACAAATCTCACTTTCATACAACACATACATACATAACCTAGTTAAGATCGATCAAAGGTTTGAAAGCATCGATCTCAATCTAACTTCAATTAAACCTCGGAGACACCACGCGAAGTAGCCAAGGACTTGTAAATCTCAAGCACAAGGCGGTGCGCGAACTCATTCCCGCCATCCTTCCCCGACGGCAGCCGTATCTTTCCGGCACCGACCACGTGTCCCGACAACCTCAACATGAATCGAACATACCCCTCCTTAAACTTCCTCCACAACTTCTTCGGCATCATCATTTTCGGCGCCTTCCTCAACCGCCACAACCGCTTTCTCGTCCTCCTCTCCTCCCCGCCGCCACCGGACACCTTCACCACCTTCATTTTCCGGCGGGGAGCCGTTGCTCCGTTGAGCAGCGAGTAGCCTTTCTTCTTCCAGTAGTTCTCTCCATTGAACGGTCTTGATATTATTTCCATTTTTTTCTTCTTGAGATTGGAGATAGGAGATGGAGAAGAAGAGTGAAGTTGATACGTTTTCTGATAACGGTTGAGGTTTAATTTGGATGTATTGATATATGATCAGTTGTTCTTCGATCTGGTCATTGGTCAATATAGCTGATTTTGACCGCCATTATTTTTATGCCATTCAACACTTGAAAGCTGATGTCATTTTATGCAAATAAAAGTATGAAGCTCTAGAAGGATATCAATATTACGAAATCTAACATTCGATTATTACGGTTTTGACTTACAATCAGATTGCTGAATGATAACAAAACAAAGACAAGAAGGTTTGGTGCTTCTTGCTAATGAAACCCACAATTAGGATAATTTTATTATTTTTATGTAGAACTCCTTTATAGAATTATTTCATTAACACTAGTATAATTATATATAGGTGATTTCCCATTACCCTTATATATATAATTTGTAGTTCTTAGCAAAGCAATGCAAAAGCTTTTTTTAAACAATTGAACAGCAATAGGGGAAAGCTTGTACTCATTAAGCAAATTGCAGCATGCATGTTGATACAGAATTGAAGGAGGCACGTTGGAGAGGTGTGCCTCTCACTCTCTCATTTGATTGATAATGTCAATTGTCAAATCGTGCATTCAAGTAAGTTTCTACTACTCTAATTATTCAAATTAAACCAATATATTTTTAAAGCATTTGCCCTTCAAAACAACTATATAAAGGGAAGAGAATTGACAACTATCCATATCATCTCATCTTACAATTCTTTTCTTTTCTACATAAGCCTAAACATGGCTTTCAAGAGCTCATCCTTGTTGTCTCCCTTGATTTTCTTGGCTCTTGCAGTTATTGCATCGGCCGATTATTACGGGTATAGCTCTCCTTCTCCGGTTTATAAATCACCTGTCTACACCCCTTCTCCTGTTTACACCCCATCGCCAGTGTACTACAAAAAGCCTGTATACACTCCTTCCCCTATATACTACAAGTCACCAGTCTACACTCCTTCACCAAGCTACTATAAAAAGCCCGCATACACACCTTCACCTGTGTACTACAAGAAGCTCGTGTACACTCCTTCCCCAATCTACTACAAGACCCCTGTCTACTCGCCTAAACCATACTACAAGCCAGTGTACACTCCATCTCCATACTACAAGCCAAAATACACTCCATCACCCGCCTATAAGGCTCCCGCCTACAAGGCTCCTGTGTACACCCCATCTCCCGTCTACACCCCATCTCCTGTCTACAAGGCTCCAGTTTACACTCCATCTCCCGCATACAAGTCACCCGTATCATACACCCCATCACCCGCCTACAAGGCTCCTGTAGCTTACACCCCATCTCCCGCCTACAAGGCTCCCGTGTACACCCCATCTCCCACCTACAAGGCTCCCGTCTATACCCCATCTCCTGTTTACAAGGCTCCAGTTTACACTCCATCACCCGCATACAAGTCACCCGTGTCATACACCCCATCACCCGCCTACAAGGCTCCTGTAGCTTACACCCCATCTCCCGCCTACAAGGCACCAGTCTACACCCCATCGCCGACCTACAAGGCTCCAGTTTACACCCCATCTCCCACCTACAAGGCTCCCGTCTACACCCCATCACCTGCCTACAAGGCTCCAATCTACACCCCATCTCCTTTCTACAAGGCTCCAGTTTACACTTCATCTCCCACCTACAAGGCACCAGCATCATACACCCCATCACCCGCCTATAAGGCACCCGTAGCTTACACCCCATCTCCCGCCTACAAGGCTCCAATCTACACACCATCTCCTGCCTACAAGGCTCCAGTCTACACTCCGTCTCCCGCCTACAAGTCACCCGTCTACACTCCATCTCCCGTCTACAAGGCTCCAGTTTACACCCCATCTCCCGTCTACAAGGCACCCGTATCATACACCCCATCATCTGCCTATAAGGCACCCGTAGC